>JAOXJJ010000001.1:6708831-6737014 GCA_025769935.1 Phoenix roebelenii
TTCCAATATATAGATATACTACCCTATCACAAATGAACTTCTTATATCCTATCACAAATGAACTTCTTACCATCTTCCAGCCAGGTTGCCTTCTGAGGGGCCCAGACAAGAGTTCAAAACAATGAAAGTTGAAGTGAATGATGTGTATCGATAAGCCAAGGAAATGCTATAAAAGAAGCCATGTCATTTCCCACATATATGGGACACACAAAATTCCGCTTGCACTTGTATGACTATTTATTGATGGATTGCATTTTTAACTTGTTCTCATTAATCGAAAAAGTCATTTCTATCTAAAGCTTCTCTAACTACAAGCAATTGTATGTATCACCAGTTCATTGAGTATAATAATGGGAGGCCTAACTTCTAGAACCTCTGATTTCACTTTTTTTTTTTTTAAAAAAAGATCCACAACTATGAAAACAGCTACATCAGGTAGCGGCATATGTGAACTACTTACTGATGGAAAGCCAACAACTTAGCAGTCGCTTGAGTTCTTGATTTACAAAAGAACTGCTGTATCTAGTTCTAGAAAGATGTTTGAGAAAGGTGTTGGAAAAGACTACTTCGCTTTATTTGATTTGAGAAAGATGATCGAGAATGATGTTGTCATGTGAACCACTGTCATGCCCGTCCAGTGAATGATTTGGCATTTCTTTCATACAGTCTCAGTAAATGGGTCTCCGAGCAATATCTAATCTGCTCTCGACAGGACACATTGTGTAACACCCAAATTATTGGCTTCAAGACCAAGATGCACTTCTGTTTTTAACTCCCAAACCTTAGTTTTAACATCACAACCATTACGTAAATGTCAAGCTCCTATTCAGATCAGTGTTGCTCTGTCAAATTATGTTCACGCACTTCATATATCGGCACTACTTGTGCACTCTTCTATCACAAGAAAATCACCTCTCAGTCATGTTCTTACAATTATTCTATCATTCATCCTTACGTATGCAGCATTGCAGCAGCTCAAACAGTGGAAACATGCAAGAAACATCTGCTCCTGCTTCCCAAGAAACCAATCTGGATCAGGCTTGTGACCAAGAAATATCAAGGGACAGAGAAAAGAAGTGGAGAATGCAAAGGGGAGTAGCTTAGCGGCTAGTCAGTGGGGAAAGAGGAGCTGCCTATCTTTTATAATGCTTTCATCTCTACCATACCAAGTTACAAACACAAAAGACCAGAGAAATGGCAAGCACGGACCAATTCGTCTTGGAAAAAATTAGGTCCTAAAAGAGACAGCAGACAGGAACAAGAGGATTTTCCAGCACCGCAAATATTCAAGAAAGTAGCGGCGGACAGAATACAAGGTGGCAAAGAACTCTTCGTGGCAAAGAACTCTTCATCAAGTCTAGCCATCAAGTCTAGCCAGATCCGAAATTTCAAAAGCACCTATTCTTCCACTTTGATGAGATATATTGGATTGTAAGTCTCTCATTTTCTTATTTTCCGCGCCTTTTTTTTTGTACAGAAAATCCCATTTTTCAAAAACATGCAGTAAAATCCATGGAGCAAGAAACCATAGAAAACAGGGAGCAACAGCAATGTGCTCTCTGTTTCATGGCCACCTCCCCTAGAGAGAACTGTTTGAATCTAAAAACTCCGTATAATTAACCGAAAGAACACCCCTGCGACCAGGAACGGAAAAAACAGTGCCTCTCCCATCCCGAGCAAAGCAGCATAACCACAGAAGAAAGGGGAAAAAAAACTATTTGTATTGCTTGCATTTCACCCTAACTCTAACCCCATAATCTTAAAAGCGAAATGTTCTAAGAAAATTAAATAACACATGCAGCATTTTAGATATACTGATTACAGAAAAAAGAAAACGTTAGAAATCAAAACGACCAAGCAATAGCAAAATCTCATTCAAAAAACTATTTTTATTTTAAAGAATCCACCATGCGGGAAGAAAGAGCAGAGATCAAAGAACAAGCACATAACCAAGCCTCACCTGTCGTTGCTCCCGTCCGACTGGAATGCTTCAGGCTTCGATCCCAGCTTCATAAACTTCATCTCTTCCCCTTACTCAAAACCCCCACCCCCCAATCCCTCACCTCACTTCCTCTCAAGCCCACTCCACCATACCGCTCTTCACTGTCCACTTAAATCCCTGTTTCCCCGCGTCCGTACGCCGGCCAAGGCCAAGGCTCCCTCCTAGCCCTCGCTTCTCAGCTCTTTCCTCCTCCTAGCACTTAAAACGCAACAGGGCAAGGAAGCGGAATTAATTGCTCGCTACCGAGACCTCTTTCTCTGTCTTCTCTAATCTTCTTGTCTCGGAGATGATGACCTCGTCGTCGTCGTCGTGGTCGTGGTCGTTGTAGTTGAGAGTCATAAAGAGGGGGGAGGGTGGTGAAACTAATCGCATCGTGTTATGATAAGGGTTTATCTCGCTGCCTTGCTTCCTCCATTATTTTTTTCCTTTTTCTCTTTTGTTATATCAATTATAGTTATTATGGTTGGTTGTTTCGCTGCTGCATGCCTGCTTGTTTTTCTCGCATCCAAGAAGAGTAGGATTTTGCGGGAAGCCGTGCGGCCAGAGAGACAGAAAGAGACGTCGCTTTCGGTGGTGCGGCGCTTCTCTCTCCCTCTCTCACTCACTCTCAATGAAAATCTACGGCGGTGGGATGTTGGATCGGCTGGAAGTGGGGGACCAGGATGATTCCTGCCGCTAACTTCTTAAAATATTACATTTTTCTTATCCTGGAATGTTTACATATTGCCCTAGATTAATGTTTCTACACTGCTACACGCTAAAGGATAAATTTGACGTCATTGCCATTTTATTAAAAACATAAAAATAAATTTTTTATTTCCATTTTCAGATTTTTGACAGTAAAAAAAATATTATGTTTAATTTTTTCAACAATAGAATTAGTAATGTCTGGTCCGATCACTCCCACCTCCACCGCTCCGATGTTCCGATCTCAAAGCCCCCTTTCCAATTCGAAACTCCTCACTCCAGTAGCTCCATCTTTGGATCATGAATCTCTCCACCGTCACCACCAACTCTAATATCTTCTTGCACCACCGGATCTCCGCTGAGAATAAGAATAAGAAATCCATAGAAGCGACTTCCAAGGGAACAACAACGAGGGGACCATGCTCTCATTCTCAAAGGATGTCATGCTAAGAAAGTGTAGCCAGAAGTTGGCCAACGACTGACGCAACGTACACCAAGAGGAGCTGCTTGATCATGTTGGGACCGGGAGCCATTGCTTCTCCGGACGATACCAGCGTTGCTTGCTCCAGATAGCCATCTCCGACGATGGCCCGGCAAGGTCAGATCCCTGATCCAAAAGAAGGCTTCCACCCCATGGCCCTCCTCACATGCTCCCAGATCGCCATCTTGATGCTCGAGAAAGTTGCAGCCAAGCACAGCTCATGTGACGTGTTCGTCGGCGCCGACCACGATCTATGGGTAGAACTCACGGAGGATCTTCCAGCCGGCAGTGATAGAGTTGAGCAGGTGGAAGGGAAGGAAGAAGTTGACGGAATGGAGGAAGGGGTAGACGAGGGGTGCGAGGGACGGCAACGCTCTCCACGCCAGCTGTGAAAATTATTCACTTCCATGTTTTTAAAAAATCATATAAAATATATTTAAAAAATAAAAAATAAAATAATTAAATATTTTTATATTAAATTTTATATATTTTAAAAAAATATATATCAAAGAGGCTCTAAATAATTATTCCGTGCTGGTGTAAGATGCAGGTCCTGTTCTGACTCCTTGCTTGCTGAGCCCCAATCAAGTTTCTGTTCAAGTTGGCTTTTGATCGAATTTATATTCAACATACTCAGGTGTACCAGCCAAAAGAATTGACTTGATATGGGATTATATCCTCAACATACTTCAGCTAGGCTTCCATCCTATGTTTCGCTGGAAAAAAAAACTTTCAAGATTTAGATTTCATTTTTTGAGTTTCTTTTTTTTTCCTTCTAAATGGATTATTTGTTGAGGTCTAATTAGGTTAGTTATTGATTTATGATGTCAATGCTTAATCCAGTTATAAATTTAACCTTGACACGGAACCCATGGCCAGCTTACATTGAGCAGTTGACAAAATTGGGTTGTATACAGATTGAATCTTAATCCACCCATTTCACATGCAAGCTTGCTATTATTCTGGAGTTTGCCCACCTTAACAATTCATGATGGGTGCATTTCCTTTATTGTTCATTATAATAATTTAAAATTGCACTAAGAAAAGTCACTTGTCTGCTGTAAAGCTTTTCTGTTGTTCCATCATTTTGGACATCAGTACTACTCCAAAAGATGTCACAATGCACCATAATTGAATTTTTTGAATGTTTTTTTCTGAGCTATTACTGTATTTCTTATTTTGATATTTTATTGACACAATCTCATAAGATATCTCTATCTCGACCACTGGACTAATAATACATATATTCTGTTTATTTTTATTTGATGAAAATACGCCCACGGATTTCGAACTCGGAACCACAAAATTGGAAGTAAGGCCCAATTTTATTGCGATACCACCTCAATGGCTTCATTTTCTTTTGTATTTATCAATGCGCTATAATAAACAATTTTAATATATTTTAAAATTAGAGATGGGAAAATGTGATGATGATAAATTGAGTATTTTGAGTGGCAAATATGCTTTTATATTCACAAAATCTTCCATAATATTCCTAGCCATCTCAATCACAAGACAAATAGTCTATCGTGAGCATTCTGCTTCATTCCTAGTCAATGCACTGTAATGGACAAAACCAATTCATCTGAATGCCAAGAACAGAGAAAATGATGATAATGAGCAGTTAGGTATTCCGAGCAACCAATATGTTTTTGTAATTTGTTTCACAAAGTCTTCCATTATAGTTCCACCTGAAGCACGAAAAATATTGCCGCGCATATTGGTATTCCATTTGTATTCTGTCCCCATCCTTGCACCTTGATGATTAAAACAGCACATTTAAATTTCAGGGATGGACCCAAAAAAAAAGAATATGATGGTCATAAATTGGTGTTTACTTCTACTAACTTTAATTTTGCTACTAGAAAGAAGATTGATACTAACTAAATATTCTACGGTATTCTTTTTTTTAATATATTAAATAGTGGTCAATTAGGAGCGTTCACAGCTACACACGCTACATGTTATATCTTTTAAGAGGTCAAAATACGAAAATGACGATGCTCACTTACTAATTATACTGGATCTTTTTTGTGGAAATGAATATTTTTTCCGAATTTTTAGATATTTTATATTATAATTTCTAAAAAATATATTTTAGATTAATAAATTTGATTTATTTTTAAAAAAAATCAAGCACATTTGGATGAAAACCCACAATTTTTTTGCTGCCAAAATTGACGTCGCACAATTCAGGGCTGCATCAACAAAAATCAGACAAGCGTAGTAAGCTTGAGCCGCTACCATCAATAAAAGGAGTGGGTCGCAAATGAGGCCATCCAGTCAGCCGCGCTGTTCGCTTTTCTATAGACATGTATAGTCTACGAGAGACCATCATCGTCTAAGAGTCTGCAAACATTGCATAGCAGCAGGCTCGAAGGTGAATCTTTCTTCGCGCAAAAGATGCCAACCCGATACCTGTGCCTTACGGCCCGGCGGTGGCATGCATCGTTGTGAGCTTTGTTAATGGGAGGACCGGAAGTTAATTGATTTGTTAATTGGCAGTAGGGGGATTGGATTCGAACAACCATTATTCTGAGGTCACCATCTATAGTTCCAATCATAGTTCTTGATTGTAGGAATCATCTTCCTCATGCCAAACCCGGTGAGAATCTCATCATCATGAAAAACTACAAGAAAATGTGTGCTAATTGGTGCAACATCAATTTTCTACTGAACTTTTAGTGCAGAGACACCGTTCAGCACATGCTGACATGCCTGCTATCAGCGAATCAACGCATCGTCCATGAGCCATTGGAGGTGATTAGGACCATGAAATGAAGCTTAGTGTACTGCAGGCTGATCGGAATTTTTTGTATTGTTTTGTGGATCGTGGCTTCATGAGAGAATGACCGGTCTCTTTGGCCTTATCAGATGAAGTCAAACATAGCCATTGAACCCCCTCCCCGCTGGAGAATGTTCGAAACAGATGGACAAGTTTTACTCATACCCTCCCCACCTACGGAGGAGTTCTACTAACGTGGCAGCCCCTTCCACGTATGAGTACGTCATACAAGCACCACCTAAGTATCGACAGACCAGATGGCGATTTTATTGGGCAAATCAGATGAGGGACATTTGGTCCCCACATTTAATCGACGTCCGCGCGTTTCAAACCTAAGCCACTCCGGTGAAATTTTAGCCCCGTTTCAACCGTGCTACCACCTCGATGGTGTTATATTACTTTTCTGTAATCTAATATGTTAACTCTTTTGTAACTTTTTTTTCTTCTTCTTTTGTAATTATTTCTGTATTTCAATAAAAACTGAGCGGCTGTTTTACCCGCCGGCCTCCTTTATTATAAAAAAAAAAAAAAAATTATGGGGCACTTGTGGTTGCCAGAAATCGGAAGATGCCTTCAGAAGTTACGTGCATGCATTTGAAAGGAGAAGAAAAAGTATCTACATCCAAACGAAACAAAAAAAGCCTCCCTCTTTATACAAACTTGCATCAAGAATACGTATCACATGAAGGGTAGACTTTATCCATACGTGTGTAAGAATTAACCATTATCTAATAAAGAGACATTCCACCGCTAAAATTGGGTTCTAGTCACATCATTGAGGCTCCTTTCATAATATCATTTTCATACCTCTCGGTTTGCAAATTCGAATCAAACAACCTATTCCTGTAACTAGTGTCTGCTCCTACCGGTGCAATGTAGTTTTCATTGGCTCGTTTGGTCCTCAAAGTGAACAGGTTCAAATTGCATCAGGTGATAAAGGGGGGAAAGGTACACAGGGAAGTATTTTTGTTAGGTAAACTGTTAGGCATTCACATAGTTACGTCAGGAGATATAACCGATTGATACAATTGCCTCCTTATGTACCCAACCCACGCCTACAGGCCCCATTACTTCTGGTCCTCTTGCAGTGATCTTGTCTAATTTCTATTATAAATGCACAAGTATACCTTCACTTACACTTCTTTTCGAGAGACAGGAGAAAAACTAAGCCTTGGTGCAATGATAAGGCTGCTCGGTCATGACCTCAAAGTTAAGGAACAAGCTTTTCATACTTAAGGTAAGACCGTGTGGATCTATGCTCTTTTCTTAAGTTGTAAGGTGAAGCAAGATTAATGGCAAAATACTTGAGTAGGTTATTGTCAAAATCGTATACTTGAGCAGAACCTCAACTACTCTTCGGGGTTAACTGCATTTGGCGAATATTAGGAAGGAAGAGCATTTGAGTGCCTTTGCCAGGAGAATGTTCGATGCGGGCAGAAATGACCGTGTGTTGGACACCCCGGCCGGTTTTACTCATACCCTCCCCATCCGTGGGCCGGCTTGGTTACCCGACCCGACCCTCCGTGTGAGTATGTCACACCTGGCACCACCCAGGCTACCAGCCGACCAGTAGCGCTTCCAGACCCCGTGTTCAGGCTAGGGGCATCCGATCCCCAAATTTAATCGACGACCGTGCGTTTCGAATCTGGAACCACTTGGTTGGAAGCAAACGCCCCATTCCAACTAGGCTACCACCTTGATGGCGAGTGCCTTTTTCAGTAGATATCGCACATGTTTCTCTTTATATTTCTATCGAGATGTACCTTGTAAGACAAGATGGTCCAGAGAAGCATATTAATTGTACTATATGACATGTTTTATTTGCATGCCTCTGTCTCCAAGTATGCATTGAACGTTGCAAGATCTAGAAAGGAGTAGAAAGTAAAAATTTACTGTTCTTTTGATCTTATTGCTGAGTAGGTTGCAAAATACTCCAAAAGACGACATCATTTCTAGAGCCGACAGCGAGAGAAAGTCATGAAAGTGCCAACTTACCAAACTGGTGAAGTCCTAGGCAATTGTATCAAATGACCTGGAATAAAATCCTAACTTCCCCGGCTTTACGAAGGTTTAGGATGGTATTTGGGAGAGGGGCACCCATATTGAATGGTCTAGTTCTTTCTACTAAAAGAAGTAAGAAAAAAACACATTAAAAACAAGAACTCCATCAATATAACTACGACGAACAATTCATGCATTTACTAATTCAAGCAAACATAACAATTATATCCAAATGCCCAGTCGCTTGAATGAATGGCAATGGAACTTCAACAGCTTGAGTACGTCTAGGTTTCATAGATAAACACTTCGCCCACAATCAAATTAGACTGATGACATGGATCTAATGGAATTGCGCTAACTTTAAGTAGATGATGGTAAAGAACTGGTCAATATTTCAGCTCTAACTTATTAAACAGTTTTGATTCAAACCCCTGATTTCATTATATGCGAGAGGATATACCACTAAGTGCTTGAATATACTCGATCGCTTCTGCTAAATGAAATGTCATCATCCAAAAACGAATTTCTTTCAGCAATGATCTCGTGCTGGACTCGAAGATTGTGTGTTTGTGCAGTAAAGGTACAAGTTTGTGAGTATAATAATCACTGTGATGATTTACAACAATGTCATTAATATAACATATACAATCATGTACCCCACAAGATTAACATCGTAAACAGTAACCAACAAGTTTCACTCATTTTGTCAAAAGATTTGACTGAATTATATTAGTCTGGATATAGTCCAACATGATTCATCAAGCCCCTTTCTCCTCCATTAAAGTTAATTATAGGATAATGCAGTAATTTACTTAGTCATACATATCATGCAGACTCCAACCAGACCCAATATTTGTCTAAATTCCTCAGGTAGACCTAAACCCTTCCCAATGATTTACATGCAGCGGGACCTTTCTGACTTTAGTAAATCAAATTTAGATCCAAGAATATTGGTTAATTATTTTCTAATTTATTAACCGGGTATACGGAGAGAGACAACTCGCTCAAAAAAAAAAACCCTAAGGAGTCTAAAATGAGTCGATATTAATATATATATATATATATATATAATAGTACAATGAAGCAGGTTGCAACGATGCACAACTCCAACCCAAGCCAGCAATTCATAGCCTAACTTATGTAGCACAGGTTGTCATGGAGGCAAAGGCCATCCAAATGATTTAGGTGGATTTTTAGAATTAAATTTTAAATTTATACTATTTAAAATTTAAAAATTTTTAAATTATAGATTTTTAATATGTGGTTTGATATGAAGCTGAGACGAAGTTATGGAAACGCTTTCCTCTATCCGTCTTCCTAACTTGGTTCTAATCTTTTTCCAATGGCACGGAAGCCTGGACAGTATAAACGTGGGCATGGCACGCAACTCTCCTAGGCTTCCTTTCAGACTTCCCAACGCCAAAACAGCCCGGGTCTCAACGCCATCCGAGGCCGTATTCGAGTGGTCCACGGTTCCAGAGTCTAAGACCTTCGTTTTTTGGCCAATTCGATGCACAGGGAGGGATGCAGTACGCTGTGCGTACCGTCTGGGAAACCGGGTCGACTGAACCAGCTCGAGTTGCTCAGGCACGGGTTCTGTCTTGCTGGCTAATCGTGCTCGGAGTTTTCATCATTTCAAGTCACAAGGTTTTCATCTTGCAGCTCGCAGTTTTGCTCTTCATTATCTCAGGCTGTATGAAACGTTATATTTTCTAAGATTGTGGTCAATGATATCATACATCGATGCAATATTTTAATCTTTCCTTTGCAACCTTAAATGTGCTTCTTTATCACAACAAGACCGGTGCTGTAGATTGGCAATTAACCACTTCTTTTTTGGACCCTCTCAAAATGCAAATTTTAGAGCTGCAAATTATTTTCTAGACTGACTCACTCATATGTACATCTACCTTAGAAAGCCTTACTTCGACTTCATTCTACTCTGGGCTATTCCCCTATTCCTGATGCCACTTATATTGGTTGCTGCGAACATAGACTAGATCTTGAATCCTTCCTAAGATGATGGCATACCCACTCTTATCCTTAAAAGAGTTCTACTCTTCCAACATTATTCCATAGTTTTGAATTCTCTAATTGGCTAATTTGCATCATGTAAGCCATTTAGGCCAAGTCCGGCAGAGAGAGAAGGATATCAATCTTTTAAATACATAGATGACCTATATATCCATGTTAAGTTTTTTTTTTTTTTAATTTTAATTTTTGCAAGGAGACCTATCCATCCTAATTAGATGCGCTTGAGGCCTAAGCATTTTATAAGGTTTTGGACATCTTTGTATCTAGTTTTTTCCTACACTGTAGACTTACTGGTAATAGTCATGACATGCAGGGGACCATCAATATGCGGCCACTACGTTGGATGTCAACAAAATATGGTTTATTCAGTACCAAGCAGGATCCAACACCTCTTGTTAGCCCCACTTGATCATGAGGTTGCAAAACATCACTGATTAATAGATAGAACTCGATGCGTTACATTTAAAGACATGAATACAATGATACAACAAAGCAATTTGCGTGGGCGAGCATCCACGAGCTTTGATGCATTCCAGAATGCATGCAAACCTGCCTAATATATTGTGTCCTTGGATAATTTGTGTAAGACTGCATTGCTCATGCACCTGACCACACTCCTGAACCCTACTTCATGTTGCCAAACCAACAAAGTAGGCGAGTGGTTGGCAGCTCGACAGGTGTCATCCAAGAAAAGCAAACAAAAGAACAGGCAGAAAGCTGATCAGGTTTGAAACAAGACCACCATCACTGAAGCATGCCTTCCTTGGGTCACTCTCTATATGAAAAGGAAGAAAAGGATAGGGAGCTAAAAGGTTGAACAGAGAGGAAGGATCCTCAACCACTGGAGAGGGTAGGAGAGCCTAGTTTATGGGCTACACAATTGTTAGTTCACACCTAATGGCTTCATCCGGACCACTTTGGATGCAACGAACTGTTGCATGATAAAGCGTTTTTTCCTTTTTTTTTCTTTCACCGCCCTTTTGACCTCTAGTTGAATGATTGAATAGTTTGTCTCGGAATATATGTATGTCCCAAATTGAAAGGGATCAGGATCAGTATTAATGCCAGTAGCCTATTAACTATGGCCTATGCAAGGGAAAAGGGAATGACAAGTTGGAAGGAGAAAAAGAGATGAGCATGGATTCCATTATCATGCAGCCGTTTTTCCTAGTCACCTTTGGAAAATACTATGTCATGCAACAAATGATAAGTTCAAGGATTAATATGCAGGACCGAGGCATCGAGTACATAGACTCTTTCTGGCGTAAGGTGGCAACTACTAATTATATCTCCATCCTGAAATTATATGGACTTTTTCTTTGATGCAAAATATTATAAGGACCTGTATATCGATATCAAAGTGACTACGTGCAAGCAAAGCAAACCAAGTAGCATCTATCTAATCCATGTTGAAACTATAGTATATATACAAGGCGTGTCTTGTATCCACCCGGTTACAGGACTGGACATTATATATCAGACTTTAGCTACTGGCCTATTTGGTAAGCTGGAGTTTATGTTTTAACTGGAAAAAATAAAAATCAAGATAGCGTGCAGCCTCTGGGACAAGCCATTAGCTTGTTTTTTTTTTTTTCTTGGTCAAAACGGTATTTCATTTCATATACCTCTAACGTGAATACAATCAGACATATCAAAGAAAAGTAAACAAAATAGAGCGTGTGGAACGCCGTCTAAACTAGACCAGAAGACCTCCCCAGTATGCCGGGCAACATAAGAGGCGACCCAGTCTACTGTACTGTTCGCCTCTCGATAAACATGGGCAATCTGACAGGAGATCAGCTCCCGTACCAAACTACGGATGTCCCGTATCAGAGGGTCTCCATCCCCATATGTGTCCACACCTCGTATCCAGTCAATCACTGTAAAACAATCACCCTTGAGAACAAGTCTGTCGGCCCCCAGCACTTGTCTTACACACAACACGCCCTCCCAAACAGCTTGCAGCTCTGCTCCCACAGCCGAACAACCATGTATGCTTCGTCCCCCAGCAGCGATAAAACTGCCCCTATGGTCCCGGATCACGAAGCCCACGCCTCCAGAACCGCCATCCCCCGCCATGCCTCCATCGAAATTCACCTTAAGATAACCAGGGGATGGGGGTACCAAAGAGAAGTAATAGAACCTGAACGCTGAAACAGCAGAGCAGATACCCCAGATATCCCTGGTCCTTCGAGGTGGTGCCGACGAGGCCGTCATAGATATCTCCGCTGCCTGCCGTAGAGCTCTCTCCATCACAGCCCGTGGGGACGGATGCCCACCCTCGAATAGACGGTCGTTCCTGGCCAGCCATATGTGATAGGCTAGGTAAGCCACAATAGAACCAGTCTCAGCAACACTCGGCCTCCGAGTAGACTCACTCAGATATCGGAGTAAGTCCTCCACCGACTCCCACAAAGGAGGGAGTAGCACATAGGCCAATCTCCCAACATTGCACAGCTATAGGACATTGAAGAAGTACATGGCTGATAGTCTCTTCAGCATCCAAGCAAACCTCGCATAGTGGACCCATCCTCATGCCTCGTCTGACCAACATACTCCTAGTCGGAAGGCAGCCCCAGGCCACCTTCCAAAGAAAAAATGCCACCCGGGGATGCATCCTCATCCTCCATATTCATCCACCATCAATCTGTCTAACCGGTTCCCTACTAGTCCAAGCATGAATATCCCTGGCACGTACCCTCGACCGGCCTGTCGGAAGCCAGACCAATCTACCAGGCTCTGCCCAGGATGGGATCGGTAAGTCCAGAATCCTCTCCGCCAGCTGCTCCCCGAAAGTCTCCCGTATGAACACCTCATCCCATCTCCTCTCCCCTGGAACTAGCAAATCACAAACACGGTGTCCCATTAGCCTGCTTGTATCCACCATGGCCGGTAGCTTGCTAATCGGTAGCTCAATCACCCAGCTATCCTCAAGGACATCCACCGACATACCATCCCCGATAGCCCACCGGATCGCCGGAAGCACTAATGGAGCCCTAGCACTGATCTCCCTCTAGATAGGGGAATGGAGCCACCCCGCCCTAACACCAACTGTCAATACACCGTACTTAGCCCTCATCAGGGAGGACCATAATCTCTCGGGCTCCAACATGAGGCTAGTTGCAAGCCGCGTAACCGATGCCTCTCGTCGCGCCACCAATGACGGCACTCCCAAGCCACTATGTCTGACCGGCTGACAGACCACCTCCCAAGCCACTAGATGGGCACTGCCTCTGTCACCACGCCTCCCCCAAATAAAGTCTCTGATAAGCTGCTCAACTGACCTCAACGAAGCCATGAGGAGGACAGCGTGGGATACAAGATATATCGGAATAGCACTAAGGACTGACCGTGCCAATGTGACTCTACCCATCATGGATAATGCATGCATCTGCCACCCCTCCATCCTATGTCTGATGCTTTGCTCAAGAGAAAGGATATCTCCACTACGCAGACGTCGCCCAAGTATCGGCACATCCAGGTATGTCAATGCGCCCTCCTGCTCACCTACTCCCAAAATCTCCATGATTGCGGCCTTTATCTGAGCTTTGGTCTTCGGATTGAAAAGAATAGTCAATTTATCCAAGTTAATCCGTTGACCAAAAGTAGTGCAATAGGCATAGAGAATCCTTCGAATCACACTGCCAGTCTGTCTGGTCACCCTAGCCAACAGTAAGCAGTCATCAACGAATAGTAGGTGGGAGATCGGCACAGCCCCCTACACTGGCCTTTAAACCTCCAGAGTCTGTGAACCCACTGCAGATCGAAGAGCTCTGGATAATGCATCTGCACAAATAATGAAGAGCAAGGGGGACAATGGATACCCCTGGCGAAGTCCAACAGATGTATCAAAGAAGTGAGAAGGTGTGCCATGTACCAAGATGGAGAAAGAGGGCCCCGCCACACAGCCCATGACCCACCTGATCCACAACTCATGGAAGCCGAAACTCTGCAAAGAATGCCGAAGAAGCTTTCAGCACATCCTGTTATGTGCCCTATCCATATCAAGCTTGACCCCCATGAGGCATCGCCGCATAGGAGCCCTCTCCAGATCAAGCATGAACTTCTGGGCAATTGGGATATTATCTGATATGCTCCTCCCACCTATGAAAGCACCTTGCTCTGAACTGATAATCCTGGGTAAGATCCCTCTCAGTCTAATAGCCAAAATCGTTGTTGTGACCTTATACAAGGTAGAGCACAGGCTAATCGGCCTAAAGTGGCCCGGCTCAGTAGCATCCTGGCGCTTGGGGATCAATGTAATAAATGTCCTCTGCCACTTCGGACTCATCATAACTGTGTTAAAAAACTGTTGGATGGTCTCAATAACATCATGGCCCACAATCGACCAATACCTGCGAAAGAACACGGGTGGGAAGCCATCCGGCCCAGGTGCCTTGTCCCCCTCTAGGGACCACACCGCCTCCTGAATCTCTCGCCGCGATACCGGCTCCATCAGTGCTAAGGTGTCCTCATCGGAGACCCTCTTAGATGGAGGGGGTAGCTCAGTATGTATGCCACTCCCTATTCGCTCTGTCTACCTGGCCCTGAAGAACTGCTCAAACACTCTGCATATCATATCTGGATCCTCTGTGGTCTGTCCATCCTTGCCCCTGATAGATCTGATCCTGCTCCGCTGTCTCCTGATCAAAGTCCTGATGAAAGAACTTAGTATTCCTGTCCCCTTTCTGAATCCACTGCACCCTTGATTTCTGCCTCTAGAAGATCTCATGTTGGTGAAGAAGAGAGTCATGCATAGATAAGAAGGACCTCAATTCCGACAACTCCGCAAGTGATAGGCCTCCTCTCGAGGCCTCTTGTGATTGTGGATTTGCAATGGCCTCTAACTCCTCAATTCTTCGAAATATATTTCTTACCTCCATCCTATTCCACCTCCGAAGGTGTCTCCTTGTCAACTCAAGCTACGAGAAACCCTATACATGGTATCCCCCGAACTGGCTTGCCCCACGCCTCCCTCACAACACCCCAAGACCGAGGGTAACACAGTCATAACTTCTCAAATATGAAAAGGCAATGAAAAGGAATGGGTCTGTCAGTACTCACCAGTATCGAGCTGTGGTCTGAAGCTATCCTCGGTAGATGCCTGACATAATAGTCTGGAAACTCCTGAATCCATCTAGTCGTGGTAAAGGCTTTGTCAAGCCTCTCCCACACTCTAGCCGGACCCTGTTGATTGTTGCACCATGTGAATCTGGGCCCTATGAATCCTAAATCTATCCACCCATTTGTAGAAATAAACTTATGAAATTCCCTCACCTTCCTCTGATAGGAGAATTGCCTCCCAACCATCTTTTCCTGTGGATCATCTATACAGTTAAAATCTCTTGCAATCAACATTGGTTGCTCCTGATCCACCAACTTGGAAGCCTCCTCCCACAATATCCTCCGAGCCCTGAAGTCAGTACTAGCATATACAGCTGCAAAGATCCATGGCCTCCCCACCCCCTTTGATATCACTATAATCACTTCTTGGCTATTAACATTAAAGATGTCCACATTGCCACAATCCAATTTTCAGGTTACAATAATACCTCCCGACAACCCCTGAGATTCCACAGCATAGAATCCTCAGGATCGCGGCAGTGCCCTCCTAGCTCTCACAATGCTCCTCCCGGTTAACCGGGTCTCAAATAAAACACAAATATATGGGTTGTGCACTTGCACCAACCTCCGAAAAGCCGGGGCAAATGATGGTTCCCCCCTGCGACAATTCCAAAGGATCAACTTCATTGACAACCTAGTTCATTGGCCCGGTTCCCCCCTCCAGAGCCGATCCCACTGTCCACGTTCACTCCATCACTGGGAGTAGGCCCAGAAATACCCTTCTGCACTGCTACCAAGGTTTGAGACAGAAGTTGGCTGTGGCTCAGAGCATTGTGTTCCCGTGCCAAATGGCACAAAGCATCCACAATAGCCACTCCTCCCTTCTTGCCGCATCCTCCCTTCGAACTAGCACCTCTCTCTGCTCGAGCGTCCGACTGGGCCTACCGGCTGCCGCACCACCCCTGCCGTTGCCTCCGCCGCCGTCAGGACCGTTGATAGATCCCCAGCTGAGGTGGTTTGGGAAATCCCCCAACCTACACATCGTCTGCCCTTAGTTTCCCGCCTGCCACCACCGCTACCCTAGGTGGCTGGGAGCTCGTCGATGCCATCGGCGGAGGGGAGCTCCGGCTTCTCCGATGCCCTCCCGCCTCCAATCTTCGGGATCCCATGGCCGAATGGACGCCTCCTGCTAGGCACGGGACATCGGCAAAACAGTCTCTTTTCGATGGGCTGCGGGCGCGCTTGAGCGGACTCAAACCCGGTCCATGATCCGAATCCGTCATGGGCAGGCCTCACGCAGTCGAGATTTGACCCAGCCCATCGCCAGGCCTAGCAGCACCTGACCCACTCTTTGAGCTTAGCGAGTCAAAGCCTGCTTTCTCCGCCCGCTTACCCATAGGGAAAATGGGTCACAAAGTGGGCTGGTTGTCAGCCCAACTCCAGAAGGCGGGCCCCGATCAGCCGGCTCTGGATCGCTGGTCGACTCAGACAGCACTCCAAACGCACTCTTGGGTTGACTCATCCCGCCTCTCGAGTTGCCATTGAAGCATTCTCCCTTGTTCTTGTCTGGCGATTTCCGCCGAGCAACCTTAGACGGCTTCTGCCAGCCGTCCAGATCCACCGGGGAGTCAGAGGAAATCGTCTCACCCACCGGAGGTGCCTCCACCCGGGTGGGCGTACCCACCAGTTTTGGACCACCCTCTGCCACCGTCAGCTTCCTCAATTTTCCGTTCCCTTTCTCAGCCCTCATTTGCCGAATCCTATGGGTGACCATCCACGGCCCATACCCCGGGTTCATCGGAGGGCCGTTCCCCCCAGCCACTCCCTGTGTAGGGACCTTCGTTGTCCGGTTTGACTCCTCCATCACATCCTCTGGAGTCTCGGTCAGACCCGTCATACAGGAGGCTTCTCCATGACCCACTCTGCCACACATGAAACACGGATTTGGAAGGTTTTCAAAAATGAAAGCTTGCCAAACCCTCTCCTCCAGCCTCTATGTCTTCCCCTTCACAAAAGTACCTCCTCTCAGAGGGTTTTTGAGGTCCACCTCGATCTTAACCCTAGCAAAACCCAGTTTCTTGCCTTGTTCTGTTGCCTCATCCACTGCGAGCGGCTTGCCGGCCTTCGCCGCCATCTGAAGAATAATGGACTTCTTCCATTAATCCAGTGGCAGCCTGGGCATTCGTAGTGAGACAATCACCTTGCTTAGCCCACCTACGTTGGATGTGAAGTTTGGCCTCCACCGCTCCATGGCATGTAGCTGCCCTGCCACCATCCATGGCCCCCAACTCAGAGCTATCTCCCTGTGTTCCTCGTAGGAAAACCGAACCACATAGAAACCTTCCAACAATGGGAAGATCTCAGGGAGTTCATAGAGCTTCATAACCCGCCGTAGCTCCTTAACCACCCATTCGGCAGGGACGACCCTTCCTAGGCTCTGAATCAGCACCGCCAATCCTTCCATGGCTTCCTAGTCTCCTCCAGCTTATCCTCCTCAACTTCCACCACATCATCGTATCGCCTTTGCATTGCTTCCAGCTCCCAATTAGGAATCCTGTGATTCGTCCAATGTGGCCGCATCGGGGCACCTCTAGCCACCTCCGATTACGACGGCCTCTTCGCCCCTACCCCACGTAACTCTGATTGGGACGCGATTGTACTCCATCCTCCGACCTAGTTCTCTTCCCTACCTCCAGCTCCGCCATCACTCCCGCACACCTCTCGTTTGATAAAATCCCCGTGAGACCGCCCACGGTCGCATGAAGGGCTCGTTTGGTTCGCGGAAAAAGAAAGGGAAAGTGTGGTCAACGGGAAAGTAATGAGATGCCTCTTGTTTGGTTAGAGTTTTCAAAGAAGAGAGACGGGAAAGTTATATTCCCATGGGAATATGATTCCTACATTTCATGGGAAAGTCTTTCCCATGAGAAACATGGGAAAGTTACTTTCCCATTAAGCGGGAATACTCCATTTTTACTTTTTTCCAAAAATACCCTTCAACATTAAAGAAGCATTAAAGAGGCATTAAAGACCTAATTTTTATTAAGGGCATAATATGAATTATACAAAACTTTTCTAGGAAAGTGGATGGCCAACCAAACATAAGCACTTTGTAAATTTGTCACTTTCCCATGGTCAACCAAACATGCCAAAAGTACTTTCCTAGGCATCCTCTTCCTAGAAATTTATTTCCCAGGAATCATATTCCTAGAAGGAAAAATGCTTTCCGCGAACCAAACGAGCCCGAAGATTAAAGCACCCGCTCAGTCCCCAAGCACAAAGCCGGGCTTTGATTTGGAATCAATGCACTTGCACGTGTTTGATTGTGATACATATAATGGGATACTGAAACTTGCTGCAAAAGCCAAGGTGAGCAGAGATCTTGAAAGCTCATTTGAATGAGTTGGCCTAACTACCAGGAAATGTGATGATTTCTTAGGCATCGAACAATTAAGGATAGTTCGTAATTAAAAGTTACTCATTCACTTCTCATCAATTGACCCTGCAACTTACCAAACGATCGTCATCGACGTAGCCCTTCGATCGCACTATAATGGTGCAAATGCTAATAAAATGCTCCATTTCATTCTCGAATCTTGTTTAACATAACTAACCAGGGTAAAAACTAGTACAAGTGGCTCATTTCTTTGTGTTCTCATGCATTTTATGCTGTTAGAGTCCCACTCATATCTACATTGTTGTTTGTACGTATCATTGCGTCTCTTCCCGTGAGATTCTCCCAAAAAGATGCTCTCGAGTCACCTGTGGTACCTCTTCTTTTATTTACGGGTATCAACCAAGAAGAAAGTGTTTAGAAAAATTGATCATGGCTAAGAATGTCATGCCGAGTATATATTAATATATGATCAAAACATGGCCCCAACTGAGCTGGACCCGGGCCGAGAGAGAGAGAGAGAGAGAATCAAGTGGCAATATGGCATGCATTCATGGCGTGAGGAGTTACTTATGATATTGCCATATGAACTCATGGGTCCAAAGTTTCAACCGAGTACTAGATTGATGGAATGATGGGCAATCATGCATCTCCATCTGCCAAGGAAAGTTGTGAGTGGATTATGAAAAACAAAAGGGCTTGCTTTTCTTGTGATGCTTCCTAGTTATCATGAGCTTTTTGAGGACCACACAACTCCTCCCTTTCTCATTATTAGATCTATGCACATAAGGAAACCCTACATATTTTTTCATCAGGTATATTGGATGCATGACTCCAACAGGACACCACCCTTGCCGTGTCTTAAAATTAAGCTGCTAATTGAGATGGTTTATCTAAACCTAATCCCACCAGAACTTTAATCTGGTCTGAGTCAGGCCATCATATTTAACTTAGGCCACACTTGGGTTGCGCATGTCAGCAAATCTTAGTCAGGTTTCACTTGATGTCCCAAGCAACAAGATTGAAAACCACTTCATCAAATTTATATAACAACGCTTCGACCACCTCGAGAGAATTTGAATAACATATAAGCCAATCAACCCTAAGCATGGTCCAAATTATAACATGAATTTGTAAATGGTGATTAAAACTCCATGATTGACAATTTTGGATTTAGTTCAGGGTTGGGCTTCGGTTGCTACATTTATTTTTGGGCCGGACTCAGTGGCTTGCTGGCTTGCTGATTCTACACAAGGCTTACATCCTTTTATTGGTTATGTTAATGAAATCTTGCAAGGGAGCCAAATCATTAACCCATCTGAGGTAAAAATGGGTTCGTAGCCTGAACCATTTAGAAGGTGGTCATTCATGAACACCATCAGGAGCAGAGATGCAGTCTGTAAGAAGGTTAGGTCCGATCTTGGTCCTCGGATTAGGGCACAATTGTTGCTGGTGTCTTTTGACTCATTCACTCGGTAGGCTAGCTCATGACTCTTCTCTGCTATAATCTAATTGCATGAAATAAACCAGAATCAACTCTTGTTCAGTCGAATTGGATCCATTTTGGTTTGATCGGTAAGTTTTGGTTCTAGCATAGCATCCTCAGAAACAAAATTTTTTTTTTTTCATTGCGTCATATATCCATTCTAGTATGGGATTTGTAAGTTAATTCATGGTTACATTTTCTAGCTACATGTCAAGTATAAGTTGGATTTTGTTATACGCAGAACTAATATATACGCTTAATACAAAGGATATGATTTTTAAAAAAATATTTTTAAAATGCAATATAGCGGTGTAACAAATTATAATAAATAGAAAGATTTAATAGCCAAACTTTATTGCACATCAAACAATAAATTTTAATTATAACCAACTAGAAACTTTCGTCATTAAACCTATGTCATTAACAAGTTCTAATATAGTATGACTTTCTTTTCTAATTATTTTTCAAATGTAGTATGAGATTGTAACAAGTTCTAATAGATATAAGGCTAGCCAATTTCTATTATACATTAAGTAATTAACACTAATGATGGCCGAGTATATCAATTTTAGTAATGCAACCAATTATAATATATAGAAAATTTCAATAGATAAATTTTTGTAATACTATATAAATGTGTCATTAAAAATTATTATTTTATAGCTTCTAATTGATTAGTACATGACTTTAATTTTAATATAGAATGTGAGAAGGATTTAAATCCTATCATATTAATTTTCATACGGTGAATGGAGAGCTGAGCATAAACAAAACCTTAATTTTAGTATTAACGGAATAGATAATAGCTGTAAGCCATCACAAAGCTCTTGATCAGGCTTTCAAGGCGAGGACCTGTCTCAATCCGGCCTACCTTTGACAATCAAATATAGCCCAAAGGCCTAGGGCACAAAAATCGAGGCCATATGAAACGATAATGTTAACCCGACTTGACTTGAAAGCATGATCCAAGAAGTCATGCATCTGGCTCGAATATCACTGGGTCGGATCAGAGCCTCCCAGCCTCAAAATTTTCAACATGCTTGGCCTCATGGACATAGGACACTAAGAGCATATGTTTGGTTCGCGACTGAAATTGAAATGGCCATATTTTTCGATACATTTAGTTCATGATCAAAATAAAAATTCGAATCAGTTTAAAGATTTGGAGCATTTCTCTTTCTTTCCGAAAATCGAAATGAGAATGAGATTCTCCCTAACCAAAAAGTTGGGATGGAAGGCTTATTTCCATTTCTATTTCAAAGTCCAAACTTTTTCTACCAAACATACTTAATAATTTTTTCAAACAGTCGTATCATTCTGTGGGCGCTAGATCTCGGCCATCCCAAGTCACATCTAAGTTCTAATTCTGAATTAAGCTCTATGGATATGACTTGGGCATTGGAAATCAAATAGGCCAATCCCCCGATGGCTGAGATGGTACATGTTTCCACTGACCTAATACGAGCTGCAAACTATTGATTTGGGCCTGTGTGTCTCCACCTCCTGCTTCTGTAGCTCCACTCAAGCTCCACTCATTCCATATCACTTTTAAATGGTGTTAAGTTTATGCCTCCTTCATCTTATTCTGATATTATTCTTTTATGTATTAAATTGAAAGAATATTTATCACAACCATCTATCAAATGCTTCATTCTCTTGGACAAAACAAGTGCATTATATGGGCCAAATACTTGATCTTAACCCCAACCCGTTCTCCCCGCCATCAGATGTCTCCTGATTGCAATTCCTGAAATAGCCCAAGTTGGGAGACTCGTCATCACTGATCAGGATCTTTTTAGCAATCTTTCATTGATCAAAACATACTGCATTGTCTGTTTAATGAGGTTGGTTCTGCCTCGTTGATGTTCACATAATGATAGTGAGAAGCAAGGAAAAAAAAGTAATAAAAGCCATATAAAATTATTTAGAAAAACTTTATTAATACAATAATACATTAACAATCCTTCATTTTCAAGAGCATTTTCAACTGTTGGATTGTGCTCTAGTAGAGCCTAGGCTTAATTCTTCCAATTTAGGAATGGTCTAGTAGACACGCAATAATTTTAGGATCGATAATTTTAAAAATTTTAATGCTAAAGATGAAGCTTAATAAAACATTCTGAGCATTTAAGTTTATGTATCTTGGAAAGTTTCCAACGAGCTAACTAGAGAAACCATAAAAGGGAACACATGGCCTTAAGAGAACTATATTTTTTTGGGTGACGTTTGGTATCCCAAAAGGGATTGCTGAGGTGATCCTCAATATGGGATAATTTGATCCTTAATGATCTAAGATCATTACATTTGGTATGATTATGTTCTCGTGATTAAAGATCTCCGAATATTCATGAGTAACTTGTTTGATAGTCTACAGAAATCTAAGATCATTGATCATATAATACCAAAATTATCCTTACTTAATCATATAAAAATAAATTAAAATAAATTATTAAATTTTTATATTAATTATTATATGTTTTATAAAAATATAATTATTCAGTTTATAAATTATTAGTCCTATAAAATATATTGATATTATTATAGAATTAATATTTTAATTTATAGTTACAATAAATATTATTTTAATGTTAATATTTATTTTGATTAGGAAAATAAGATAAATAGAAGTAATTTATTAAATAATTTCATAATATAAATATCTTCAAATTTATTTTTCTTCTGCTAGACTAGCGGTATTTTTGTCTTCAAATTTCAATTTAAGATCATTGTCGCAAAGTGATTTTGGATATCTATCCTCAAGGACAAGTTTCCATCAATGGTTTGGATGGTAATTTAAGAAATAGGGATGATTTGGATCACTACCATGTAAGATTCTCCTTCTTCATCATCCTTGATCTTCAATCATGATCCCATATAAAACGCCGCCCCAAGCTCTTAATGTCCAAGTAACAAATCAGTTTGCCATTTTACAATCATCTACATGCATGCCAGGAGTCCCATGTATTTAGCTGTCATCATATAGTCCTTCGTGCACCGCAAGTACAAGCTTTGAATCACATAACGGTGACCACTTAAAAACTGTTCACGTATGATGTATATTAAAACAATAAAAAGCTATTTTATACGCACAGCTCGAAATTCATGCTACATAATTTTTCCCAAAAAAGAAGTTCATGCTATTCTCATGTAGGTGGATTAGAACATAAATCATGCATGCATCACAATATTTAACGTGAGTCGCATGTTTCCAACACTGAAACAAAAAGAAATTTCTCTTTCAAGAAGAAAAAACCTCTACAGAATCCACTCCTCTGGACCATAAGAATATTGGCCGTGCAACCTCGACCGGCAGCGTCAGGCCAAGTGCTTCTCTGACTCGGAGGATACCTTTCTTTACCAAGCGCTTATAGACCGCCCCCGTCAACCCCCCCACGGAATCAACATGGTCCAAGGAAAACTCGACCGTTTGTCGATGTTCAATTCTTGGGGCTGTACGCCTGTACGGGAAAACTGGCGGCTTCGACCTTCCAGGGGAATTTGATGGGGTCACATATCTCTCTTCTTTCCTGCCTACGTCGACGAGCTTTCGCATGCGAATCTCGCTTGAGCCCTTTCTGGGTTGACCGCAACCCATCGTTCCCCAAGTCAAGCTATACGTCCGCATAAAAGTAATATACGAAACACGGTCGTTCGTACGCGTTATCGATAGTAATCCATCCAGACCGCTCGATATATAGCGTCACTCTAAAGAAGCCACAACGCTTAAGCTTGACGCTAACATAGTCGGTAGATCCTTCTCCCGGATACGTAAATTTATGCACACGATAGGGAGAGACTCCGAGCAGCACAGCCCCAGCGGTCCCAAGAACCAGACTCTCGACCTATTTAAGCAAAAGCCACTCCAAGAGCCCAAAATTACCAAGCCGCCCCTCCCCGTCGCCCATCTAAGCATCTTCTTGGATCGGGCTCCCTTATAAGCCCCCCCCCCCCCCCCCGTCACTCTCAGTCTCTCCTTGTCTCTTCGCTCACCGTTCACCTCCTCCTCCTCGGCTCCTTCTCCCTTCTATGGACGTCATATGCCCTAAAACTCCCATCGTAAGTCCTTTATTCTCTTCATTTTTTGGATTTGAATCCTTTTTGTTCTTCTTTTTTCTTGCATTTTTTCCCTTTTCTTCGCTGTTCTGGTGTCTTATCTTTGATTTGTGAAACTCGATTTCCCTTCTTTTATCGGTAGTTTTTTGATCCGTTCCAAGAGCTGTTGCAGTTCTTGGTCTCATTTTTCTCGAATTCTTTTTCTCGGTAGTTTCTTGGAAGCATAGGTCATGATCCAGAGCTTGTTCTCTGCCTGATATGTTTATTTCCGTCGTTTTGATCTTCTTTCGATTTATGTAACCCTAATTCTTCGCCAAAATAGGCTTCTTCAAATTCTTGATTTCTTTGCTAATGGCTTTCGTTTTGGTTTGCAGGTGTGGGATGGGAAAAGCTTCACGCCCTGCTTCGAGAATATATATCCTTTTTGGGTTCTTAGTGTCTTGATTCATGCCTTATGCCTCTGTAAATAGATTAACGTGAGATTCTTGCTTCTTTTTCTTGTTCGAGAAATCTATTTTCCATAACTTACTGCACAGTATTAGGCTTTGGAGCAAATATGATCACTGTAGCTGCGGTCGTGGTTCTTGGAGTAAATAAAAGGAACGCTACAACAACCAGGGTAACTTCTAATGGGCACTTTGTTCCCTTGTCGCTCGTAGAATCCTAGCTTTGCTCTCTTATCTGCGGTACTCCCTCTTTTATATATATTTTCTCTGGATTTCTTTTTCTTTTCTTTGTTTTCTTTGAGCTGTTGTCAGCTCTTCTTTTGGCTAGGATTTTCTGAATTTTGCTCCTCTTACTAATGTTTTTAGTTCTCCTCTCAACGTAGTGTCTTTCATTGCCTTACCCTTTTGTCGTTGTGGTCACCGTTCTATTTGTGGCGAGTCTTTATCATTGATTTGATCTGATTTCTCTTTGTTCTCTCATTTTTGTATTGTTTGGACTTTTGACTAGTGTTCAAGTCCTATGTCATCTTTTGATTTCTTCATTACGATTCTGGAATTGAGGGGCTTGGAGCTTCTTTCTTTTATCTTCTGTGATATATGTCTTCTTTTCTTTCTTTCTTTTTTCTTTTTTCCAGTGCTCATAATTTTTCATATTTTCTGCAGAACATCAGGATAGGCCTTTTGGGAAAGGTGTTTTTACACATTCTACCTGCTTTTGGAGCATGCCTTTCTTTCTATGAAATGTTTTTACTTATGAAGAGCAGCCTTGAAGGACATAATGTTGAGTATCATGATTGGCTTTTCAGATGCTCTCAGTTTGCTTCATGGGTAAGCTGTCTGATCACTACCTGTCTCTGGACAAACACAAATTTTTCTTTGCTCAAATCCTGGCATACATTGTGTATGCGTACCTGTGCAGATGACCATTTTGCTAGTCTCAAACTTCAGTTACTGGTTTCATGTATTTTGCAATCCTATCTTATGCTTTTGGTGGATTTTGAAGCCTATTCTGGAGATCCCTCTTTTGCTCACGAAGTTCTCATCCTTAGAGGTATTATGTAATTTGTGCTTGCACAACCTTTGTAAGCTATGGGCTTGATTAACAATATGAATTCCTCTTTCTTCTGTCAATATACTGTTCATATGAAGAGAAATTGCCAATATTATACATTTACGTTCCATAGCCACAGCATTGTCTGGCGATGTAGCTATGCTGACAGATGCAGCATATTGTGGATTCTTGTATAAAAGTTAGTCATAACCAAGGTAGGGCGTACCAGTACCGAATCGGTACCACTGGTTCGGCATTCTGTAGGCTTTTTTTTTGGAATTCTCTCTCTTTTCCAACTTTTTATATGAATTTAAGTCTAATTTGATATTTTTTTTCTTGTCTTCTTCATATTTTTTTCATATTTTTTGATATTTCTATGATTCCGGTTTAAGTTAGATGATGCATCTTTTTGTTTTAAAAGTAATACAATCATAAAATGAACAATATAAAATATGTTCAAATCAAGATACAATCAATTACATACTTTTAAAGCACTCTTGGATATCTAAAATCGGGTCGAATGACAATGCTTCTCGTAGATATCCGGATCATCGGCATAATAAGGAGGCAGATCAACCCACCTTTCTAACCAAGTAGTGTTGTAGTTTTGTAGGCTTAATCTCCGAGGAATGCGCGCCGGGTTATAAGAACTCTCAGATCTCTCGCTGAAGCTCTACCTCTGAGAGGTGTCTTCTTGCTGATAATATGGCTATGAAGGAGCCCATCTAAATATGCTGACAGCAAAATCCGACCCGTGAGACTCTTCGAGCTACATAGGGTAGTAGCCATCGGAAGATGACTCCGATGCACCATGTTCATAGGCTGCCTGAGGCTGCGAATAATAGGATCCAGTATACGACTCAGAACTTGATACATCTATGGATTCTACTCCAAATGCGAGGTCATCTGCAGCTGCATCCTGTCCTCCTAAACGACCTCGAGGAGTCCATCTTCTATATGCAATGGTATCCTTACGGACTCTATCAGATGGCCTACCATGGTTCCTATTCTGTGTAGCATGTGTAAACTGGGACTCACTGGTGTATCGAAGATTAGCCTCTGCTTGTGTCTCATAAGCAGTACCATATTGTCCTTCACTCTTTCCATGGTTAGCAGATCCATCACCATTAGGTCCTTTATCGCCGCTACTCCAGGTCTCCTCCTCGACACTATTTATTAGGGCCCTTTGTTTTTTTTGGTTTGCTGGACAGCTACCTTCTTACCCTTCGTGTCTCTCTCTGCCTAATATGTCGCCCTCTTGACTGAGAAGACTGGATACCATAGTGTCCTCGTATGAACATCTCTCGATCATGTCTCTGAAAGGGTGTCTCGTACCAGTCATTTGGTGACTGGCTCCCCTCTGGCTACGGTTGATCAACTGTTAGAATGCGTGGAATATTGCGCCCAACCCATTGCTTTGGATTGACGCTAGCCTCGCTAGCTATGAAGCCGGCCGGTCGTGGAGGCGATTCTAGCTCGTCAAGCTCCGGCTCTTGCTACTGGCCCACAAGCCAGCCGACCATAAGATCATCGTCATCATCGTCGAAAGCCTTACATATCGGATCTGCTTACTTGAGCTCCGCTTCCTCCTGAATGCACTTTAGCCTCAATCGCAGATTGTAGTGCTCATATACAAGGTCGTTGAGGCGCTTCTGTGTCAAGCAGTTCCTCTGCTTACTGTGTATGAGGGCGAAGGTGGATCAGTTGCGCTCACAACCACTCAAAAAGATCGTCTAAAAAGAAATGTGAATAGCAATTCACTATTTTGCTGCAAAAAATAGATATTAGTACCATATTAGTAACCCTCTAACGCCAGTTGAATGTCCTTCTGACGCGTAACGTACCTGGATTCATAGTTGTCTTACGGCAGCTGCTCGCTGTCTAAAGCTGTTGCTGTCCTCTCTAAATAATTTGGTCTGTGAACAAGAAGTGTGTTGTATTATGTTAATAATAGAAGATACCAGTAAATTTACACATACTACTAAAGTTAAGTTATCTCTTCTAGACACAGGGCCGCGACTTCTGGATCAGGCTCCATCTTATAAATGATATCACAGAGCCGCTAGAAGTTTGTCATCCATACCAATTTTATGTTCATTGTACTGGAATCGGGGGTTCAGATAGTATGCTGCACGTAGACGAGATCGTCTTAGTAAAATTATACAAGTACAACCATCAGTATAATTATTAATGTTCTTGCTTACCTGCTAGATTCAATTTTCTGCCCATTTGGGCTCTCCACCGCCGCTCAATGATGTTAATGTGCTCCTGGGCATGGGCTGGATCTACCTCTACGATCTGAGCCTTTGCCCTCTCCATCATGTGATACAGGAAGCCTATCTGAGGGTACCTTTCGCTATCTACGGCCCGCAGTACTTCATATAATGGTTTGATAGCCTTGACTATCGCTGTGGTTTGATAGCCTTAACGTAGAGCTCCTTTCTTCTCGAGAAGGCTATCAAGTTTCGTATGACTCGTAACCTATATTATATATCAAGAATTTAGTGAGGGCCATGCACTTGTTGAGGTACCAACTGTGATCTTTTTCATTCCTATTGTCGACTCATCCATTATGAAATAATGTTGCTATAACATGTGTTGCCCAAGGAGACAACCTAAGAGGGAGGGTGAATTGGGTTTTAAAAAATTATTGACAAATTAAAACTTGATTAGTAATTAATTAAATCTATTGCAAGCAGGTT
>JAOXJJ010000001.1:6737114-6771377 GCA_025769935.1 Phoenix roebelenii
GGTGGGTGGTGGGGGTGGTGGTGGTGGTGGTTTTCCCTGTTCCACTAATGCCATGGCCCCTGTGTCTCTGTCAGAAGTTGAACTAATGACAATTTCTGAGAAAGAGGGCTGAGTCCAGCTTATAGTTGCCTGGAGCTTTATTTATTAAAAATATCATTATTTATTATGTTTAATTAAAATTCCTGACTGGAAAAAATATCAATGCCTTTATTTGTCTATGAAATGCAAAACATCTTACTAAATGAGTATTGGCACGAGGCACTCACTTCACTGTGTTTGAGTAAATATTTTCAAGTTTTGGTGATGCTTTCACCAACTTAAACACAATTTGGCACATTTCTGCTCTTCATGTATCGTGTGAATTTATTGTCTTCTTTGAATTGAATCTTTTCCTTAAGCTCATGAACCCCCTTGAAATCCGAAGTGATCTTGTGTTAATTTGTTATCAATATAATGGAGCACAAGCAACTCAATCATAGTATGCACCACTAGGCCTAATAATCTCCATTCTAGACATGCGCACTCAGACAATATCATGCTTAACTTTGATTCGAATATTTTATTATATACGATCAGCTCTTTGTGCAACCTGTTAATTGCAACCATAAAAATCATGACATAAGAATAATTAACTATCTAGAGTATATTTATGTTTCATCAATTGAATAGAACACTTTATTATCATGGGGTACCAATCCTATTAAGATTTGTCAACCAAGTTAACTTTGACTAGATAATTATAATTAAATACATGTGTAACAATCAAAGTATGTCATAACTCATAAAGATTTAAATTGTAGATTGCTTGGTCACAACTGCCCATAATTTATACAAACTAATAATGAAATGTTGATTCCCTCAACAAACTGACACCAAATTGTTGGGATATGGCTGGATTGTTATGGTTATTATTATGATGTTCTCAACATTTTGAAAAGATAAATAAAGGAAAATTCTCTGTAAACTTGTTTTTAATATGGTTCCAAGTTCCAACTTCCTTCACTGATGCCCTTACTAAACATTGAATATTTAATTCTCTGATAATCTGATTCCTTGAGTTACATACTAAGTGGTGGATCTTTTCCTTGCAGGCAATAAATGATTGTGTTGGCTTTATTTCGCCACTGCTCCTTAATAAGCTAATCAAGTTTCTTCAACAAGGTGTTGATTCACATCAAACTTATGCCTTTCTCAACCTACGTGTTTTTTATGACCTATGTTCATCTAATTAATGGAATTTTTTAGTGCCATATTTCCTTATTGCTTGACAGCTTCCCATCTTAGTGGTGTTATATTAGGTATAATATTGTCAAAATCTTTTCTAAGACATTTGGTTATGTGAAGTAATTTTAGTTTTGCTTTTGCTAATTTACTAAATATGCTGATTTAGCATAGCGGAAATGAATAGTTGAAATCAAAGATCTATTAGTAGGACCAAGATAATGTATGCACCTTGGATAAATTGTTTATTAACATGTGAGAGACAAATTGATCTATTAAAAAATGAGATATACATGTATAAGATGTATGACCAAGGATTGTTGTGCAGATATTGGGGCCTGTACAGGTTGCTCGGCTGCATAGTTCGGTAACGCCCCCATGCCGTTCCATGCTGGGCCTGTATCGACATAGCAGAGAAGGTGGGAGAGAGGGAGAAAAGAAAAGAGAGGGGGAGGGAGGGAGAGGAAGGGAGGGTGATAGGGGCGGCCTGACACGATAGAGAGGGTGAGGGAGAATGGGAGAGAGTTAAAAAGAGAGAGGGGAAGGGAGGGAGAGGAGGAAGGGCGGGGAGAGAGACGGAGGGTGGTGGACAGCTGGTGGAGGGTCACGGAGGGCTTGGGAGGACTGCAGAGGGGTGAAGGAGGGGCTTCACGCTCCTATTTCCCTGTTTCGTTAGAAACAGGGGTCTCAAAGGGGAGATCCTTTTTATTTCAAAAAAAATTAAGTGAAGTTGGCAAGGGGGTTCTTGACTTTTCTTAAATTTTTTGAAATTAAAAAGGGCCCTCCTCCGGGATCCTTGTTTCGAACGAAACAAGAAAACCAGAGAGTGGATCCCCTCCTCTGCTCCTCCCTAGTCCTCCGTGGCCCTCCGCAGGCCGTTCACCACCCTCCTCTCTTCCTTGCTCTTCCTCTCCCTCCCCCCCTCTCTCTCTTTTTCTTTTTTTCCTTCTCCCTCTCCCCCTCCATCGGTTTCTCGATTTGATTTTGCTGGAACCGTCTTGGTTCGCCGCCGATACGACTCGATACGCTTGAACTAGGCAAAGTTGCCTGCATACATGTATGAGATTCTTGTATAATATATATGACAAATTGATCTATGAAAAAAATGAGATATACATCTATAAGATACATATTTACACCTTTTAGATATATGACATTTGCTTGCAGGTTCGGGATAGTCTCAAATTAAGATTTTGCTGGACAAAAAAATGGAACACCTATTTGCTGTGGGATTTGGGAAGTAGTGAACAATTTGTACCCTAGAATCTAGATAGTTAGTGGTTAAGGGAAAGAGCATAAAAAATGAAGTAATAATGGAATACACATCAACAAAGAATAATGGAGATAATCTTGCAACTCTACAAGTTCAATAACAGAAGTCTAGAAGAGGATGGAGTGGAATGATAACAACAAAAAATTGGTTGTTTTAGTAGCACATGTTGTGGAAGCATGAAGAGTTAAAGATCATTATTTGAAATTGGAAGTAATGTGAGCTTGCTATGGGTCTAAAGTGGATTGTGAGGGGGCAGAAGAGGAATAGGACATAGAGAACTTGTATGATAGAATTGATGGTGGTGGTGTGCTAGATAGTCTGTCTAGAAAGAAGTAGAACACGGGGATGGGGGTGTGTGCTGGCCCACACACACACACACACACAAAAGAAAAAGGAAGAAACTTCTGCATGGCTTCCCTTGATTCCATATTTCTAGATATTAAGATCCTGGTGCATCATTTAGGACTGATGCTATACATAACCAGATTGGTTTTTTTCACAAAGGCAGCATAGGCGATAGATCTGTTGTCTGTCCAGACACTGATATGTGCATGGCTAAAAATAATAGCAATGCAGGAAACAGTTATCCTGTATTCTGAAAAGCAATGATCCAATAAATGCCAGTGAATGTGAGTATAATTTGCATACACATTTATGCAATAAAGAATAAAAGATAAGCATGCAATATATATAATTACAGTACAAATGTATATAACTAATGGCCTAATGCATTTTGATTTGATCAAATATAGGCATAAAGAACTACAAACTGACTTAAAAGCTTAAGATCAACGCCAAAAAAGTCCTCATGATGAATCTTTATACCATCACACCATGTTCTACAAGTTACTGATCTCTTTTATGGTTACAGCAGAACCTTTAATTTTACACCAAAACCTCTTATAATAAATATTGTATTTTCCCTTACAGTTTCTTGAACCATTTAATTATCCTTAATGTTCTTTGGGAATTAAACTAACAGTGACACTTTGATACTTGTTGCTCCATCCTCTCAGGTTCTGGAGATGTGGATGGATATTTTCTAGCTCTTTCCCTGGGTTTTACATCCATCTTGAAGTATGTTTTGAAATAAACTACCATGTTTTATTTTGCTTATATATTATATTTTCTGCTGTTAGTTCATCTGCAGTGCCAAGTGCAACTGAACCAAGTTTTTGTACAGTTCAAAGTTCATTTTGTGCACAATTTATAAAGAAGCATGGACATGGCTATAGGATATAGATAGAAGACATTGTATAGACACATTTTGACTTTGATATGATTAGTCCAGGAAAAAAAAAGGCTATATATAGAGCTGGAGGTAACACAATAAAAATATTTTTATGCTTACGAGTATAATATGAAAAATTTTAATTAATTAGAAATCCTAGAATTGTCAGTTGTAATGATCATTAATAGTTTTTTGAGCACATGAGTGAGTGACATCAATCAATCTAGAAAACATGGTCTGCCATACCGCCCAGTACGGGGTGCACCATACCGTACTGGGAGAAAACTGATACAAAATTCAATTTCAAGTCGGTATAAAGCCCGTACCATCCCGTCCGGACCGAGGTCCATATTAGCCTGTACCGAAGCTTACCGACCTGTATCGAGGCATACTAAGATAAAATTTGAGAAAAATGGCTAGAGGACTATTTCAATACAGGATGCGTACTATATCATATCGTACTAAACCGATAAGGTATCGCTACGTACTTGATGCTGAGATTGCGAACCTTGCTAGAAAAGATATTGGAAGTGGAGGGTATTTGCCCGTTGTGTCACTTGAGGAGGTGCAAGAGAACAATTGTCTTCCTCTGCCACCAATGCTGTATCCTGCTGCCACTGGTTTCCTCCTCCATTGCTCCCTTCGCCTCTGGCTTTCTTTCCCTCTTCCTCGCTTGATGAAGTTGCACTGAGGAAAGCAACTAGGAAAAGGGTTTTTGTTGGTTATTGGATTCCACTGTTGAACCCAGGGAACTTGCTCTAGCTGGCATATCAGGCCACTTGATCAAAATATATCTGGTTTGTATAATCTGAACGGAACTGTTTTAAAACGATTAGGTCCTTGCAAAGTATAGGTTACAGGTACTGGCTTAAGTTGCCTATCTCCTTGGCATATTCATAACTGCCATGTTCTTGTCCGACACATAATGGATATTGTTATGGCTTCTCTAACAAGGCTTTTAAGTTTTGAAATGCACCATGGAGTGAAAAGGATCTAAACTACTGTACTGAAAAAAAAAAAACAAACTGTAGGTTTCATGTCAATTGAAACTCAAGGTGTCCAACATTTAAGGTAATACTGATTTAGCCAAAAAAAAGAGCAAAATTTAAAGATGAGGGCACTTAGAGTTGGATCAGAAGTGAGAACAACTTTCAATATTCAAAAAATTACAACTTTTTGATTCACCAAGATGCACTACTATTGAAATTATGGATATGTTAGTGTTGATTCTTATTGTCACATGAATTTCCAATTTTGAGATATTTACTTTCTTATGAGGAGACTTTGCTACCATTTAGGAGTCATATATTAGCTAAAAGATTTAGTAATCTTAATTTTAATGGTGTTTAAAGATATTATTTTGTGATCAAAGGTTTGATTTGTTTATAAGATCATGGACTTCTTATTGTGTAAACTTGGAAAATACATGCCTAATAACTGGTTTGTAGGACCCAAAAATTGAATGGAGAAGTAGTTTCTTTTTCAAAAAATATGGCTCCTATGTGGGTTGTTGGGGAGGCACTGACAACTCAAATATTTATTGGAAGAATAAATATTCTTCTTCTAGTCCTTGACTCCTTATTCTTGCTTAACTAGAGTGCAAGAATGCCTCTAGTTATCCTTCTTTATCTCTTGATTTACTTCTTAATCTTGAAAAGTTTATATAGTATTATTATTCGGTTATCTTGGATTGGACATTTGAATTTTATATTTTCTGAAGTGAAATGCTTCATAGTAGATTTCTTGATTAGATCTTCCTACAATGTCTTACACTGTTGTGATAACATCTTGTTATGGTGCAGATCCTTTCTAGACACACAGTATACTTTTCGTCTTGGGAAATTGAAGTTGATGTTGCGATCAAGCATAATGATAATACTGTATCGCAAGGTAAAGAAAACTTGTTTCATCCATCTTGTTACTTGAAAACATGTATTAATCTTGTATCTGTATGGAGTAATTAATTTTTTTCCTATTTCTCTTTTAATATGATATTGTGCAGAGAAAATTTCTATCCTTCATAATTCAAGCATATTTTGTGTGTGTAAGCTACTTATTATCTTGCTTTTGATGAGATGAAGCATGATGTAATAGGTTGCTGATCATTTGCCTTTTCTATCTAGTATCTACATTCTATTTATAAGCATATTCTTTAAGCATCTTTTTGATCTCTGCTTTAGATTTTCTTACTTCCACCTGCTTTCAGATCTCTAATTGAAAATGACTGATATATGAGCTGCCATGAATGTGATGGAATCTGGTGGACTACATAAAAACTGCATAGATGATAGATTAATATTTTGAATATATATATATATATATGTGGGGAGGGACTATGATGTATGTTAATTCCATATGTTTGGGGTGTTGTCCTCTACAGCGGATTTATTTCATACTTGCATCCTACACATATGGTCCTCTGGTTAGAGTCATTTATATGCGCAATTGTGATGCATATTATATTCCACATGCATCAAAATGTGAATGATGTACTCGTCGTATTGGCAAAAATAACCACTTCGCACTAGTCTATTGAACTAGGCAGTTTTATATTTCTTATTCTATCATATATCACTTTCTTAATTCTACTACATGTAAGCTGAATCTCAGAATAAAGCTTTTGCTGCCACAACATGAAATCTCACAATATCTAAAAGATTAAGGGTTTAGGGTACGGTGTGCTTTGAATTTGAATTTTGAATTGGGGATTTGGGGCTTTGTTGATTTTTGGGATTTGTGAAGTTTAGATGGGCTCTCGGTTCTTATACCCTTCATAATGAAGTGATTGGATGGGGCTAGTCGCTTCCCGAAAAAGAACCTGTTCCATGTCTGATCATTTACTCAACAATATCTGCACTTTCTTTTTAAATACTCTTTGTTTGCTATATGATTGGACAAAGAAGAAGCAGTCAACTGCTTGCTCGAGCAGATAAAAGAGTGAATTTAATCATAAATTATGTAGACAAGTAAATGAGACAACAAAAGGAGAGGTGAAAAAAGATATTGGTTTCTGAAGCATATATGATATGCTATAATTTTAATATAAATATCTTCTCATTGAACCACTGGCCTAGGCTTTAAAACATAAGGTTCTTTTCTTTTCACTTGTATATGTAGATTATCTTATGATATTGGGCATCTGATAGACGTATAATGCTGATAACTTGAGCAATGAAGGTGGTAATTAATACTTCTAAGAAAATCTTTTGTTGTTATAAATTTACAGGCTAGAACCAATTTGTCAGGATATGAAATGATCTTGACTTCTCCTGTTAAATATTCATATGCTCTTCTTTTTTATTTTATTTTTATTCATAATGAATGTCTGGTTTGCAATTGGTAGTGCCTATTCATTAGCCAAGCCGAACGCTCAATTTTTTCTGATGGAGAAGTCCAAACTTTCATGTCTATAGATGCAGATCGGACAGCTAATTTGTGTAATAGCCTTCATGATGTGTGGAGGTATGACATTCTGTAAGAGCATTGCATGTTCAATTATTTATTGTGTATGTACTATTATGTTTTCTTGTCTTTCTGTAACTCAGTAGATTTCATGCTTAAATGTAAACCTACTATTGTATTGCCATCTCGCTGATCATACATCAAGTTAACAAAAAATTACTGTGTCATGGATAGCAAAGTAGGTTGTACCCTTTGGCCCCAAGGAACCTTCTTGGAATTCAATAAGGGTATAACATCCATGGTTCCCATAAAAATTACTCTTCAAATTTGAAGTAACATCCAAGAGGAAGAACATAACATGGTCATGCAGTAAAAATTATAAATTATTTCAATATTAGGACCAAGGTCGGCGGAACTGGTAGCGGGCACCGTACCGATTCTCCGTTTGGCCTGCACTGACAGAGGAGAAGGCACGCAGACCGTAGGAGAGGAAAAGAGAGAGAAGGGGGAGAGGGAGGAAGGCCGGCGGAGGGTAGCGGATGCTGGCGGAGGCCGTGAGAGGCGAGGTTGCGATCGGTTTTCTTGTTTCGAACGAAACAGGGGTCCGACTATGACCTTAAAAATTTTGCCTGCCGACTTTACTTAAAAATCTTAAATTTTTTAAGGCCGCAGCCAGACCCCTGTTTCGAAACAGGGGAACCGACGCGGTCTCAACTCCTGCGCCTCCCCCAACCCTCCACCGGCGTCCGCTACCCTCCACAAGCCTCCCGCCCTCTCCGTCCCTCCCTCACTCGCTCTCTCTTTCCTTCTCTGGCTCCGGCAACGGATTTTGTTTTTATTATCGAAACGGTACCGGTGAGCTGCCGGTATAGCTCGAAATGGCCGAAACCGCCCGATTCGGGACAATTCCGCCGACCCTAATTAGGACTATCTAATAGTCACACTTTTGTCATGAACCACCAACCTAGCCTGATATAATTAGGTTTAGGTTTTAGGTTTGGCCATTAAGAATAAGTATGATCTTGGTTGTATGGTTTAACCAAACCTTTTCCTTGGTTAGTGATAACATTAGGAATTATACATTATCCATCTTGGCAGAGCCTAAAAGAATTTTGGGGTCAGATCATCATGTAAAAATTAAAGTTTCTAATTACACATTGATATAGTAATAAATCACTATGAATCTTTCACCTTTTTGTCATTTTCACCTTTGGAGAATACCTTTTTCTTCATGCATTAAGACTAGCATCTTCATCTCCAAGATCAACACAATATTTCTCCGATATACAGGCATGTGACCTCCTCTCGAGTAACCTAGCCCTCCTTCTTGTACTCAATTTTTGTGATTATTCCTCGCTATTCTCTCTCTCTACTTTCCACTTTCTCTTTCCTACTTTCCTACATATGGTTGTATGCTTTGTGTCCACCTTTACCTTGAATCTACAACCAAAGGCCATATGTGATGCCTTTCCATATGTCATGCCTTTTTTCTCAAATGGACTCCTCTCTCTTTTCCGTATATAGTGATGGAAAAGAAGGCATAAACCTAAGACTGGAGGCCTTACAAAAATGACTTGAGACTAGGGGATATGGCTAGTAGACCTTGGTTAGAACTTGTTGATTGAAGCTTGTCGATCTTCTATAGCCCCATGCAAGGGCCGTCGAACAGGTACCGGGATCTGTATCAGTCAGTAAGTGAGTCGGTACCGTACCGGGTTGGTGCCGTATCGACACCGTAACCGGCGCATCCATTTTTTTTAGGCTTTTCAGGTTTGATTCCGGCATGCCCATTTTAAGCTTTCCAGGCTTGATTCCGTCACGCCCATTTTAAGCTTTTCAGGTTTGATTAATTGATAATCAATTTTTTTCAACTTTTTCAATAATTTTAAGTATAATTTGATATTTTGATGTTTTTTGATGTTTGTATGATCCTGGTATAACCTAAATGATGCATCTTGTTGGTTTAAAGTGATACAAAACATAAAATGATTAATGAAATATTGCATGCTACAAGAAGCAATATGAAATATCCTAAAATCAACTAGTGAGATGAAACATATAAAATAATATAATCAGTTACATATATTTAAAGTACAACATACATATTGAGTGTCACATCCACCACCCTTCCCCCCCAACCCCCCATGCTATTATTTTTTCTTGCTTATAAGCTCTTGAATTTCTGGTCATTTCTTGTTTATTTTTTTTTCATTTTTTACGTATTCTGTATTTGATTCATAAATTTTGTAGGCAAGATGCAAACATAATGAGTGTTGATTTGACTAAATTGTAAACTGGTGCTTATACCTAATTTGTCTTGTCAATTAGTTACAGCATGTTGGTGGGTGTTGATGTTAGAAGGTTGCATAAATAATGCAAACAAGACTGACTCAAAAGCAAAAATAAAAAAATCTGGTCTCATTCTAGTTCTACTTTTTTCACTATTGCTAATGAAATACTTACCATTGGGGAAAAAACATCTTTCTCTCTCTCTCTCTCTAGATCTAGTTTTGACATTGTATGTTTTACCAGTTTGCCCATGCAGATAGGTGTGGCACTGTATCTTCTATATACACAAGTCAGTTTTGCGTTTGTTTCTGGTGTTGCGATAACCATCTTGCTTATACCAGGTATGGATGCCACTAATTTTTTTCTGTATTGAGGTCATTAGCCCTGTCTTTTTCTTCTCTTCTTCCTTCACATGAATGTTGATATTATCAATCATTTAATCAATCACTGCAATTATATCTGTAGTCTAGGGATCTCTGTCTTTTATATTTCTAATTAATCATATGTTTGCTGAATGGCTCAGCATTTTTGTTTGACATCGTCACTTTATATGCAGTAAATAAATGGATCTCTACAATGATTGCAAGTGCAACGGAGAAAATGATGAAACAGAAGGATGAGAGGTATATCGATTTGGTTTGTTAATTTATGCTGTAGTAGGAAAGGATAAAACAGATCTTCATGAGACAAAATTGAAAAAAAAAAATATGGATTAGATCTTATAGTTTGTTATTTTATATTTACCTCCATTGTTTCATGGTTGCAAGGAGTTGAAACCGATAAGGGTCATGTATCCTGATTTTACCAAATTCTGATAAAATCAAATCTAACCTAGAGATCTTGGATACCTGTTATGGAAGAAAGTAGATGTTTCTTTAGCAACCAAACATAACCATTATATGTAAAGTGGATTGCATTTGTAGTTTTGTACCATTGACATTCATGGAATTAGAGAGAATCTTCAATCAAATACTATAAGTTTCAGCACAATGTTACCTGATGAGGAAGAGTAGTCAATGTTTCTCACAGTATTAATGAGCCAGTGCCACATGCTTACAGAACTCTTACACTTCTCAGTGAGAGGTTCTATGCACACATCAATGAACCATCCATGCACATCACGACTTAACTCTTGTAAGAAAATGGTATACATGCATTGCATTCAGAAAATGAGATTCTCTGAAACCGCTATATTCACTTTAGTTTTACCTATGTTTTTGCATAGCCAGTTTAAAAGTTTTTGCTGCTTGTCATATCTCATCCATAATAGATAATGTTATAAATATCTGGTATGAAAATAAAGTCCATTGACTTTGCAATGCCATTTTTTTATGTATCGTATCTTTCAGCGATCATCTTGCAAACTATGAGTTACCGTCCAGTGTTGGATTGTGACCACCTAAACATCTAATATAATTTTAAAGTAAACAACACAGGATACCTCAACATATGACTTCTATCAGATATTGGAGACCTGGATAGAGTCACAATTTCAGATATTGGAGACCTGGATAAAAACTGCAATAGTACTATTCAGATAACAGTGACTATAACCATCTTTGTAAGTGTCACAATTTCATGGATCTTGAATGCATAGAGAAAAGAAATTATTGCAAGGCCTCTGTAGCTTAGTAGCAGGAATAATCTACATATGGTAACCTGCCTGTTTTGGAATTTTTCCAGAAGTTTGAACCTGCACCCACTTCCTAAGTTTCTTACTTCAAGTGTTTCTTTTTTGAAAAAATCTGCTTCTGCACACCAGCACTCGAAGCCTATCCCACCTCCTGCACCTGCCCCTGATTTTGGCAGCTAAACTTTATACATACAGCCATTCTTGACATATAGTTTTTGTAATTCATCTATACTTTGCATATCCTTTTGTAAGAGAAGGGGATGGAACTATATTTTGTATTTTCTGATACAATAGGTCTTGCTACTTGACAATGTTCCAAGTTAGATGGCAAGCCCCTTTGTTGCCAACTTCTGACTGGGTCATTATTCCAATTCTAGAGTTGACAGTTAATCTCAGTTTGAGAGCAGGTCGTTGAACTTAGGAAGGCTTTAGTGAATCATATAATGTGATCAAATATACATAGAAAAAGACTCCAGACCAAGGTACGTGGTACCAACCGAACCGATGTACCGGTGGAGACCGGTACCGGTTCGGTGCCGATCCGGTGGAGAACGGTACCGGTTCGGTACCGATTCCGGTACCGATTGGAATCGGTACCTAACTGGTTCAGAAAAAAAAGAAACGCGTGGACGCGCGCGCGTCCGTGTTATGCCACAGAGTGGCATTAAAAGCCCATGCAGGCTGCCCCACGTGGGCTCACTGCCCTGTGTGGAGACCGCGCGTGCGAGATTCCCTGCGCGTGGACGCACGGTTTACACCACGTGGAACGCGCGCGGGCGCAAGTCAGGAATGCGTTTCCCCACTCGCGCCCGCACCCCCGCATCCCTGCGTGCGGGCGCTATACCCTCGGCCTCTCTTTTTTTTCTTTTTTTTCCCCTTCTCCTCTTCTTCCCGAGCCGTTCTCTTTTCTTTCCCTCTCCTCTCTTCTCTCTTTCCCCCCTTCTCCCGCAAGCAAGGAAGGTCTTCTTCCCCGCAAGGTGCTCGGGAGGAAGAAAGAGGCATGGTAGTCTTCTTCCCTGTAGGAGAGGTCTTCTCCCCCCCTTCGACATGTAGTCTTTACCACTCTCTTCTTTTTTCTCTTCTTCCTCTTTTTTCTCTTCTTTCCTCTTCTTCCTCTTCTTCTTCCCCGCGAGTACCGGTGCAAATCGGTGCGGTTCGCACCGGTACCGGGCTTGTACTGGTGCGAACCCCACCAGTTCGCACCGGTACGGGCAAGGAACCGTTCGGTTGGGGTCGGAACTGAATTCTATGGCTGTACTGTACCGGTGGCCGACACCAGTACGGTATAGACTGAACCGGTCGGTTCCGACCCGTTCACCAGACCTCGCTCCAGACTGAATTTTAAAGGTAAACTTCATGGTAGTGATTCCTCTACATTCATAAACTGTACTAACTTTTCAAAAATCTTGCATATAATAAGGCATCGTGTATTTTATTGAGAATCTGCAGTAGTATCTAAGCCCATAAGTCAAAGGGATAGTGAGTTACATCAGCCTGCTATGTTCTATAATATAAAAATTCATATTTTGCAATATTTAAGCCTTCAGAATCAAAGAACTATAACAGTTAATGTTTTTGATTTCTTTTTAAACTATTTATGTATGCTATCTTTGCTTAAAGCCTGCAAAACCTCATTTTTTTCCTGCGCATAATTCACATGTGACAACCTGAATACTAGAACAGGATCAGAGGTGCTGGAGAACTTATAACATATATCCGAACATTAAAAATGTATAGCTGGGAGCATCTATTCACCAAGCGTTTGATGGAAAGAAGAGCGATGGAAGTGCAACACCTCTCAGTATGTAGCACTTAGTTTCACCTAAAAGAAATTTATCATTGCTTTAGAATTTATACACTGAAAATCAAAGCTACCATTTCTAGACAAGGAAATACTTGGATGCATGGTGTGTATTTTTCTGGGCAACAACACCGACACTTTTCTCTCTATTTACATTTGGCGTCTTCGCATTGATGGGTCACTCATTAAGTGCTGCTACGGTAACAAAATGATGCTTATTGTTCCATTTGTATGATATTTTATTTGTCAAAACACTTTGGACTTTAGTTGTAATTTGTGTATCAAAATGCCTCCAAATTTATCTTCTTGCAGGTTTTCACTTGTGTAGCCCTTTTCAACACATTGATCTCTCCTTTAAATTCTTTCCCTTGGGTCATCAATGGATTGATTGATGTAAGTTGTTCGTTTGTTATTTTCTATTTTATTATTATTATCATATTAGAGGTATGTTGTTCAAAATGCTCCATTTAATGTGAAATACATCACAGGCCATGATATCTTCCAGGCGATTGAGCAAATATTTGTCTTGTCCTGAGCATAATTCTGAATGTGAGCAGTCTTCTGGTGGACGACTAAACACATACGGTCCCTCACCTTGTCTTTTTGAAAGTGAGGTTGATGCTGGTGCTAATCCCAAAGCTATTGTTTTCCAAAATGCAAGTTGTGTTTGGTCTAGCAGCTATGAGGTGGGGCATAGTGTAATCTTGGATAGCATCTCACTGGACTTTCCGAAGGGCATCTTTGTTGCTATAATTGGAGAGGTGAGTGTATTAACTTTTTTTTTTTGTAGGTTTTTGCTGAATTTGAAGAAGGAATTGGATTTCATTGACTACTACATCAGCACTTAATTATTCATAAGCTTGCTTTTGATGACTTCTGTAATTGTCTATGGAGAATCTTTGAACTACCTTGGCTTTATGTCATATTTGTATGAATCGTAACAAGTTTCAGGTCAGGATGATCACTTGTTAAGAAAAATAAATCTTAGAGATCCGCCAAGCTTGCTCAAGCGTCTTTTATAATGGTCTATGGGAGATGTTCAAATAACCTTGGTTTTAGGTCATAATTATATGAATGATAACAAGTTTCAGGTTGGAAGTATTACTAGTTAGAAAAATGAATCTTAAGGATGTGGACCAACTTTCTTTGAGCAAGATGAAAGCCATAAATGTTGTGTCTGTAAGGTTATTGTGTAATGGATTTGGAAAGAAACAAAAAAGATCTGGTAATTTCTTGCTAAATTGGCTGACTGTTGACTCTTCTTTCTGTTTATCACCATTAGGATTTATAGTATTGTATATTGTTCTTATGGACATTGATGTTAAAATATGGAGTTCCCTCTTGATCAAAAAGGCCCTAAATGATCTGGATGTAATCCTTGTATCGGCATTAGTTATATATTATCGATCATACAACCCCTTATATCATTAAATATCACCCAATCATTTTTAGCAACATATTAAACTTTATAAGTACAATTTCTATAAATTGTTTGATTATATGACTTATATAATTACGTAGTCCTTAAGCATATAAATTTAACAAGTTATTGCAGCTTTTAACTTCCAAAAGCAAAAGAAAGAGTATTGGATTTTGTGAAGTTAAAAGCAAATGACATGTTTAAACCCATGGTTGAAAATATTTTTCGTAGTATACTCAACCCCAAAAAAAGACTAATTCAATTGATATATAAGAGTTGCTATCAATTTTGGATCCATTCCATAAAATATAAGGGAGCTAATAACGATGTTAAGGATTTCATAAAATATATGGAAGCTAAGAAAGATGTTAAAAGGATAGTAAGGCTAATAATTTATATGATAGGTTGGATTCAAAAGAAAGTGAGAATGGATTTTACAAAACAGCTAAAGATAGACAAAGGACCAGGGTCGGTAGAATCATCCTAAATCGAGTGGTTCTGGCCGTTCCAAGCCATACCAGCAGGTCACGGGTACGCTTCCAGCAACGAAAATGAAATTCATTGCGGGAGTCAGAGAAGGAGAAGAAAAGAGAGAGCAAGTGAAGGAGGGAGGGAGAGGGAGAGGGAGAGGGCGGGACGCCGGCGGATGGCTTACGGAGGCTGTGGCCGGTTTTCCTTTTTCAAACGAAACAGGGGTCCGACCGCGGCCTTAAAAATTTTGCGATTTTTAAGTGAAGTCGGCAAATTGCGAAATTTTTAAAAATCGTAAATTTTTAAGGTTGCGGCCGGACCTGTGTTTCATTCGAACAGAAAAATGGGTCGCGGCCTCGCCTCCGTCAGCGTCCGCCACCCTCCACCGGCCTCCCTCCCTCTCTCCCCCTTCTCTCTCTCTTTTTCTCTCTCTTACGGTCTGTGTGCCATCTTCTCCGTCGATACAGGCCTGGCACGGCTCGTATCGACTCGTGCCGCCGGAGAACCGGTACGGTGCCCGGTATCGGTTCCATCAAACTTGCAAAGGACAAACTAATGATGTTGATCAAGTTAAATGTATTTAAAGTGAGGAAAATAAGATATTAGTTAAAGATGAGGAAATTAAATAGAGATGGAGACATTATTTTGAAAAATTGTTAAATAAGGATTTTATGGAAGAGATCTTTATTAAAAAAGTACAATTAGGGAGAAGTCAAGGTTTTATTTGTGCAATTAATAAAAGCAAATTGGAGATAGCTTTGAGAAGAATGCAAATAATTAAAGGCATCAGGGCCAGATGAAATATTTATTGAGATTTGAAAATTTATAGGAGATATTGGGTTAAATCGGCTTACTAATCTATTTAATGAAACTATGAAAACTAAGAAAATGCTAGATGATTAGAGAAATATTGTTGGATTGGTCTATAAAGGTAATGTACAAAATTGTTCTAATTATTGGAAAATTAAGCTTATGAGTCATTGTGAAAAAAAAGAACCGTTTCAAATAATCAATTTGGATTTTGCTTGAAAGATCTATAGTGGTGGCTAGCTTTGTACTGAGACAATTGATAGAAAAATATAGAGTAAAGGGAAAAATCTATATATGGTGTTTATTGATTTAGAGAAAGTTTATGATAAAGGTGCCAAGAAGAGTGATCTCATGGGCTTTAAGAAGGAAGGGTGTCTAGCAAGTATTATAAGAAACTAAATGAGTTGCATGCATATATATTATATCGAATCTAATTTATTAGCCATGAATTTACATTATGTTTGTGGTCTCAGTATTTTGTTCATTATTTTTGCCTTGTACACTCGGTTGTTGGTTGTCTGTTTTCAGGTTGGTTCTGGCAAGTCATCCTTGTTAAATTCTATTCTGGGGGAGATGCATCTTATTCGTGGTGTTATACAAGCCTGTGGGTCAATAGCATATGTGCCACAGGTTATCCTTGCATTTCTAGTTCAAATGAAACTATAATCATAGTAGAAAATTTTTATGATTGTTGTTACGGGTTAATGTAGGTTCCTTGGATCCAGTCTGGTTCAGTTCGTGACAATATTTTGTTTGGAAAGGAGTATGATGCTAGAAGGTGGAGTTTAGTATATGTAACATTTTACTCTTTTTTATCAGAAAATGCCTTCATTAAATGTTTATTTTTGTTTTCATTTCAAGCAAGCCTTGCTTTAATATTTTTATAGAGGTTGAAATCTTGTTCTCTTGTAAGTTAATTCTACCGTAGTTCTACAAAATGCCTGGCAGAAATGTTTTTCTGTTGCACTTCCTGATTGATATTTGGAATTTTATTTTAAAATAGGTACAGAGAAGTATTACAGGCATGTGCACTTGACATTGACATTTCACTGATGATTGGAGGTGATCTAGCATATATTGGAGAGAAAGGAGTCAACTTATCTGGTGGGCAGAGAGCCCGTCTCGCATTGGCAAGGTGAAGTCTCATTTATGCAGAAATTGTCATTATGAGGTTTAGACCACTGTCTGTTAACCTTAAAACTACCTTAAAACATTGCAGGGCTGTCTATTGTGGCTCTGACATATACTTGCTTGACGATATACTTAGCGCAGTTGATTCGCAGGTTGCTTGCTGGATTTTACAGAGAACTATACTGGGTCCTTTAATGAATCAAAAAACACGGGTACTATGTACCCATAATGTTCAGGTTTGCTTTTAGGAGATCCTTCACCATTATTTTGCTTGATGTAATAAGTTATATGTTATGTTTTATTGTAATGGTCAAATGAATAAAAAATTAATGTTTTTTTTTAATAATGTCGTGCATTCCTGATAATTTCATGGACAGTAAAGTTGCTGCTTTGCTCGTTTTACTTTTTCTTATCAGTGCTAACATAATATCATCACGACATATGTCAGTACATGTACCAACTAGTTTTACTTTTTATATGGTTACAATTTGTTTTACTTGGACACTCCATCTACACATATAGTTATTAAAGAGTTGTAATAATATTAATAGTCTCCTGAAGACGGTCGATAACATTAAATTTTTCTGCAACGAAACAGAATATGAAGGAAAAAATTACTTTTTTCTGTCTTTATACAGGCAATTTCTTCTGCAGATATGATTGTGATCATGGATAGAGGACATGTAAAGTGGGCTGGAATGTCAGCCAATTTCTTAGTGTCACCATATGTGGCAACTTATGTACCAAATAATTCAAAGTTCCCATCATCTCAATTGTTAGGAAAAGAAAGCATAATATGTGCTTCTGATGAATTGAGGTCTAATGTTCTGCTAGAGAGTGATTTCACAGCAACTTCTGAGGAAGCACAAGAGACTGCTGAAACAGAGTTTAGAAAAGAGGGAAGAGTTGAACTTAGTGTTTATAAGTGAGTGATTATTTCATTAAAGTTTGTTGCCAGTTTAAACCAAAATATCTAATTTGTTATATATATTATGCCAGTGAAATTTATTGGTTTGTTCTCTCAACTTTTTCCTTGTATGACTGAAAAGTCATTGTCTTCACTTCAACAGGAGTTATGCTACCTTTGCCAGCTGGCCTGTTGTTTTTGTCATATGTGTTTCAGCATTTTTTATGCAAGCATCTCGCAATGGAAATGATCTCTGGCTATCACACTGGGTTGATGCTACCACTGGAACTGAGAACACAAGATTTTATCTGGTAAGGTTTGCATCTTTTCATTCATCCAACTTGCTATCAAGAGCTGGTTATGCCATCTATGAAAATGTTATAATATGTTGTTTATATGTTGAAAATCTACTTGATGGAAGGAACACATATTCTTACATAGCATAGTAGTTGAGTTTTGATTGTTTCTATAGGTTATTCTCTCCATCTTTGGCTTGGTGAATTCCCTTTTCACTTTAGCAAGGGCATTCTCATTTTCATACGGTGGTCTACGTGCTGCAGTTCAGGTGCATACCAAGCTTCTGAATAAGCTTGTCGATGCACCTGTACATTTTTTTGATCAGAATCCTAGTGGGCGAATACTCAACAGGTTATGATTAGTATGGTTTTTTAAAAGCTTCTTACTGTTCAAAAATTCCTACTCAACTAATTCTATTATTCTATGCAGATTGTCCTCAGATTTGTACACACTTGATGATTCTCTTCCTTTTATTCTCAACATCCTCCTAGCCAATTTCTATAGTCTATTGGGCATTGTGGTGGTTTTGTCCTATGTGCAGGTAACATAACTCTTTGTTATATAGATACAACATCAAATTTGATATTATTCTCCATTACCAAAAAAATTGCATCAAATTAACTCTGCTTGTCATCCTTACATAACATTGTGCAGATAATTTTCTTGCTTTTGTTGTTTCCATTGTGGTATGTTTACAGAAAATTGCAGGTACTTATCCTCCCACGTTTTTCTTCTGATTGTCATAAGCTATTTCAGTTCCTAGTTTCTATAAGATAGTGTCAAACTGATAAAGGCCTATATTTTGGGATATATATATATCAGATCTAAATAATATTTTATTAACGTCCAACCCAAAGGCTTAAGTTAGCAGGTGGAGAGGCCTATGAGTATTTTATGCCATCAAAGGTACTTTGCCTATCCAATCTGGGACTATTCCCATTCTCCAACATGACAACACCCCCTCTCATGTGTTGAGTTTGGAAGGATGGACATGTGGATTCGTAAGTGGGAGCATGGAGATGTTGGTAGACAAGGAAGACAGTTGGACAGTTGGCCACTTGGCCCTGATACCATATTAAATTATTTGACCAAAGGCTTAAGCTAGTAGGTTAATACCAACAAAGGTCCTTTACCTGTTCGATGTGGGACTATTGCTTTTCCCCAACAATTTGTACCTTCTATTTATTTTTTAAGGTCAATTAACATTATGTCAAGCTTTCAAATGCCGATATCCTCTAAAGAACAGACCCTCCTCCTAAAATGTCATTTACTATTGCAATGGAAATAACAGGGTCCAGCCTAACTGGGCTTTATCAGAATGAAATATTGGACTGTTGTTTGCCATTTTAATGTTAAGTAATGGACATTAATGACAAAATAATTTGTTTTTTGACAAAATGATATATTATTTTTTGAACTTGTTTCAAGTTTTGAATTTGAAAAAGGAAAAATATTCCCTGTATGTAGTCATATAAAGAGCTGAGGGATAGTTTAATTGTCATGATTGTTGTACAGTTCTACTATAGGTCCACGTCACGTGAACTGAGGAGGCTTGATAGTGTTTCTCGCTCACCTATCTATTCATGTTTCACGGAAACATTTATTATTTTTTGAACTTGTTTCAAGTTTTGGATTTGAAAAAGGAAAAATATTCCCTGTATGTAGTCATATAAAGAGCTGAGGGATAGTTTAATTGTCATGATTGTTGTACAGTTCTACTATAGGTCCACGTCACGTGAACTGAGGAGGCTTGATAGTGTTTCTCGCTCACCTATCTATTCATGTTTCACGGAAACATTGGATGGCTCATCAACTATAAGGGCGTTCGGAAAAGAGGTAAAATATGGTATCCTAGTTTCGTTTGGGCAACCTCATTATCAAATTTAGTCATTTTATTATTTATTGTCTATTGTTACTCTCTATTAGGCATATCTTATTGCAGTATGTTGCTAAATCATGTGATTTTGGTTGATGTTTTTTCTTTTAAGAAAAATGGTCATTAGAACCCCTATCTAAGACAATCCCTCAGGGTGGCTGAGATATCCATATACGTTAGTTGAGTTACATGAACAGATAATAAGATTTTGAAGACCAATCCATATTTATGCCTTGGCACTGTCCCTAGTTGGGAAGTCAGTCAGCTACAGCATTAACTTCTCTACATATATTCTCTATCTTGACTTCTTCAAAAGCTACAAAAGTATCAAAATGTCCTCTATGATAAGTAGTATCATCCAAGGGATTTGGTCACCTTGATGCAGTATAGAAAGAAGGGTGAGGAAATCTGTTATGGTTCTGAATCTTTGTATCCCTGTACAATGGCAATTTGCATGGCCTCCCTGATTGCCCAAGACTCTGCAAATAGAGGACCATGTTCAGACACTGATTCATGTTTTATGACATTATCAACAATCCTAAAACCTGTCACAAGAAATATTGTGCAATGCATTCACAATAGTTACTCTAGTATAGATGGGATGGTTACATTGCTATTAAAAATTATCTACAAGCCTCTAATGAAACTTAAAATAATTTAATATAGATGGGATGATTACATTGGCTGTTAAGGCAAAAAGAGAATGCTGTAGAAGACTATCTAAATGGGGGAATGGAGGCACATATGAAGGCTATGAGGTGGCTAAGAAGGAATTAAGAAAGTGGTACGAGAAGCTAGGTTCAAGATGCATGAAGAGTTATATAAGTTAGAAACTAAATTTGGGGAAAAAGATTCCTATAAGATTGCAAGACTAAGAGAAAGGAAAACTAGAGACTTGACTCAGGTTAAATGCATCAAAGATGAGGAGCAAAGAGTTTTCCTAAAGGAAGATGAGACCAAAGAAAGATGGAGAGGTTATTTTGATAAGCCATGTAATGGAAGTTAAGACAATTTAGGATACCTTACTAGTTCCATCGAGGATAGAAATGTTAAGTTATATATAGAATTAGAGTATCTGTGGTAAATGAGGCATGAAATGGATGAAAATAAGAAAAATGGATGGATCTGATGGAATCCATATTCAAGTTTGGAAGTGTTTAGTGATGTGGGACTAACTTTGTTGACAAATTTATTTGATAAAATTTTAGAGAACGATAAGATACCTGGTGAATGGAGGAAGAGCATTATAATCAATGTATAAGAAAAAAGGTGATATTAAAAATTATCTACAAGCATCTAATGAAACTTAAATTTTTTTTAGGCCTAATTTTCTTTTGAACATTCTTGAATCTGCATGTACTTTTTAGAGAAAAATTGAATCCCTAGTAACACACCCAATATTTATGTTGGCACCATCAGGGTCTATATTGGCAAATATCTAAATATTAGTTATATATGACACGTACATATTTTAACGGTTGCATGTATTTGTGATAAGCTGTGCAGATATCATATTATATTAATAGTGGTCAAGTAAATGAATTTGTTCATCTTTTACCATGGTTATGATATTTAAGCACCATCCAAGCATTACCATATCCAGGCATTACCTCCCACACTGTAAAGAGAACATGAAAGTAGCCTAGCAAATTCATCACATAATCAAGTCCTCTTATAATGGGTGAGAGTTCCTAGAACTTACAGTTTTGATTTCAAATGGTGTGAGTTCTCAATAGCTATAAGCAAGGTTCGCCGTACCAGTACCGGACCCCATACCGGTGCCACATTAGCATAGTGTTGGTACGGTACGATACGGATTTTTTTGGCGTACTAAGAGTCAGTACACCGTCTGTACCGGTACCAAATTGGTACAGTATTGTATGTCCAGTACTGTCTGGTATGGTACGGCATACCATGGCTATAAGTAATATCAAGCATGTGAAGAGTTTAATTATGCAAATTTAGGATGGCATGAATGATAGATATCTTTCTTGTGAAGTCGATTTCTAATCTAGAAGATAAAGAAGGCCTGCAGCTTGCTCTAGCATAATTTTTAATACTTCCAATAATTTCGTTTTGACTTCCAAAGTTTTATTAAACTTTCAGAACTTCTATTTTGAGACATAAATTTTTCACCTAATGAGGTAAATGGACAGGAATTTTTCCTGGCTAGATTCATGGAGCATATCACATTGTATCAGCAAACTTCCTATTCCGAACTAACAGCAAGTTTGTGGCTCTCTCTGCGACTCCAAGTATGGTTCTTTCTTTTTTATTATTTTTAGCAGTACATATTCATTCTATACTATTGAACTCCCTTGCATATAATCAGCCACTTGAAGCAGCTGGTTGTATAGGATATTTAGCTTTCGTCACTAATAGTGGTTGTTTCCAAGAGTCATATTTGTTGCAATGACCAGTGAAATGTTTTAGTTGCTGGCAGCATTTGTTATTTTATTCATTGCTGTGATGGCTGTTGTTGGCTGCCGTGGCAATTCTCCACTTAGCTTTGGTACACCTGGACTGGTAAGTTTTCCCATGAAACACATTCTTGACCCTTAAAAGCCACATTCTTTAGGTCTTAATTTCAGCAAATGAGCAAAGTCAATATTTGTAGAGGTCATCTCAAACTTATGCCTGTCTGAAACTTAGGGATAGTTTGATTGACTGCAGGTAGGCTTGGCCCTGTCTTATGCGGCGCCAGTTGTCTCATTGTTGAGCAGTTTTCTTACTAGTTTCACAGAGACAGAGAAGGAAATGGTTTCTGTTGAGAGAGTGGTTGAGGTGAATTGATAATCTTTATATGGTTCACTCAAATGTTGACCTATCACCGATGCATTTTCTACTTCTTGTAGTACATGGATATTCCTCAAGAAGGACTTCAGGGATCACGATCTGTGCATCCAGAATGGCCTATGCAAGGACAGATTGAATTTGAACATGTTACTCTTAGATATAAGCCATCATTGCCAGCTGCTCTAAATGATGTTTCATTTTATATTGCAGCAGGCATGCAGGTCAGTGCATTGTGGAGATCTGTTACAGAAATGCAGACATCAATTTAGTTGATAGATTGCACTATGCATGCATGTTATCTGATCAGTCCTTCAGGTGTTATTACGCTTGCTTTTGAGATTGTTTGCAGTATCTTTTCTGACCATTGTTTATTATACCATGCTAGGTTGGAGTTGTTGGAAGGACAGGAGCTGGAAAATCCAGTTTACTTAATGCACTCTTTCGCCTTACTCCCATTTGTAATGGGCACATTTTAGTTGATGGCGTTGATGTGGCTGATATTTCTGTCAGGAATCTTCGTGGACATTTTGCAGTGGTTCCCCAAAGCCCATTCTTATTCGAAGGCTCTCTAAGGTACCTCCAAGCAATTAAGTTTGTATTATGATCCCTCTAAAAGATTAGTTTTTTTTTTTTCTATGTTTCTCAAATTAACATGTTTGTAGTCTCTTTAATGCATGGGATATTAGTACATAACACGTACCATGTACTTCCTATTTCATGTATTTAGTTTTAAGCATGCAAGGTTTTTAATTTTGTCTTCCGCATGTCCTAGGGAAAACCTAGACCCATCTGGTATGACAACAGATGAAAAAATCTGGGAAGCTCTTCAGAAATGCCATATTAAAGCTGAGATAGAATTAGCTGGTGGACTTGACCTTCCTGTAAAAGAAAGCGGCACATCATTTTCAGTTGGTCAGCGGCAGCTTATATGCCTTGCACGGGCAATTGTTAAGTCTTCTAAGGTAAGACACTCCAATATGACTTATCATGCATAAGAAATTAAGAATTGTAACTTTGTAAGTATTTAATGTATTCTGTCTGTATGGAAATATAATACATATGAACAGCTGTAGTATGCATGCCTTCACCTAAATGCAACCACAGGAAGTTCCTAAATCAACATTTTCTCCTGTTTGCTTATTGTTTCTCAATTATACTGGCATTATTAATTGATTTGCCTGGGTCTGTTTGTATATGAATTAGTACAACATAAACATCCTCCACAAAGCCATTGACCAGTATAGCTTCTGAACAGAGCACACATTATTTTGTGTTTGACATTAGTTTCTCCTCTTTGGATATGGTTTAGTTGTTATACTGGTGCTGCTAATACTAACAATGGGTTTTGTTAACATTTTCTCCTGTTTGGGAATAGTTTCTTATTTGCTTCATTATACTGTGCTATGCGTACATATGCCTGTACCTGTTTAGCTGTGTGACAGATACATCTGGATTTGTTTAGATTAAAAAAAGTACAACATAGGCAACTTCCCAAAGCTGTGTTCCTCAATTGTTGACCAGTATAATTTCCTAGGAATGTGGGCAGGAGTTTATGTTTGCTATTAGCTTTAACAAAATATGATATGGGATATTAAACCTGGGAGCATATGTTCTCACATTTCCGAGATAATTTTGCTGCAGCGAAATGAATAACATGATGGAGCTTCTACTACTTTGGTTGATAGGACTCTTCCGACTTCTAGATTTATTTTTTTGAGCGGTTGTTTTAGTAGGATGTGTAGACTATTGCTGGGAGTTTCTAGTTTAATTTATGGTGAAAATTATAGTGATTGGGTGTTGGCTGTGGGATTAAACAGTAAACAGGGGAAAATAAAGACTGAGGTAGTGAGATCAATTTATAATTCACCTGAAAGGACAACCAATATTTAATGAAAGTTAATTCTTCCCTTTCTTATGGCTACTTATTTCCTGGAAGGCTGCAGCTGTTTTACTTTATTTTGCATAATTATTTGTCTATTTAGCTTACCAATGTGGATGTAATGAAGTTCAGTCAAACCAACATTTAAGCTATGAAGAGTGTTGCCAAAAACAGCTGTTGAGCAAAATGTGGTTTCATCATAATAGTGCACTTTCTGCAGAACCAGTGACTATTGTGCATGTTGCAAGATGTAGTGGGCGGATGAGGATGTTGCCATTGTTGTGGAATACGACACAACAGATGTGATTCTTACTCCTTGTTGTGGAATATGACAATCAAGTGGGTCATGTGGATGGTAGGCTACCTGGCATGAATACTTCATGCCAGTCAGTGATCATGTTGCAAGATTTTGACCACTATATGGTAGATGCTGCCATTGACTGAAATCATGCAGACCTGAGGTCACACAGGTAGAAACCAATGACACAAATTGACATCAGATTTGTCGATCTCCAATACGAAGTCTGAATCTGTATCAAGCTTGGAAAGTAATTCTATTGCTTTACACCATGAAGTTTGTAGATGCAAGGCCGCATTGTTTGCAAGAAAATCCACTATTGTGGAAAAATGCCCTTCATATATAATTACAAAGGCTATAACCCTCCATGTTCTGTCTCCAACAATTTTCTTAAATATTCTATATGTGGCGGAAAAGTTTCAGTTCTTAAGCAAGGAGTGCACATGCTCGCTCTCATGCCATGATGGTCAATTTATATGTGTTTTTTCCTCTTCTCAGTTGGATAATGCATCCATCAACAATTGATAAGTTTGTGTTCTTAATACAATGTATATGCTGACTTCAAACAGAAGAGTAAGTTTCAGAGTATGGTTATCGTTGCTCATATGTTGTTCGTGTCTGAGTGTGCATGCATACTTGTGCATAGAATATGTATCTCCAATGGTATTCTTAAATATATTGAAGTGGCATAAGAAGTCTTGGTTTTTAAACAAGGAGGACACATCCAACTTCTCATGCCATCACAAGTCAATTTATCTGCAGTTTTTTTTCCTATTCAATTGGATAATGCATCAATCACCAATTTGAGTTTGTGATCTAAAGTAAAATGTATATACTTTATGCTTATATCATATCTGATGTAGATGTTTGATATTTATAATGCCAAAATGCGATCCAAGATTTCAAGCATAGATCGTGTGTGCATGCACACATGCATCCTCTCCTGCTATTCCAATCAATTTATGCTCCATAGTCGGTGGAACCATCCCGAACTGCCCGGTTCGAGGCGTCCCGAACCGTCCGGGTTGGGGCGTCTAGAGCCGTAACGGCGGCGGACCGAGACGGTTCTGGCAATGAAACCGAGACCCATCGCCAGAGGGGGAGAAGAAGGAAAAGGAGGAAAAGAGAGAGCGGGGGAGAGAGGGAGAGGAAGGAGGAGAGAGGCCGATCGTCCAGTGAAGGTCGGGGAGCCTCCGTGCAGAGAAGGCAGAAGCTCCCCGGCCTTTGCAGGCTGGCCCCGCGCGGAGGCTCCCCGGCCTTCACCGGATGGCCCCGACCATCTTCTCTCCTCTCTCTTCCTCTCTCTCCCTCCCCTGCTCTCTCTCTCTCTCTCTCTCATTTCCTCTCTTCCATTCTCCCTCTCTCCCGCCTCCACTATGTCAGTATAGGGCCGACACAACACGGTGCAGGGCCATACTAACCCGTGCCGCCGGGCAACCGGTACGGGGCCTGGTACCGGCACAACAGACGTTGCTATGCTCATCTTTTTCTTCTCATTTGGATAATGCCCCAATGACTGATTGATGAGTTTGTGATCTTAAGTGCAACATATATGCTATATGCCTATACCATTGAAATCAACTGGCCCAATGGCTGAAAATAGCAGATAAGGTATCTCAAACATAAGACTAAGTTTTAGAGTATGGTGGTTATTATATAGATGTTTGATATCTATACTTCTGAACCAGGATTTTCCGTATAGATTGTTCTTTACAAAATTGAAAGTATGATTCTGTCTTGTGTACTTTATAATTTTCAGCATAGACTCTGTTTTACAATTTTATATATTTTATTCTCAAAAAGTTTTCTTTTTTTATGTACTCATCTGATCACAATATTGTGGCATGGTGCTTGAAAAGCATGCTGATAATCAATGATTGAAAACAATAGTTTGCATCAGATTATTTTTTTATACAAGAATTCATTAGTGTCTCACAAATGGTTATCAATCAATATTGTTAAGGCTTAAGAGTAACTTAAGTTGCATTATATATCTAACTCAAACATTGCTATTCTTCGTCTTGCAGGTTATTTTTTAACCATAGCTAGGAAAATTCAATTAAAATCTTGCTTAACAGACCACTTTTTTTAATGCAGATACTTTGTTTGGATGAGTGCACAGCCAATGTTGACACTCAGACAGCAATGATACTACAAAATACAATTTCCAATGAATGTAAAGGCATGACAGTTTTGACAATAGCACATCGCATTTCTACGGTGTTGAGCATGGACGAGATTTTAATTCTTGACCATGGGAAACTGGTAAGATTAAACCAATTTTCATATGTATATCCAATTTATGTATAGAGAGAGAGAGAGGGAGAAAGTTCTGCTCAAATATATTAATCATTATTGTTATTTGACAAGAATCTGTAGGTTTATAGCTAAATATTATAATACTGATCATAACCAGTAACCTAATTTCATTTATTCGATGAAGTTGGTACACATTGTTTTTAAGCATTCATCCTTGCCTAAGGTCATAAGTTCCACCACAAGGGACACTTCAAGTCCTTTTTCACTTGCTCCATCCTGGACTTCTATTGTCTTCCCATGCTATTCTCAAACTTTTAGGTCATACATGAGCCCCTTTATTGCCCCATTTTCTAAGAGAAATTTTTAGAACTTTTTGGCTTTTTTGTCTAATTGTATCTTTTATAAGTACTATTCTATGTTTGTTTTTTCTATATTCATTTTTCTAATGGTATTATTGTATTCTCCCTCTCCATATTCATGGAGTTTTCTAGGTAACTGTATAACTTTATTTTTAAGGCTCAACTAAGTCTTAATCCCAAAGTAGTTGGTGTCTGCTATTGAGCTGAATAGTATAGGAGATAGATATTCTCATGAAGCATCCGAAAGGCATAACAGAGGTGATAAAGGGCAGTCAAAATGAGTGGAGTTAGAGCTCCCGACAGTAAAAGAAAGATTGATCTTAAAGATTCAAACTAACAAGGAATATTTGAAGAACCAGTGGTTGATGCAGAAGTCAGCAAGAGGCTTCTCAAAGATCATCAAACAATGCTGAGATGGGAAAGAACTCAATGGTTAAAACAAACATGAAACAAAAGAACAATGTCAGAAAGGAACAGTGTGGAGGAAAATAAAAGATAACAAGGAAACCCAAAAAACTTGTAAGAGGAAAAAGGGTTGAAAAGGAGGAGAAAAAGGTTCAAACTAGCAGCCCACCTCCCGCCCCATGCCCTCACCTGACCAAAACAACAACATGCGTACACAACAAAGGGACACAATTGTGTATATTCATAATATAGATGTACATACATCTATATTATGAATATCAATTATGTCAATGTTCAAACCCCTGTGCGACAAAATGGATGATATAATTGATGCCCCATTGTTCACACCTATGCTTTATCATAACTAGTATTGTCTATAATTGCATCTAAGTTGATATTTGTTATATGTGATCACGTAGTTGTTGCCTATATCTGCTTTGTGAACACTAACATGATTTATTTGATATGATATCAATTGAAAGGCATTTTTTCCTTTCTTTTTCTTTTTAATTATTGTATTGTTGATCTCTTTGTAGGTTGAACAAGGAAACCCACAAGTTCTTCTGAAAGATGAATACTCTAGATTTTCGAGCTTTGCTCGAGCATCTACAATGTGAATGAGAAATGATTTTTGAAGCTAATGCATCCACTATATTTCCTGTATGGTCCTTTAAATGCTAAGGTTTTGTCGCTAAGACAAGAGATTGCTGCATCAATTTACCACCTGAAAGATCATAGATGATGTAAAGATATGTTACTGCTTGGATCAGTCTCATTTAGACTATATTGAAATTTCTGTCATGTTGCAATTATATTCTTTTGTGTTTGTGACTTGATAGGGTTGTTCCTGTGCTCTTTTTAATCCATTGATATGCTTGTTAATCCGAGCTGTACTCTCAAAAGTGAACTTTATAGATTGAATATTGTCAACATGCGAGGAGAATAGGTGAGACCACAGTTTGTTTCTATAAAAGATGTCCCAAAGCTTCGAGTTCTGCAATATAATTGAAACTTTATGATGAAAAATTGGGAACCAATGGAGCTTGTCCATTGAATGCAACATGGCTATTGGATTCTTCTTCTGAGGCTTATCTCTAGATATCCAAGCTTCGGACATCTACAATGCGAATGCAAAATGATTTTGGAAGCAAATGCCTCCACTATGATATCTGTATGGTACTTCAAATGCCACCATTTAGTATCTAAACTGTTCTGAAATTTCTTTCACATGCTGCAACTATATTTTTTTGTTTTTGTGACTTGATAGAGTTGTTCTTGCACTTTTTGAACCCTTAGATATGGTTTTTGATAGTATGGCCTTACATTGATACATGGCTATTGAATTCTTTTGAAGCTGGTGGTATCAAGCATTGTTGTTGCTTGAGCTATATTGCTACCTCAAAACTTCATAAGTGGAATAGTTTGTTGGGTTATTCTTTCGAACCAAAACAATTTCTATTGTGGATTTGACATGTTTGTAGCCTTCTAAATTTTAGAATTTTAGCCTTTTTTTTTCGCTTTGCTCTTTGATCACAGAACTCTAAAATGTGCCATTTATTATCTGAAGCCAGAAAATGTCTTCTCTCATGCTTTTAAATTATGGTACTCATAATCCTATAGCAGTCTGCAGTTCTGTGCGCCTTTCTACATTACGTAGATATGATGGTTACATAATATGAAAATGCATTGTACATAAAAGGTGGGTTGGTGACCAAGTGTTGTAAAGTTGTAATGGCTATTTTTGAACTCATTTAAGAATATTCTATAATAATGTGAAATTATAACAAGAAAATCTATGTCCGTCCTTTGTTATGTAACTGTTATATTTTTTTACGGTGATACCATATTTTCCCACTATAGTTACTATCTAGTATTTATCTTACTGCTGTTATTCATTATTTCTTGGTGTAACAGTATTTCTTGCCATAACAGCATAGTTACTATCATAGTGCAGCAACAAACGAGGAAAAAACTGTTGGACATTTAGCGAGATAATGGTCTGTTGTATGTCACTTTCCCGCCAATACAAGTTATAGTCTAACTGCTGCTTAACTGTTGACAATTTTGTTGGCAAAACCTTTCAAAAAGCTACAAAGTGGTTTTTATGATTTTATACTTTGTTCTCAGAACTCAACTGGAAGGTTATAGAAGTGCATTCAGTTACTGCAAAATCATAAACAACTTGTAAGTTTAGGCGTCCTTCCCTTGCAAAACTTGATATCTGACCTTTAATCATCCTGACGGCTTCCATGTAGGTTCGCGCTTTGTAGGCTTAACTAGCATAACCTCCAAGTTCGCCTAGCTTTTTCGCTGCAGCTGTTCGCAATGTTGTGGTGCCAAAGTCTGACATGTTCTAGGTCCATGATGAGCTGTTGGCTGCAAACTTTATAGCAAAACCATGCTGCAACTCTCCTGGACTCTGTCATGAATTCTCAAAACAAGGCAAGACTCAAGAGGAGACGCTTTCCTATTGTTAGATAGCGATATCAGAAAGAGATCACTCATATTTTATATTTATTTATATAAATTATTATACTTATATACTATAAGTTTAGATATAATAATAATTATTGTTGTTGTTCAAATTTGGCCCAAGGGTGACCACGCCGGGGGAGTCGAGGAAGCTGCCGGCTGGAGCAGAGGAAGGAGAGCCACCTCCCGCGCGACTTGATTTTCCATTTAAATAAAATATTCGCCGATCCGTTTTTAATTTAACCAGCTATACCTGCATATACATGCATTTATGCGGATATCATGTATCCGCATGCATAACAGTTCTTTCATTTGTGTTCGTAAAAATGATTGGTGTAAGAATTTTTCACTGATCAGGTGTGATCAGTCTCATCCGTGTAAGAATTTTGAATTCCTCTTCCAACCCGTCCCGGAATGGGCGTTATGGCAAAGAACAAGAATCCTAATTATGAAATTTTATGGATTGGAGACGGATGTGTAAAAGAAACAGTATATTGATAATGAAAATTTATTCCAAAGTCAAAAGAGCGATCGAGTTGCAAAAATAAAGGATTTTTGACCCTCTTCCAACCCGTCCCAGAATGGGCGTTATGGCAAAGAACAAGAATCCTAATTATGAAATTTTATGGATTGGAGACGGATGTGTAGAAGAAACAGTATACTGATAAAGAAAATTTATTCAAAAATCTCACCACTTCCCGCGCGACGGTGTACCTGCACAAGTTAGAGTGGATCTTAGTTGGTCCCCGAAAAAGGGTCCTTCTTGCGTTACCTGATGGGGGCTATTTATAGTCCCTGTGGAGGTATCCATGTGGCGGAGGTATGGCCCGTCCTCATTATGAAAGGAGATGAATTTTAGACAGATGGCCCACAGTTAGAGCTTGCTTGAGGCGCATGGCGTAGGTTGTTCCTGTGGACGGTAAGGCGTTGATAGGTATAACGGAGTATGCTGGAGCAGCATGGCATTGTCCTTGGCTGTCGTTGGCCAACAAACAAAGCATAGCGCGGTGACGTTGTAATGTACGACCATGTAGGCGGGTGTGGGCATGCACGTAGATGCAATCGTGGTCGAGGCTGAGCTCGATGAGAGACCACATCATATATTTAGCGAGGTCGGTTTGGCAGGTGCTAAGGTCGGCCTCGCTTTTCCGATTCCAAGTTTCACTCGGTAGGGCGGTCGGGGCGCGTCGACGAATATAAGGGCACCCCGAGCTCAGTCAGGGTGCATCGACGAATATTCCTACGAACGAAGAAGTTCTTGACTCGCAGTTGACACAGCATGGCATTCCGAGCTCAGACCCGAAACATCGTTATAGGCATCAGAAGAGGTTGCTACGGGTCGTAGCGGCGGAGGAGCCCGGCCGAGGTCGACCGGGCCTTCAGCGGAATCCGAGATCGGGCTGGTTTTGGGCAGGACCGAGGTCTTACTTGGTCGGTGTCGTGGTCTGCCCGATCGGGATGGGACGATTCATTTTGCCCCTATCAATCATAATGATGTATTATATTGTATAAACTAATTATACATGTAAATAATATATGATTTCATGGACCATATATAGATTATAAATATAGTTATCTTGTGCAATATTTTACTGATTAAAAATATACTATATATTATGATTAATATTTAATGTATATTGCGTTCGTTCTCAAGATCTGATGACGGAGCCCTAACCAAGGACCTGTGCTTGACACTTGTTTTAGATATACTGCTGGCTACTAAATTTATTGTGGAAGACTTTCCATTTGGCGACGCTCTGCGCCCAGCCTTGCAATGTGAAGCCTTTCATCTGGCCCCACTTTCCTGAAATCCTTTTATATCTTTCTTTATAGCATTTTTAATGGAAGTACCTCTTAGTTCACGTTCTAAATTCAGCAACCTAGAGGAATCAAAAAGTGAGAATTTTATAGTTATCAAATATCACAACAGTGTTTGTTCGGGTTGTATCGGTTCTTGGTATTTGGGTAAGGTGGTGGGGAAATGGTTTCGGTTTGAGCGAAAGGTGGGATGGGTATAAAACAGAAAGTTAGAATTAATATTTCCTAATCTCGAAAAAAAAGGATTTATTAAAAAATATAAATAACAAATGCTACGGAGACATTAACAAGCCATTTTGGCTTCTCTTTCGGTCCCCATGCTAGTCCTAGAGTATACTAGCAAGAGTTGCCAAAGTGGATGTTACGCTACAAATTCAGAATATAGCACGACCATACCATCAAAAAAATATTTCTCACGATAATATAAAGCCAATCATTACATCTTAGCTGCCAAATCCAATTCCAATAAAATATAATAGATAAAAAAATCCAATTTTATCATTTATCAGATAACAAAGTCAACATTCAACATCGGTTCGGAATATCTAAATCCAAATAAAAATACTAAAATTCATAATTTCAATATTTAAAAAATTACTGAGCTACAATTAACAACCAACTAAAGAATAAATATTTTGCTACAAGTCACCAAACTTGCTAGTGCACCCCAAGCCTAGACCATCCTAATCCTACTTATCTGAAAAAGAAAATATAGATATGTAAGCGACACAACTTAGTAAATAAATCTTATATATACTACTTTATCAGATCAAGCATAAGTTTTTCGATGTCAATGCATTATTTAAAAAAATAACAGTTATCGTAACAATAATATATTTTATGGTACAATATATCAAATAAGTCATAAAATAAATCATGCATGAACAAATCATCTATATTTCATAAATATGTTTAAATCATTTTTTTGCCATTTAGCATATTATAGTTCAAAATACTACTCATAGATGTTCGTGCTACGGTCCCTTTATAGCCGTGATAGTGCCCATATTTGTAATAGATATAGATTCATATTTCGTATGACAACTTTATACCTGCTGGCAGGACTTGTATTCATATGGATGCTAGCTCCAGGAGTCGATCTTTCTAATTTTAGGAATCATATATAGCTATTTGAGAGCCTTTAAAAAACTTATATCTTTTTTTCTGAAATCATACCCATAAATAGATGAAAAACACTAAATAAAATAATCATATCCATATTTTATAACAAAGCTATTTTTATTAAGACATTCATAGAAATATATTTTATAATAAAGCATAATTATCATAATATATATACTGATCTATAATTTTAAGAAAAATATGATATCTTCGAGGGTAAATCTTATGCATAGAAAACATGATAATTTGAAAAATAAGGAGTATAAGGTCTACTTGCCTTTTTTGGTCGTAAATTGTCAGATTTCGCTAGGCGACTCCTCGCTAGACCTATTTAAAATATTAAAAATAAAATTAATTTTCATTCAATGACTTGAATGAAATTAAAAATAATAAGAAATATGGACGATTAGTCGGATGATGGCATTCGATGGTCTGGGTGGGTCAGACCTAGGTGAACCGAACAATGAATCATAGGGTATGAACTCGATCAAGATCAAGATCATTCAACAAGGTTCATCATCAGTAGGTTTTAGGAACACTCTACCAAGCCGGGGTGGTCGGTTCGACAGGCTACCTGAGCACCCGTGCAATTTAGGGCCTCTTTGCGGGTTGACTCAAGTCCATAAAATATGTGGAGATGAGAGAGAAATAAGAGAGAGAAAAGACAAAAAAAAGAGAGATGGGCTCTCTCTCCTCCTCTTCTTGTTCTTCTCTTCTTCTTTCTTTCTTTCTTTCTTGGCAAACAGAGAAGGAAGGGAGTGGATGATGGCTGGCCAGGGCGACCTAGCAAGGCGACAGCAGGTGGGGGTGGCGGCAACAGAGAGTAGCCTGCGGCGGCCAGCCGACCGAATTCAACCTAAAAACAGGGCCGAGAAGTGATACTTGGCTCGGTTGTACTCGGATTCCAACCAGCTTGCCAGCGATTGGGGGTCTAGCTCCAGCAAGAGACCAATATGAGGGATCGGTCTAGGGCTTCGGCGATGAACGCTGGCGACAGAGATGGACGGAAAAAGGGAGAAACAAATTAGAAAAAAGAGGAAGTGGAGTTCAACTAATTTCTGGCCAATTTCTTTGCCCGCAGTGGTGGTTCAAG
>JAOXJJ010000001.1:6771477-6805502 GCA_025769935.1 Phoenix roebelenii
GAAACAAATTAGAAAAAAGAGGAAGTGGAGTTCAACTAATTTCTGGCCAATTTCTTTGCCCGCAGTGGTGGTTCAAGGCCATGGAAGGAAGGGAGGATAAAGGAAAAGAATGCTAGAACATTACCTTGGCTCGGATGACGTCATCGGCCCTATTTTTCGGTGAGCACAGTAACGAGCTGCTGTGATTTTAAAGCGAGAAAAGAGGAAGAAAGAGAAAAAAAAGGGTGGTGGTAGTCGATCATGGTGGCTCACCGACCACTGGAGAAGGAGGAGGAAGAAGGAAGAAGCTGGAGAGGTGAGCGGCGATGGGTCGACTGAGGGAAAGAGGGATTTAAATAGGAACGTTGGGAGGGGGATAAGCTTGAACGAACGATGGCACCGATCGGCCATTCGCCAATTACAACGGCCCCCAACGGCCGCTACCCATTCACACCAGACCCGGAGAGTTCGCACCAATTGTGCCTCAGTGGAGACCATTTGAGCCGTTCGAGCAGGGGATCGCGATTCCCTGTTCTGACTCTTTCCATTTTTTTTTCGATGAAAGTTTGTGCTGAGCCAAGCTCTAGTTGGGCCGGTCAAGTGGACCAGGCCATTGCACACTGGACCCTTCTCCTTGGCTTGCTAGAGCAGCCAAGGAACTAATTCAGTTTAATTCACTTTGTATTTTCCCTTCCCATGGAACAACAAAACAGTAGTTTCCCACCGGGTACAAATGCAAGCACTAACTATTTTTGACATCATTCTTATTTAGTTTTGTTTTTAATGAACCCTTGAAGAAGCTTGCCACGTTGTCACCCATTTGAGAGCACGCATGCATCGCATTCATGACCGGCACAAATACGTTCTTTTCTTTCAGTAGAATGCGGAACATTGCCATAAAGCTAGCTTGCATATTGCTTTAAAAATCCGACTCATGCATTATCGCAGATTTTTTTTTTTAAAAAAAAAAGCTTTTAATCGAAAAGAGCAATTTCACATCAACACTAAAGAAATCTTCATTACAGGAAGGCATCATCACAATTTAATTATAAAAGCTGCTATTGCTTCTTTTTTTCCGTCTTCTTTTAATCAACTAGCTAGAAATTGCAAGGCCTTGTGGAAAGCAAACCGAGCTTTCTCGCAACATCCATGGATTTACTATATATAAGTTACCAAAAACTAACATAAAAGGAATTGTGACAAGAGGGGAAAACCGGAAAAAAAAACTCCAACATGAACGCATCCTTCCGTAGCTCGTTAAAAGCTAGCACCCGCATCACGTCAGGAGTCATTAGCCGGATCACCGAAAGCTGCCATCTCCACCGCCGGCGATGACCTTGGCGACCTCGCTTGGGGTGCTGTTGGGCTTGGACTTGGCGACGAGGGTGAAGTAGCCGAGCGTGGCCACCATGAGGAATCCTCCCACGGCCATGGCCGCCGGGCACTTGGGCAAGCTCCGCCGCTGGTGCAGCACATCGCCGGTCAGCGGCCTCGGTGGCTGCTCCGACTCCCCCGCCGCGTGCCTCGTCATCTCTCTCCGTGCGTGGATCAGAAACTGGAGAGAAAGGTTTGCTTGCACGCCGATCGAGAACCCGTGCTGTTTGACATGTTCTTCGTGACATGTGGCATCATCATATGAATTGGCCATGAATAATACGAGATCTCCACCCGACCCGCATTTAGACGCGGCCCCATATCTTCTGGAGACACGCCACGTAAAATGACGTAAATCTCGAGAGAAATAGACGGCATTTGCGGCCAATCCAAGCATAAGAAATGGGTCTTCTTGCCTACTAGTGGCAGAGCCAGACCTCGTCGCCAGGTTTCGCCCCACCACAAATCCGCCAGTTTACGAAAACATCTTGTATTTGTGTTTGGCTTGCGGTGCAAGGGTGAAGGAAGCGATTTAGGTATGCGGGACGCACGCATACAGCGAGGTGTTTTGATCTGCAGTTGCCAACCGAACCGTTTCGAAAAATAAATCTGTGGTTCTGGAGTTATTAGCATCTAATGATAAAATTAAAAATTCCTTAATTCATTTTCTTTGGTGTCCTAATGAATTCATAGTCTTCTCATACTCTATGCACCCATGTCCATCATCCTATTTGCTCCCAGCATCTATTCAGGACAATCCAAAATTTCATCCAAAAAAATTAGTTGGAAGATATCATTTAGGTTCTTTGGTACTATCACAATTCACAATCCTACATGGATCTTGACATACGCCTCCCGTTTAATCATGGCGTCCTCATCATACTAAAGAATTAAATTCTTTCAATTCTAATAACAAGCACCATAATCGACTCATGGTTGGTGTCTCAATGGGTCTATGTCCCCTAGTTTATATAAGCCATAGGCCGGATTTACCCTGATAGCATTTGTTATAACCCATGACCTCACCCAAAAAACTCACTAGAATGTATTATATAGGTTCTTGGCTCTATATATATATATATATATATTCAAGATTTACCCAATGTATAACTGATATGAAATTAAACACATGCATCTTTCACACACAGTCTTCCTACTTAAATAACCACACATTTGTTATCCTCTCCAAAGAAGGGGAAAAAAAACCATAACTACTCGCTTTCTTCCAAAAGCATGGGATACACAAATTTTGTTTGAACTAAAATTCAGAATGGCAAGCAATGTTTCACCCCACCAGCACCCGCGGCACATTGCATTCATAGCGATCCCATTTGCTTACCAGGAAGAAAATGGAAGGCAAAGAAGAAATTTCAAACAGATTGGGTGATGGAGAATTTGGAAAGAGTGGAAGAAGAGAATTTTTCTGGACCCAAGTTGGGGCCCCCCTTGAGCCTCTCTTCCAAGCTACAATAAGATACGAGTTTTTTAGATAAACTTGTTTTCGGTATTCTTGTCATGTTCTGATTACAATTCGTTCTCTGTTTTGTGCTTGTTCCTTGTATATCGTTTCATGCTCTCATTAAATGGACGGATAGGAAATCCCTATCTTTTCATAAACAAAACAAATTATGCTAATATATGGAAGCAATGCTCAAAACAATGAGGGACAATATATATAAATTGAATACCATCAAAAGAAGCACAATCATAAGCATTCTCGGCTCTATGTATCATAGGAAGATGAAACCTGAAACCTATATAAATAAAATGAAAAAAAAAAATCCAATCCCCTTCCCCAAAAATAACCAAAATTCATATCAAACAATCCCTCACAGAATCATTCCCACCAAACCCATGAGCGTCAGAGCACCCACCAAGCCCCCTTTAATCCGCACAGCCAACTTCCGACCGCCGCTCACCGGAGCCATCGCCGGACCATCGTACTCCACAGGGGAAGGCGCAGGGGAGATCCCACCAGACCAGCGTTGCCTCTCCGACATCACGACCACGATCATCTTCTCCCCCTTCTCGCAGGCCCCCGCTGCTCCACTGATGAAATAGTACGGCCCAGATCGTGGGAGACTCACCGTCGTGTTCCCGTCCTTGTGCTCGGCGATCGGGCTCGATGTGTTGCAGCTCAGGTAGTCCTCCCTCCTCACCTCCAGCACCGAATCCTTCGTGCCGTCATACTTCCAGACTGGGTTAAGAAGAGCCAAAAATGTTAGCTTTGGTCTTGAATCTTTATGGTCGAGAGGAGAGGAAAGGATCGAAATTTACCGAGGGAATCCCCGACTTGGAAGCGGTGTGCCTCAGCCCACCGGTTGAGGGTTTCTGATTTAGACGAGGGGATTTTCCATGCTTCGGTGTCGCCTCCAACCAAGAAGTCCTTAGCTTCAGAGCTGCTGACGATGAGAAGAAGCGCAAGGGAGAGGAGCGTAGAGGAGAGCAGCGAGGCCATGGATGGATAATTGGATAGGGAGAACAGTGTCCTAGTAGTAGCAAAAGGAGGGAGAGAAGGCTTAGCTAAAGGACTTCTGTGGCTTTTGGACGGTGACCTGAGCTTGGGGAGAGACGAAGGGATTAGGCTCTATATAAACTGGGGGGCAAGGGAAAACTAGCCGTTGGAAAAGATCCGGTAGCTTGGTTAGGGCCTTCGTTCCAACGGCAGGCGGCCCACAATTTTGGGCGGCTCTGCAGCAGCCGTTTCCCATGGGATCCACTCTTTTGTCGGGGTCATAACGGTCGGGAAATCGGCAGCTTTTCATTTTTTTTATTTTTATTTTTTACTTTTTGCTTAAGAAGCAGCTTTTTATAATCGACCGGTGTTATCACGACGCTGAAATACAAAGGTCCAAAAAAAAATGTGTTTTGAATGCTCTTCATATTTTACTCCAATTCGTACAGAAATTGAAAATAAAATTGTATATAAATTTATTTAATTATTATTTTTTTATAAAAATATTACTTGTTTAGATTCTTGAACAGTTTGGCTCAGTAGTTCTATCCTTCGCACCAAAGAAGGATTCACTTTGCTTCGGTGAATCACCTAGTGCACAAATCAAAGCATTTTCTACTCGTATAGATCTCAAAGCAACCAATAGATGATCTTTTTCATGAAAGAATTTTTAAATATGCAATATATGTTTAGACTATTATTGGTTTATTTTTAGATACCATGAAAAATTTGTTGGTAGACTTCTAAATATGTACCATTGTGTTAAATAGAAAAATATCTGACGTTTTCTTTGCAAAAAAGTTATTAAATTGATTTATATTAAAATTTATAAATTGAAATTTTGATTTGTTTCATTTTTTGGAATATATGGAAGGAAAAGAAGGTGGTGTTTTCTTTTTCATTCATGATAACTTTCTTTAGCCAAATAATTCTCCAATTGTGCATAATAATCAAATGAAACATGAACCGGTCGGTTGCTCACAACATTTTTAAAGAAACAGCTTGAAAGAAAATAACATTGCTGCTAATGTTTTTGTACTTCAGGTTATGTTTTGCTTTTGGCATTGCTCTCTCTACTTTTCAATGAACCTCATCTATCGATGACGGAAAAATAGCACTCTAGGTGTTGGAGGAATAAAGTTATGGCTATTGCAATGATTATTATTAGTTGTTATAATTGAAAAATTTTCCTTTACTGGAATACGATTCATAAAGTAAAATACATCATACTAAATATCTATGCAGTAAAATATATCCTATTCAGCTAGTATAGAAATTTAAGTTCAATGATAAAATAGTGGCGTGGCTTTTACAATAGCACATCAATTACAAGCCTCTCGCCCGGGAAGAGCCCAACCCTAAACACACACATACCCTCATGAAGGCAGAATTGAACCTAAATCACAAGTATTCCAACACCTAGCAGAAAAAAGTGCAAGTTTCACAAATGATGCATGAAAGACAGGTGCTAACTGAGATCCTTCTTCATGACTGGAATACTAACATCTCGTAGGCTCTTCAAGCAAGCAACCCAAGATTGCATATTTCTTTCTTTCCCAAGAAAAGATTGCAAGTTTCCCCAAACAAAAGAGATGGGTTTTTCTTTTTTACAATAAAAAAAATTGCAACCCAAATCCCCGTCTAAAAAAAGTTAATCGAAAGATATTATTTTAATTTCTAACTGTTCATTAGTATCCAAATCTACTTAATACATAGCCGATAAGAAACTAAACACGTCTTTTATAGATTCACACATACTCACACTATTTAAGCTCTAGTATCATCACCACATTAAGGATCTAAATTCATTCAAATACCACAAATCTAATTATAAACACGATGACCAACTCATGGACAACCCAAATGGACCTATATTGCAATATTCCCTAGTTCATATGGATCATGAGCCAAGTTTGCTCTGATATTATTTATAACAATTCAAAATCTTACCTAAAACAACTAGTGAATTATTTAAGTTCTTTGGTAAGCATCCAAGATCTACTTAGTGCATTACCAATGTAGCACTAAACACATGACTACACATATCCTCAAGTTTCACGAATGATGCAAGAAAGATTGATGCTAACTAAGAATTTTCTTTATGGTTGGAGTCCACTATAAAATAACCCATAGGCTCGGCGAGCAAGTTAACCAATAGTAAATAAATAAATATAAACCAAAACAAGTATAAGTAAAGAATCCCCATAACAAGGTACTGTTGAGAGTAACAAAGTTTCTAATTTATTAATCAATGCAAACCTCAAGGAAATACGACATCAATAAAAAATTGTTCTTTACCCTTGCAAAGATGAAGACCATAAGACATTATGAAGTCATAAAATTGATTGGCAAATACTGAAATTCACCACCAAATGCCTCAATTCAATTACGGAGAACTTACCATTCAATACATGTTGCTGAACAACTTCTTTACACAGAAAAGTAACTTATCAGGCATTTGCTTCAGTACCCAAGGAACATTGTCCCGAATGACAATAATATAAACAGCACAACGCATGCCACTTCAAGAAATGAATTCAGGAAAGAAAGAATAGGAAATGCAGTTACTACCAGAAAAGGGTACATTGAAGAACGAACAAATTGATGAAGATATCTAAAAGAATCCAAGCTGAGAGGATGAAGAGGGATTACTTAGGGCATCATAAAATAGCAAAGGAAAAACCTAAAGGATGGCAATAAGGCCGGCAATGTAATAAGATAAAGAATGCAAGGCAATAAAGCAAACAAGATGGATAACAGAGGTGAACATTTAGTTGAATGCCAAGTTAAAATTATGATTGATAACGTGACAAATGAAGTTATTAGGAGAGGCAATATAGCAGCACCATGTGAAAATGAAATGGTAGATAACAAACAAGATGATAAGTATCTGCCGAATATCAATTAAGACAATACCAACATTCAAGTGGACACTGGTAAAGAGAGGCAATTGAATCCATGCCAGAGTTGAGGAGAGGGTATCGAAGTCAAGAAAACAAATTGGAACAACTGCACAGACACTTGGAAATAGTTCTAGATGGACTCAAAAAGAAAAACATTCTGAAAAATTAGGACAAGGACATAAGGTTTGATTGTTGCAGTCACCCGAATTTTATTGAAAGTAATTTGAACAAGGTTACAGTAACGCTTTTACTTACATAAGGTATAATATATGCATACAGCCATTTCTTATGGTCAATCCTCAATATGAACATGAAACCGCTAGAAAATACCAAGATTATGTGCAAATTACCAACTATGACAAATGCCATGACCTTATAGCACTTTATTTCTTTGCAACCTCACAAATTACAAACCACCAATGATCAGATAGTATGTGAAAGAAATCCCATGGTAGGCAAAAGAAACCCATGGTTCTGGATCCAAATTACAAGCAAAATGTACAGTTCCAATGATGACATTTCCACCTTAAGCTAAAAATTAAGATTACAAACTAAATATAGTGGTCACTTCATTAATTAAAAATTAGGGGAAAAATTCTAAATGTGCTCTCAAACAAAACACAATATCTATGGGATGAAGACAATCAGCATGCATTCCACTACAGAATCATGTAGTTCAAACGGAAAAAAAAAAAGAAAATCAACAAACAATCAGTACAATAATGCATGTACTATATCTATTGCTTAGCAAGTACTTTCAAAAACTGAGTTTAGACGACATAATAAGAATAAACAAGCCCCACTCCTAAAATGGCATCGATGCATCAAACACATATATATACATATAGCTAGGCTTGGCTACACTTGAGTGGATCTTCACTCGGATTTGATCAAGTCTAAATCTAACGATAGGGATCCCATATCGATGATTCGAGCTGTTGGACGTGGTCTATTACTTTTAAGCTACTTACAAACCAAAAATCATTTGATTTGAAGACTCCTAACCTATCCATAAGTAGTAAAAAAACATGCATTGTATCGTACTATTTAAACTATCCAATTTTTTGACCACTTAATGCACAAGCTAGGAGTCTATAAATCATATAATTTTTGGTGTATAAAAAGTTTTGAGGTAGTAGATCATATCCAACAGCTTAGATCATCAAAGTGGGACCTTCATTATCCAATTTAGATCCGACCGAATCTGAGTGGAGATGCACTTGAGTGTAGCTAAGTCAAGCTCTCTCTCTCTCTCTCCCTCTCCCTCTCTTGATACATACATATATGTATGTAACAAGGTCCAAAGCAGTAACACCCTAGAAGAACACACTGAGCAAAAAATAAACTAAATAAGTTAAAATATCCATTAAAAGATCTAGCTAGAATCACATTAAGATATCAAATAATACAAAGTGCTCCAAAAAGCATTAGAAGACGATAGCACCAGCCAAAAATAACAAACAAGCAACAAATTCCATGATCCACTAATTAAATCCACAAGAAAGAAGAAAATATACATTGCAGATTAACATTTTTCTCTTGGGATAGTAAAATCATGAAGGTTCCGTTTTGATGAATATGCTCTAAAGAGTCAATGATGAAGAAAGCTTAAGGCATTCACTTTGGCACTGTTTAAGGCAGATGTCATTCCAATTGGGCACTTGGTGTTGGTGAACACACACAGTCCGTGCACAAGCATCGGCACAAGCATCAAGCTCAGAAACACCACAAACAGTAACACATGTATCAGGAGTTGGGTCTTTAGAGAATGCACCGACTTTATTCAGCATCCTCTTTGAAGTACAAACTCTCTCACAGACAAAGATGTCATCTGAGTTCTTCTCTCGCCTTCGAGCACTCTTAAGCCTTTGTTCCTCGGCTCGTCTTCTCTTCACTCTAATGGCTTGCCCGAATACAACAGCTGGAATGGCAGCCCCAAACAAGGACCACCAAATATCCACCATTGTTGTAACACGGCTTCAGCGGTTCATCCACTGCCACCTCTCCACTAGTCAATGATAAGAATAAGAAACAAGGAATGTTACTGAAATTCCATTTTGCCTATCTTCCAGCGATTAGATTACTATAATCCCCCTGATTGGCATGGCAAAGTAGGTTCTAAGAAAGTCGCTAAATGAAGAACTTAAGAAAGATTTGGAAGTATCATTTGGACATAATAATGACTAACAAAAGGAAACAAATGTGAGTTGTGATATATGTATTTGTAAGCGCATAGAATACATTAAAACAATGAACACAAAATTTAGTTTGGCAATGTAGAAAGATTACAATTTTCAAACTACAACAAACAACAGCATGATGAATCGGTAAATGTGGGATCGAACAAAATAGTAGAAGAAAACAGCAAATAATCAAGATGCCTTTATACGTAAATTTGCTAAAAAAAGGGGAAAATAAAGCAATTCCATCAACTCAAAGCAAGCCGTGATTGCCTGAAACACTAATTGCATCGACAAAACAGATCAAAGGAATCATAATCACCAGCTTTCAATAGTAAAATTAAACAAAATCCCAAATATCTAAGACCATATAAGGACGAGTCCATGAAGTCAATCTCCTCTAAACTCATGTTGCAACCTAAAGCCTCCACAATATGAAGCAATAAGACAAGTATCTTTGTCAAAAAATAAAAAATCTTAGACCAAAATCATCTAATTCCACCGGCGCGTGAAAAAAGAAAACTAATTTTCAAATAAACCCCACAATGTCCTCTAGATGAAAACGCTGCAATTTCGATTCAACTAAATAAACACTCCAACTTCAAGTATTGACGCGGACATACTTATCAATTGCTGGAAGAGATCAAGTTCTTATATTAGGAAACAAAATCACCTCGAATTCGAAATTCCTCGATTCGCTGATAGGATCAACCCACAAAAGCTCAAGCAATATAGAAAAACGAAAGACTTCTGGAGGCGAGCCGCAAAACTAGGGTTTTTACCGTGCTTTCGTTCTGGGATAGTAACGGGTCGGATTCACGAGAATGTTTACCCGGAGATCCGACTCCGAACAGTTCAGCGGCATGTCGCCAGCCCACAATTGTTCTTGATGGGCCGAGATAAAAGGACATTTAAACATATAGCAGCGGTTTGGGAGATGGATCGACAGGACCAACCCATTCCACATACGAGTCGGTATTACTCATTCACAAGACTGAAAAACTTTGAAGAAAATAATAATGTGATGGGAGAAGGGGACGATCTCCCGCCCTATCAGCTCCTCTCCAACATGGGAAGCATTAGTCGATGTGGGGAAGAAATTGGATGGTCAATTTCATTGGTTTATTGGAAGCGGAAATAAGATAAGATGTCGTTCCTTGATCTGGAATGCCTTTGAATGCAACCTGGGCATTCTTACCTCACATCCTGCGGGGACCCAAATCATTTTATACCCAGTATTGGTGACTGAGGTCTTGTGTATTCTCATTCGCATTCTTAGAAACCATGTTATGTATCGCAACGAAATAGGCCGTGTGCGACTGGGCCAAGCCCAGTTAGGATTTCCAATTTATATTTCCCTCGCCGCTCTTCCCTGGGGGCGCGTAACGAACCAGCTGGGTCGTCTTCTCCAACTCGGAGCCAATGGGTGTCGGCTCCTACCGCTTCCTCTCTCCCATTTTATCCGAGACCAAACGACGCCTCTTAGCCCAAACGCCTGGCCCTCCTAGCCTTAATCCCATCTCGTTCCTCGGATCCTCCCGCGCCCTTTGCTCCGCTCCCTCCTCAGAAGAGCAAAACCCTGCCCCTCCAAACCCGAACCCAGACGGAAACCCTAACCCTAGCCTTCGGACCCGCACCCCATTGGAGAAGCAATTCGAGAGCTGGGTGGAGCGCCTTCGCCCGGGCTTCGCCGCCGACGACGTGGAGGCCGCCCTCCGTGCCCAGTCGGACCCCGACCTCGCCCTCGACCTCTTCCGGTGGACCGCCCTCCAGCGCGGCTACCGCCACACCCCTTCCGTCTACCTCGCCATGCTCCACATCGCCGTCTCCAGCCGCCGCTTCTCCCAGGCTGAGGCCCTCGTCGACGAGATCCTCGCCGGCGCCTGCCCCCCCGACCTCGCCCTCTTCAACGCCGCCATCCACTTCTGCTGCTCCCGCCGCCACCTCTTCTCCCGCGCCTTCGACGTCTTCAAGAAGATGCAGCAGCGCCACCGCGATGCCTCCGCCGCCGCCTGCTGCCGCCCCAACCTCCAGACCTACTCGATGCTCCTCGGCGCCATCCTCCGGCGATTCAACAAGCCCCCGGTCTCCTACGTCTACCTCCACGCCGTCCGGTCGCTGGTCCGGCAGATGAAGGCCTCGGGGGTCATCCCCGACACCTTCGCCATGAACCTGATCATCAAGGCCTACTCCAGGTGCTTGGAGATGGACGAGGCCATCCAGGTCTTCAAGGAGATGGGCCTCTACGGGTGCGAGGCCAACGAGTTCACCTACGGCTACATTACCAAAGGGTTGTGCGAGAAAGGGAGGATCGATGGAGGAATGGGGTACTTCAAAGAGATGAGGGAGAAGGGATTGGTGCCGAGCAGCAGCGTCTACATGGCACTGGTCAGCAGTCTGGCACTGGAGAGGAGGTTCGAGGAGGCGATCAAGGTGTTGTTCGATATGCTCGCGAATTCGATGGCCCCCGATATGCTGACATACAGGACCCTGCTCGAGGGCTTGTGCAGGGAAGGGAGGACGGAGGAGGCGTTCGAGCTGCTCGAGGAATTGGGGAGGAGGGGGGCGATGGACCGGAGAATGTACTCCGATTTGCTGGATGGGCTGCATTGGCTCTGCCAGCCTCATGATTAGTTGAAAATTCGAACATGGCGCTGGATTCCTCTCTCATTTGCTTGCTCATCTCAAAAAGAAAGATTGATGGTTTGCCCTTACTATTCTGTTCTAGTTGGGATATCATCTACTTTGACTCTTGAGAGACGAGAGTTTGCAGGTACAATTGGAGCTGTGTCCGGATGGGGTTGTACACAGTTGAATAACCACCGCCGAGCTGAAGCTGCTGTATCCGTAATCGAGGTCATGGTTTGGGAGCAGATGTTGGAATAAGATCTGGAAAACCAGATAAAAAGTGTTATAGAGAGAGGTTTGATGATGAACTAGAAATCGGTGATACATGGTGCCTGCTCTGGTTAATAATTTGATAGGAATTTGTACGGCCTGGCAGATTCGGTAAGCCCACTGCTGCTAGGACCTATATTGGTCATGTCAGCTTCTACAAAATCTGGATGATTCGGACATCTGCTTGGTCTTCCGCACTATGCAGCGCTCTTTCAAGGTTTCCGTAGGGATGCATCGGCCAAATATGAGAAGGGAATCAGAGTCATTTCGAGTAAAATTTGATCCTTTGAAAAGACCGCATTTCTCCCAATTTGTCTTCGGTCATCTTCTCCATCTCGTATTCTGCCGGAACTCTTTCTCGCGACAAGCTGCTGTCAAACGTTTCCGCTTTTCCTGCTGTAATTTTCTTCTTTAAAATATCAGATGGTTCCCGTAAATTATCTGACATACATTTTGTACAACTATGGTCTATGAGTTGAGGATGGAGGAATTTATGCAAATTAAACTTTGTAATGTTACTTTATTTTCGAAATTTTCAGGGTTTTATTTTGACAAGGCGAAACAAAACAGCTCTGCATGATAAATACAAGGAGAAAACTACCGATGGGTTTTTAACCATTTCCCTCAATGAAAATGCTTTGGGACTCAACACAACACCAAAACCCAAACGCACAAAAAAAAAAAAACGAAAAAAGAAAACAGAGGCCACTTACGTATGAATACCGTCACATGGCATGCAAGTGGTAAAAAAAAAATCTCCGGACCAGGTTTGGGCCCTGTAGCATTACTTTGCAATGTGAGGTGGAGGAAGTTTTCAGAACAAAATTATAAAGCTCGCCAAAGAATAGGCAAGGGAGAGTCAGTAACAGAATAATAGCAACATCCATCTGGACAGATGGCATCATCAACTAACAACCCACTAGTATTTCATGAACAAGTTCAGAGAGATTCATGATGCTAATTGTGTAGTTGAAAGTCTGTGAACAACCTATTCGAGTAAAAATAGTTTGGAGAATCATCCGCCAAGGAAAAATAATTGAACTGGAGATGCTTTTATTGAGAATGACATTGACGATATTTATAGTTCATATAATAGAAAAGACACCTGGTGGAAAAAAAAAAAACAGAAAATGCAGAATTAATTTGAATGCAAAACGCTGATAAGCACAAGGCTTATAATTAGTGTTGGCAGAATGCACATATTGTAAAATTACCCAGGCACTTTTACCCACTTGTACCCATGACAAAAACCACCAAAAATATTTTGCACAAGTCTATAAGGATTGCTTCAAGATTAGGGATCCTATTCTTCCATATAATGATGCCTACCAAAACTCAGTCATCAGTTGAAAGCTGCTTCTTTAGGCGAAGTATTTCAACTCCATAGGAGGCAAGTTGCTTCTTTAACTTGGTGGATGCTTCTTCAAATTTCTTGTTCATGAGACCCATCTCATCCATCACCTCATTGTACCTGCCACGGAGCGCATCTAACTTTGCCTGCATTGAGCGAAGCCTCATTCTGAGCTTCGTCTTCTCTTTATTGTAGTTCAAAGCTTCCTGTAAATACGAATTTGAGTTGAATTCATGAAAACTAGCTGACATAGTTCAGTTATAAGAAATCCTTAAAGACAGATAGAATTTTTTTGACGTGAGTTCGATGTTGTACACAGTTACAAGCTGATAAAGTTTAAAAAGATTAATATGACAGTATTTGTAGAGTAAAGAAAACTTGTCCCAAACAAATGGGAGGGAAAATGATAAAATCCGTACCCTCAGTTCCATGATATGGAACTAGGAATTTGTTAGAAGTAATGGCCATCAGAAATCCTTAAAGACAAATAGAATTTGTTTGACATGTTGTTTGATGTGGTACACAGTTACAAGCTGATAAAATTTAAAAGGATTAATATGACAGTATTTGTAAGTAAAGAAAACTTGTCCTAAACAAATGGGAGGGAAAATGATAAAATCCATACCCTCAATTTTGTGATATGGAACTAGGAATTTGTTAGAAGTAATGACTTGAGTATTATGTTACATTCAATGAAGGACATTTGTTCAAGCATACTTTATATTTTCAAAAATGGAAACATATCACACTTGGAATGCGGCTATTTGTAAGATGGATTTAACTATCAGTCTGTGCCGGGCCAATGCGAGCAGTCGCATTGGGTCTATCAACTACTGGTGAGCTACTTGGTGTAAAATAGTGCCGGTCTTTTCCTTTTGCTCAAACTTAGTTGGAGGGTATAACAAATCAGGACAGTGAAGATAAGATTGCTGAGATGGATGTGACTAAAATATAAAGGTCTTCTTTTAATAATTGAAACCGAGTGAGACAAAACAGTTTAAAAGCTGGACCACTAAATGGGTAAAATGCTTAAGCATTGGATGAGGTAGGATGGGCATGTATAACTTAAAGAATTGAGGAGCTTTGGGAAAGAAATGAGCTGATACTGGTAGGAAACGTTAGGATAGATAGATCTACGGAAACACTTAGGGAATTTGTGTGAGCTGACACAAGAAACATTATGCTATCAGAGGACAGAGTCCCTGATAGGAATAAATGCTGAAATAAATGTCTTAAGATATGTTAATTATTGTAATGATATTCTGATGCAACATCTAAATTACTAAGTTGTTTATATCTGTATAGATACTGATGTATGATGATAACTTAAACAAGCAAATGATTGGCAATAGCCATCCATACAAAACTTGTTGGCTAAGAAAACATGGATAAAAAGTATAAATGGATCACCAGTCAATGAAAAGTAAAACAGCAACTGCACAAAGATTTGTGCTATTAATTAAGAACAGAGAATGCCTGAGTAGCTCAGGCATGTCTTGAGTATCAACCAAGTTATAGTGGTATGCTAGAGCAAGTTCAATTTGTTTCTACTCAGTAAGTTATAATCTTCTTTAACAGCTAGCAGCAACCCTTACTTGAGTTTCGTTCATGCAACAAATACATAAATCAACATAAATTATTCCAGCTACGAACACATGTTGTAAAATAATAAAAGAAAATTAAATTCTCCATTTCAAAGATAACAAACAAACATCCATAGTGTTATCAACTATAAAATTGATCAAGATAAAGAAAATGACTATGAGTAGGAAATCACTAGTTACTTCTGCTTCATGTTGTGGAAGTACATCAAAGAAAGTAGCTTGTCAGGTGTACTTTTCATACTTCTCAAGTTAAATTATGAAACAACAGGAAAATATAATTCTCGCTCAGGCAAATCTGCAAATAACAAGTGCACTAAGACTACATAACATTAATATGCTTGTGTGCTCTGAGAAAAGAAAACGTTAATTTACTTGTGCTAACACAATTATTGTCATAACACTTTCATACATGTCAACATGAAAGAGAAAAAGAGAGCTCACAGTATGCATCTTGACTTCAGTACTGGAGATCCTTCTTGCAAATTCATCTGAGTCTCTTCTAGCTTTCAGCAACTGAAGACAAAAGAAATGCAGTATTGGGAAGCAATTAGCGAAAATAAGCCAAGCTCATACTTGAAGGAAAAACCAGATGATTTACCATGTCATCATATTTTTTCCTAAGAACTTCGGCTTCAACTATTACTGTGTTCAGCTCTTCATTTTTAGACATCAAATCATCTCTTTCACTTGTAACCATGAGAAGCTGACTCTTAAGATTCTGTCCAGTCAGACAATGTTATGTGGTGTATCATGAAACCAGCATAAGCAGGACTGAGATTAAGAAATTGGAAAGTTTTTCTTTTCATGGCTATTGTAACAGGTGTACAAGAAAGATCTTCTAACAAAAAAGATCCTGTGTATGGGTTAAGACAGGTGAAACCTGGTAATCTTCTAACAAAAAAGATCCTGTGTCCTTCTCCTCGACTTGAAGAGATAATTTATCTCTTTCTCTCATAAGGATGATCAATTGCTCTTGCAATCTCTGCACCTCTCCATAAGCATGATGGTATTCCGATGACAGCAGCTCAAATTTTGACTTTAACTGAATGTGTATCAAAAGTTATATAAATTTACCTGAAATTGGAAGTAAACAAGTTGGATGCAGAAAGACTCACATTTTCATCTTCAGCACTGCCAGATACACATTGTTTAAGCTCAATTCTTAATGGAGCAATCTCTGTAGACTTTACTGTGCTGTGTAACAGAGAAAAATCATATGCTAATGCATTAAAAATCGATGACATATCTATTGATGGATAAATATAGAGAATAGCAAAGCAGACACCACTATACATGCCTGGACAGTGAATTAACAAGTAAATAAATTTTAGTTCTTTGAATAGAAAGGTTCAACTATCAGAATATTGTAAAGGCTTTTGAAAAACTGGCCGACCCTCAGCGATGTCTGGAAGCACATGTTCAAAAATTGCAGGTCAAAGAGGGATATAGTGAGCAATGATGAACAGATAGGCCTCATTTGTTGCTAGTGTAAGGGCCAACCTACTGAGGGCACATCATGCAAGAAGTATGCATGTGTATTAATGCAATAGTGTAATGAATGATCATATAAGAGAAAAAAATACAAAATATTATAAAGCACAAATATTACAGCGTACCAAGTGTCGATACATTCCCCATACCATGCATTGGTACCGAACTTGTACTGTATGCCCTGTACCATTGGTTCGGTTTGGCATGGCGTGCCATGCCACCCTCTATAGACTAACTGCATATAAGGACCCTTTTTTGTCTATTTGCAGTTCAAGAGCAAAAGAATGAAGTTGTGACTTTGAAAAACAAAAGGTACATCTTCCTACCTCCACCACACCCCCCCTACCATTCCCGTTCACAAAATTATGGTGGGTCATACTCCAAAGTCCAACTATTATAACAACCGCAGAATATAACAGACCACTACTAGGAAAAGGAAAGCCTAAAAATGTACTACAACAATAAAAGGTCACTTTCAGATAAAGTTTCAGCAATTTAGTCAAAACTTGAAATAATATACAAAAATACAAAAATAAAAATAAACCAAGCCAAGATAGCATATATCACTTAAATTTCAAGTACTTCGTCTTGGTCAGAATTTTTTATGAATGGTTTTTAAAGTTTCCATGATGAAAGCTAAAACTATAAAATTATTGGTAAACAATGAATATATTAAAAACATATTAAAGAGTCAGGTTCACCTCAAACTATAATATATCACTCACATCTTTGACAATGATTTCATTGAGAATGTAAATACTATAAAATCAAAATTAACAAAAATAAAACAACAAATATACTAGAACTAAATTACGATTACCGTCATATTAACTACCAACTTATGAACTGTAATTTATGAAGTCTCAAAATATGAGCACAATTAGAGAAATCTCAACATTTACAAAACTTGAGCTCAGATCTTGCACATCCAAGCACAGGTCTTGTGAGCATAGTCTGCTACTGGGCTCTATCTACGTTGTAGACCCTTTTTCTCATCTTTCCCCCTGAAAAATTGCCTAAGAGAAAAGAAAAAGTTATTTCGTATGTAGAAGAAATTGATAATGCTTGATGTTAAGAAATGCTCTCCATACTCCAGAATTATTACCCATTTATAACTAAGCTGCTTATTTCACCAAAAAACTAAGCCGCTTCTTTCATCACATAAAGAATGGAATAAAAGATCAAAAGTTTGGCATTATTGAACTAAACACAATGAAGAAATCAGCCCAAACTCGTACTTAAAAAAGAAGAGAAAAGGCACCAGAATTTGTGTCAGAGTCAATTTTTGCCCCTGCCAGCTAAAAGCTATCCACATTGGAGGTTCAATTTCCTCAGAAACTTCAAACTTTAGTATAAAAGCTAATCTATGGAGATTTTTGAGGATAGCCAAGCATTGATGAAAGACCTTGAACATTGGAGATTACTACAGCCAACGAGTAACATCGAGGATGTGAAACAGGGTGACGGCATATATGCAGTTGAGCATGTATCTTACCAAGAGAAGCAATCCACAAAATGATTAGTAACCACAGAAGCTGCTTATACTATGTCATAGCCCATAGGAGACCTAAGAGAAGTCACTAGAAGTGTCGAGAGTCGAGACGATGCCAAAGTACTAAATAAACCTATGAAATGATCAAATAAACACTTAAAACTAAATTCCGCCAAGACTGGTGACAAAGTATTATGGCTAACAAAATGACCTGCAATGAAATTGTCTAGCAAAGTCAACTAGCTGCAAAGGTTGTAAGGCATGACGGATGAACTTGCAAGTACCATTTTCACCCCAAAGATTCTTCTTAAGAGGTGCTATCCCTGCAATGGAGGTCACATATTTTCTACACGCGCATCCATACATTTAGAATGCCTAATCTTGATAGTAAGGCATCAAGATTTGGCCATTACTTAGGACATTTAGGTTGGCTACCAAATATTGGGAACTTCAAAGGTTGACCCCAATATTATTTCTTCCCCATCTCAGCCACCAGCTATAGTGCTCCTAATCATCCAAGCATGCTTACAGGTTAGGACCCAAATCATTCCTTGAAGCCTTCCCTTTTCCTCCTCTAGTGCTGCTTCTGGAAGTTTTATTGACAGTCTAAGTGCACGACTGAGTCTTGACGGAAACTAATGCTGCAATAGTGGAGGTTCTCTGTAACTGCACTATTGCGGCCATATATTAGAATGCATCTCCCCATTCACTGATATATCTCCACTAAGACATTCATGTCATTGTGCATGTAAATGTACGGAAATCATGTGGCAACTTTCAACAAGATGAAAGTAATTTGTACATTTAAGGCCTTGTGGTGGTAGTTTTGTCAGTTTATAGAGAGCTCTTCCATTATTAGTAGGAGCAGCAATGAAACTGAGTTCCATTTTAAGTTAATTAAGTGGGTGAAAACAACTAAAGATTACATATATACTTAAGTCCTATAATGAAATGCTAACTCAGACTAGGAGCTTCATTGAGAAGAAAATAGGTTAATAAGGAAACCTAATAAGTTGAATCTGAAGTAGAATAAATTATAAAGCAAATTTATTGTGGCCAGTTGCCAGGAATATAATGCTCCTAGACTTCACTACTTTATCTCGCTCTTGAAAGAAGCAAGTTCACAAAAAGGAAAAAAGAAAAAAAACCTTGCCCGTTTACTGGAATTTTCAGAAGCTGATTCTGTTTTCATTCAGTGAATTGTTCTCTTTTCCTTGATAGATGATCCACAAAACTATAGAGTGATCTAAATAAGTAGCAGCACGGACATAAATAGTTATGATTAAACAGAGAACAAATGAGAGCATGTACTAATGATCATCACAAAATCCATGACCTTCCTTAAGAAATGGGGTCAGACTTGAGGATGCCCCATGGAAGGATTGAACAGACCTTTACAACCAGCTATAGACCAGATTGGCAAAATGAACATGATTTTGAATCAAGTAATGTATGTGCATATAAAAACCAGTTACATGGTTATATTTCAGATAATGTAGGCTGCATTTCCTGCAAAAGGTACAGATTAAAAGCTGACTAACCTGCACTCTCTCTCTTTTTCTGCATTTTCCTCAGAAAGAACCAATCTTTCCCTCAGTACCCCACATTGTTCTCTGCAAGACTCCAATTCATGTTTCACCTATATTTTAGAATTGCCATGATAAGAATAATGTCTAGAAATGTGTACTGTAAGTTCACAGTCAATCAAGCAAATCTTGCATCTGTTATTTATTATGTTAATAGAGAAATAACATGGATGCCAAAATCTAAAGAATGACATAATCTTAGAATTGTTACATAGAAGAAACATGCATAAGCAAACTGAGTCAGTGTAGACATAAAAGTATCAAAGGGTCAGTTGCTAAATTCAACCACTGAAACATTACTAGTTGATTAGCAGTGATTCAGGTACACAATGACAGTGAGCTGCACACAAATACACACCCCAAACTATTAGCAAACCACCATTTACTTGATGAAAAGCCAACAAGGTTAATATTCTTATCTGCATCAAGACTTTTGAATTGGCAACTTCACATGGATTCTGTATATAAAATATAAGGATGAATGTACACATACATAGATATGAAAAGAGTCAAAAAGCTGTTGTTTCAAGAAGGAGATGGCAACAAATGAGATGCATAATCTCAACGATCTGCCTATTTGATCTGATAGAACAAGCATCTCCAGAAGCCAAAAAAACATTAAATTAACTACAGTGATAATCCATCCAACAAGTCTATTCCTCCAAGCCATAGCCAATTCTTCTTAGAGTCAACCTTCACCAGACCCCATTACCACTAGTTGACCGTAGAATTTAACATTACTGCACAAACAAGCCATAGTAACTTGCCTGCCACAGCACCGCCACCAGACCATTATGGCCTTAATTGTTCATTGCTTGTATCTGTTTGTCAAAAGGGGTTTTCTACTATGATCCCAGTTAAAAATGATCTTGCTAATGAACTGTATCATTTCCCGAAGAGTTGATAGGCAAACAACAACAGCTACATTCATGATACCAGTGCAAAATGTTAACCTCATAAAAAGCAATAGTATTCACCACGAAGATTAATCTTTCCATATATGACCATGAACAAACATATTGCATCTCTCATGGAGGCCATATTATTAGGATAAAAATCAAATATGAAAAAAATTCTTAATTAGAAGTTAGGGTTCCAGGTGTCAAAGTGACTTCCACTATTTTAATCCTACAAAGATTGCCATTAATCAGGATCCAATTGTTAAAGAGATAAGAACAGGTGTTAACAGCTGTGAGTGAACAGAATAAAAAATTGCCTTTAAGATCAGTATGACTGCTCTTATAGACTATTAGGAGTACATAAATAAGATCTGTTAGAATAGGGTCTGTTGTGCCGGTATCAGGCACCGTACTGATTGCCCGATGGCATGAGTCGCTACGGGCCCGTGCCATGCCATGCCATGCCATGCCAAGCCTGTATTGACACAGGAGACCGTGGAAGAGAAGAAGAGAGAGAGAGCAGGGAAGGGAGAGGGAGAAGGAAGGAGGCCGGCGGAGGCCAACGCTGGTTTTCGCGATTCTTAAGTGAAGTCTGCCGGCCTCCCTTCCTCTCCTTCCCTCCCCCGCTCGCTCTCTCTTTTCTTCTCTTTCCTTCTCTTCTCCTTCTCCGATGACGGCATTTCAATTTCTTTGCCAGAACCATCCCGGTAAGCCGCCGGTACGGCTCAGAAAGCTCCGAACAAGGTGGTTTGAGACGATTCCGCCAACCTTGTTCTAGACCATAAAGAATGAATATAACGAAAACATGAACCCTAGGATCTTCTCTTAGGTCTCCACCTCTAATGTGATTCCAATAGATTTCAGATTCAAAGTTCAAAAAGAAATTATTGCAGAGAACAATAAAATGTGCTTGTAGTTCATGACTACTTATCAGAAAATTTTCATCCCTCCAAACTCCAAAGCCTCCACTGCTGCAGAAAATATCAGGTTCAATGTAGCAAATTGATGTCTCTTCATGGATATACAAACTGTCAGCTATAATGTTAAATTTAATACTCCATCAACATGGTGAGTTGATAGATACAAAATATCCAAAGCCCTGGGGTCAGCTAGCCGATGATCTAATGCTGAATTCCCAGCTCTGCTTATGCGATGATCAGGAATATTCTCTTCAACCAGCATTCTTGCTTGACACTGAGAAAAGGTAACCAGCCATATAGGCTTTCTTTCCGCCAAATGAGCGTGGCGTACTCCTGCTCGAATCGGAGTTTGAAACCAAACTTATCCTCAGTGAGGATAGATGGGGGTGATTCAGGTGATACCCAATGTAGATCTAACTTTTCACTCAATTATGAGATCCGGGCAGTCCAAAAGGGACCACCACAGCCCCTCTCTTCTTGATGTTGACCTAACATGGATTAGCAATTCAGAAAGGTCTCATCCTGATCTTGAAAAGGATCAGTAATAGATATGTGTACTCGAGGACCAGTAGAGAGAAAAAACACTTTTCTCTCTCAGCAGTTAAGACCAGCTAGCCTTTATGTATATGCCATTAGATATGCTAAAGATAAGCACGGAAATTCTCTGAAAACTATTAGGTTTTAGAGTATTTCTTACCATCAGGGTATAGCTACTTTTGGATTGTCACCATATCAAGTTTAATGCTGTAACTGAGGCAAAAACTATGTAGTTATCTATGCATGCCTTAAAGGCCTCACAACACATACTTCCACTCATTGTGACGCATTCCTAGGTTGCCCACAAAACTTAAGAGTTAAGATCATTACTAATTACAGTCATCAAACACTATATACATGGTTCAAACACTCATCGAAGCCAAAACTGATCAAAAGGTTGACTATAGATTTCTGTGAAATGACAAATAATTGCATGGTGGTTGCTCAAAGGATTCCAGGTCCATACTAAAAACCATGTCACACACTTTATCCTCAATTATTTCTGCTAACATGCTTCCTTTTTCCTAAGTCACATCAACCTGTTCATTCTACTTCATTTTATACATTTGGGCCCTCTTAAATGCCCATTCTTAATGAATACATATTGCAGGCCTTGCAGTTGCTTTATAGAATATTTCATTCATCCTTAAGTGTGAACTTTCAAACACCACAAGAAGCAACTCTCCACTACATCCACTTTACTCTGATACTACTAAATCTGTCTGCTCGTTTCTCCATTCTTATGTCTCATAGATCCAAGATAACAAAAGGACTTTCCTTGGCAAATCGTATTACAATCTGGTACATATATCCAACATAGTCTGCCAAAGCTGAATCAACAATGTGATTGTGAAAGTTATCATACCAATTTTGTAAAACCTGATTCTTTGAACCCTTGCCAGCTAAAGAAAATGATTTTACTCAAGTGCTTCTTGGCTATCAAATTTGACCAAACCCTCATTGTTGTCTATATCTCCACTAATATTACATTGTAATTAGTTTACTTAAGTTTAGGCTTTTTTCAAAGCTTTCCCATACTTTAGTTTCATGTTGAACACTCTAATCGAACAATGACAACATATTATCTGCAAATGGCGTATCTATCAATTTTGCACATCTCTTGAAAAATAATAGGAATAGAACTTACACTTTCACATTAGAAAAAAAAAAATTATGTGCATCAATTTGAATAAATTGTTTTCACCAAGATACGCTAAACCGATACTGGTAGACGTATCGGTCGCCTACCGGACTGGTTCGAGACCGGTTTGTACCGAAATCGATCCGGTACGAACCGGTCTTTATTTATGTTTTTTTTTTGTTCGCGCCTGCGCGGACGCATCAGAGCTGGCCACAAATGCCACTTTGTGGCATTTATGGCCCGCGCGGGGCGGGGAAATCGCGCACGGGGCGACTCCCAGTGTGGGGAATCGCTTTCGCCCGTCGTGAAATCACGCCACGCGAGGTTGAACCGCGCGCAAAAGAACATGGGGGGAGCCGCGTGCGGCTGCTCTGCCCCGAGGGAGCGCTTTCGGGCCACGCGCTCTCACACCACAGCACGCACTATGGTTAGAAAAAAAAAGGTATCGGTGCGAACCGGCCGGTTCCACCAGTACGAGCCGGTACAAGATTGGTACGCAGACGGTACGCATGCATACCAGTCGGTACCAACCCAAAAATAGTTGGAACCGGGACCCAAACAGCTAGAACCGGTATCCACGCTGTCTGGGCACCGGTTCCAAACCGGACCGGTTCGGCAAACCATGGTTCACTCTATACTCTATATTTTTCAATTTCAAACATGTCCTCATTTCAGGTTAAAAAAAGAGAGAGACCATCCATCTATAACCTGCAGCAATAGATTTTAGTTAACTATCATAAAGAAAGCTGAAGTATAATATTTAATGAGACAAGGTCAAAGAAACATATTGGTGCAAAATGATCTATTGGAAGATTAACCTCAATGATACAAAGAGATCACTTGAAATTTAGTGGAAGTATTAGGAAAACAGAGAAGAATTACAAGAACCCATGTTCTAGAAAATTTTCTTTCTTCCTTCAGGAAGATATACGAAGTGATCGTGCCATGGGTCTTCAAATAATTATTTCCAATACACAAAGTGATCATTGCTTGTGTCTTCACTTGAACTATAATGTTATAAATAAAGTTTAGCTCTTAGATAGAATATCTTTAGTTTAGAAGGATAAATTTTACACAGTAGACATGTTACTCTCATGTTCCATTTTTTTTTGTTTTAGAAGCTTTCCGGTTGTTCTCCTATGGACAAAAATGATAAATTAATTAAAATGTCCCTTCATCTTTTAATAGATTTCACAATGATATCCCAATAGTTAATAGAATATCCATTTTGTATTCCCCAGCTACAGTGAAGCTACAGTTTCCCATTCTATTTCAGCATTAAGAATGTTCTTGCTTGCTCAACAAAGCTAACTCAAGCTAATAGATTTACTATACTTGACCCTAGAGTGAAACAAATTTGATGGACCAGGGCTTAAGGTGATGCTCATATCTAAGAATACCTTTGATAGATTTTCTGATAACTTGAAAATCTCATCATTGGATATCTTTAATCTCTCATTGGCCTCAGTGAAAGCTTTCTCCTTGGCTGACCATGTTGACTTTTCAGCCTCCACTTCGAGAAGGGCATCTGTAAGTTGCTGCATATCAAATGAGAATAGTTAGGCGCTATATAAAAATATATAAAAACAGCATTCCCCTCCGAGGTACTTGGAAGGATCTGATCACCATTGCCATCTCTTCTTTCTCTTTGTACAGTGAATCAAGAGAAGCTTCTAATTTATTGGAAAAGGATTCAGATTCATGCAACCTTTGTGTCTGCAAAATGTAGCCTATGAATTATTTGCATGAAAAAGACAAACTAATTGAGAAAAAAGCACACTGACAATAATAAGAATGAAGAAGTTTTGCTCCAATAAATTTGAGGAGATACAATCAAGCATACCACAACAGCGACCTCCTCGTTTAACAATTTAATTTTGCTATCTGCTTCATTCAATTTGTCAGAAAAAGATTCTAGTTCTGCGTTCAAGAAGTCATTGCTTGCAAAGGCTTCTTCCTTTTCTCCAATTGCACTTATCAAAGCTTCTTTTAAAGAAGCAATTTCAGCCTCCATCTCAAAAGCGTGCACTTCGAGCTTTTGGTAGTCTTCCTAAAAGCTCAACATGAAATGTCCAAAAAAATATTGATTAAAATTTTGACTGAAGATAGATTGCATGAATACAAGGGAGCAAGCATGAGTATTAACAGAAAGACTGAGGCTCCACAATCAACCAAGATAAGCAAGCCTCATCCTGAGTGTTCATTTACAAAAATAACCATCACTAATAGTTCTCATCAACCTTGTCATGGTGGCTGTGTGCTTGGACACTAGACGTATCTGAGGCCACCATGAATGGTTTCCCACACACAAACTCTACAAACTTCGATATTGATTCAAGATTAAAATCTATGCAGCCGAATCCTTATAACATGATGGGGCCATGAGACTTGCACCAATCTAAAATCAGATGTATGTACAAACCATGATGCACATCCATTAAAATACAAAAAATCATAAATCCACTATCAAACATACGACAGGATCCTAACATAAAATATAATTTTTTTATACTTCTCATATAAAAGACATGCCCATGCTCATGCTAATGTGGAAGTGGGATATATCAACTGCACCTTCTCAAAAAATCAAATTGAACTATAAAATATTGAATAATTGTTCCCAAAAGGTTATTTTATTCAAAATGCTATATACAATCTCAAGCCTTTCAGTAAGCTGAACGACCATGGAAGCTCAACAATTTCTACTATTGGAGTTAAAACAACAATGGTATGCATTTTTTATTTTTTATGTTTTATTTATGACTTCAGTATATACTTTACTGAGTTTGGTATAGATTTTGTAGGCTATAATATACAGTTGAAGCGTTCCTAATTGTCAGTGAGCACTTGAACAAAATGTACACCATGTGTACCTCGAGACATCTTATGATACTGATAATACAAATGAAGTCAAAGATGATCTGGTGACTGTATTATGTTTCCTGGGCAGTTGCTGGCAATAGACTAGGGTGCTCGGCTATTGTCAGATAGCCTTAGGCTACTCCAATAATGAGTACCACCATAAGCCTTCATGGCACTTTTAAAAACTGCAGGAAGAAATTAGTAGTAACTTCTCTAACATCATAGAAGGTGTATCAGGTTAAAGCTTTCAGAGCTGACCAAAATAAACCTTAATATTAGAATACTTCAAAACACAAAAAGGGAACTTCATCTCATAAACCTACAATACTCAAATAGCTTCTTCCTCAGCACACCCTCAGTCTATGGTCCTTATTTGAACAGAAGTGAAAAAGGGAAATACATGTATATACATATCCATAATCTAATTTTTTTATTATAAAATGCTTACACCGGTCGTTTTGTACAGATGATGGATATAAATTTGGGTTGTTGGCCTCCAAAGCAGCTGATATGTATATGTGTACTTAACTCTTGTTCTTAGAGAACATAATTAACAAAGTCTGACTGAAAACAACACTATCTGTTTCATTTTGATGCGTTGAACATTAAATTACTTATTACTTTCAAGAAAATCTACTCAAACAATATAAGGAACATAAGTGAGTTCCAACAGCCACAACAGCTGAAATAATATATACTGCTGGAGAATATACCAACTAGCTAGCCTTTACGCTTGATATGTTTTGTACTATTTTGAGAAACAGATCATGATTAAATTACAAATCTGTTGCAAAATGAATTTGGGTAGCCTTGCCCAACAAGCTCAACAAGTCTTTCGCTGGGTGAACAAAAATATTGGATTAATGTACCATTTCATATGTAAAATGACAGATCACAGACCTATAGAACAATTTCAAGATTCAGTCCTACCATTCGAGATCAGTAAACCTCACCTGGAGAGCTTGCTCGACTGCACTGTTAACTCCTTTTGGCTTAGTAAAATCAGTTGATTTTGACTCACGCCTTCTATCAAAGAGAGAATCACGCTTCCGAATATCGCGATCAAGAATAGCCCTCTGACTTTGCAAGTGTTTTATCTCCCGTTCAGCTTGTGCTTTCTCACTCTGTGGACAGATTTTTTTTTGGCAACATAAACAGGTCAACACCAAGCAAATGATTGGAAAAGGAGTAGAGAGAAACGGCAGGGGCTAAAAAACCTCAAGTTTTATTTTATCCTTGATGGCATTCTTGAGCTTGGACTCTGTGTCTTTCAACTTCATTTTGGTCTTCTCAAGCTCCTTTCGCAGGCTTTCCTTTTCCTTTGTTAAACAAGAAGATGATAAGCATGATACTTCTTTCTGGAGACCAAGGACTCGACAGAGGAGCTCATCCTTCTCCAAATCATGTTGAAGACCATGCTCCTAACAAATCATCAGAAACCTTACCATAGCACAATTTTCTCAAAGAAAAGAAATGAGGATAAATAGATAGTCACTAACAGCCATAGCCTTCTCGCGGTTATCCAGATCAGATTTAAGCTCCTGGATTTGTTTCTGTTGATCAACAGATTGATTGTGCAAGAGGTACTGCATTGAGCCAAATCATTGTGTCAAGACCTAAAAATTTCGTTTAACAAGTAATGAGCCAAATCTCAAGATATTTCAATTACACCTTTTCTAGCTCAAGTTCATCAATTCTTTTCCTCATAAATCTGCATACTTTCTCATGACCGCTAATGATGGACTTGAACCGCACCACATCTTCACTAGCAAATGACTTGAGTTCCTTCATAACATGAACAAGGTTAAGATAAACATAAAACCTGGAAAAGCATGCAAGATAGACCTCTAAGAAATTTTTAGATAGCTAACACAATCAAATTGGCTATATTGATAATGTGAAGCTATAGAAAAGAAAAGGTAAACTGGGAATGACAGGGGGAACACAAAGATTAGGTGGACTATATTGAAAAGTCCATGCCATAAACAACACAAACCTTTGAGAAGCTTATGAAGAAAGCAATGCCAGCTTCGGTCATGAAGCTAAGAACATGGAGAAAGAAAGCAACTATATTTCTCTTAGCAGGAACAGTTGTAGGCGACTTAATTACATCTAAGATCACAGAAGTCAATCACTGTGCCCTAACAGGGATATGCATGTTCTAAACCACTGCTCTCTCTTGATAAGACCTCAAACCATTAACTCACAATTTTGCACCAAACCATTTATTCTTATGCATGATCAGAATTGTGCACCTCCTAGAAGATAACAATGTTAATCAACATGCATCATATATGCAATCTTATGTATCAACACAAGTTAAAACAGCATGTTCAACAGATTTTCCCAAATTTAGTGGCAGTAATGAAAATTAGAAAACCAGAACTAGCACAGAACAAAAGCTACAATGTCCAATGATGTTAACAATTTGGCCTCTTAATAGATCTGAGCAACAGAAATATAAAGGTAAGCATGTAAGAGCTAGGACCTATTATTTAAAAAAAAAACAAGAAGATAACTACAATTCAAGATGTTTCTTAAACATCAGGATCAAACTTGAAGAATTATCAATCATTAGAATCTCCAAAAGAAAAACGTCCTCAGCACATCTGATGTGGTGCAAAGGCACCAAGAAGGGAGCGAGGGAGAGAGGGAAGCAGACAGAGACAGAGAGAGAAAAGAGAAGAGAAAGAGAGAGAGAGAGCTGACAGCAGGTTCCAGATGTCTGAACCTTCAGATGGCACTGAGATAGCCATCCAGAAGTTGATCACATGCCAGCATCAGTGTTTGTCAGGAAATAGTGCAAATTCAATGCCAAAACAACTGATGATGGATGACCAGCCATCAAAATATCCAAATGGTGCCCCTTTCCACCATCAGAAACAAAAGTACAGCAACAAGTTGCCGATGAAGAGCAAGCCCATCAGGAGAAGAATTAGTAAATCTGACAAGACTTTCCTTGCCATGTAAAATTTCTAACAGCGCAAGTTCTATGATCATAAACCTGATTCTATGATCAGAAACCCGAATCTGCCATATGCTTAGTTCCGGAAATTTGTTTCGAAGTAGAATTTCCTCCTCATGTTATTTCAAAGTTAAAACTTAGGAAGAGTTTGAAAGCACCCATCAATCTCAATGTAAATGGTCCTACAGCCAATGGATGCACATGTACTCTTCATATTTTTACACATCAATAATTTTCTTCTCCTTAGTTCTTCTCAAATCTCTTGCACTGCGTGATGCTGCATGATAAATTCATGGTGCATATGGAGTCAAAAAGGGGAGCTTGGTACAATGCCAGATAACTTTGAACAAAGCGCTATGAAGACCTAAGGTGTGACATTGAAGGTTCAATAGGATGTGAGGTCTGATGCCTTCAATTATCTTGAATCATTAGTTTATTTACAAAATCCTAAAAATACATTACTTTTATTCATTGATTTTGCATTTTTTACTTCCACTTAGTTTCTCGTTTCTTTTGTGATTTATTTTCATGGTGTTTCTTCTGATCACACTGCAAGATAAGAGATCCGTACCATTACGTACATCAACATCAGGGGACAGTTGAAAATTTTGAATATATTAAGAAGCATTCAAGAAACCGCCCCCCCCCCAAAAAAAAAGAAAAGAAAAAAGCAGCTTGAAAACTAGTTCCCCATAGGAAGTCATAGCACAAAGCTAAATGGTAAGAATGATTTATAAACCATTTTGATCAATCTAGAATGAAACACCTTGACACTAGAAATTGTTGCCTCCAATGACCTATTGAAAACACCAGTAACAAGCAAACTTGCATTATGGCAGCAAATGACTGGTAAAATACTGAAATATAACCAACAAACCTTGTCCTACTGACAAGACACCAGCTTCAAGCATAATTATTTGCATTCTTTTAGAACAGGGGAAAAAATTTCTTCAAATCCTAGCCATAATGTTGCATAAAAGTTTTATCACATCATCCTCCTCCTCTTTATGGACCCTTCTGGGCAAGTCCAAGCCTCTATGCCAACTACGATCTCCATAGCTACATTGCACATGCCAATATCATTTCTCAGCTGTTAATGACTTCCCTACGTTGGTTAAAGAATGAGCTTCCTCCAATAGCATACCTAAGATATTACACTGGAAACATCATATCAGCTGTCATTAAGAACTACATATGCCATCTTTCTCGACTCTTTACCTTTAACTTCATCAGGCAATTTAGAAAAATCACATTCGAAGACTGTTGTAGTGGTATTATACAGGCTATTGGAACGTGCCTCTTTTAAAGATTTGTAATCTCATTTAAAATGAAAAAATAAATTGGTATTTTGACTTCGTTGACCAAGTTTAAACCATTCTAGTTTCCAGGTCATGAGTCCATGGTTCGATCATTGGTCAACCATGAGTCGACCACTAGATGAGGGTTGAGGTAATTTTAACCCGGTGACTTGCAATCTCTTTCATGCCTGCATGGAATAACAAGAAATGTAAATTCTTGGTGTTAAAACCCTTAATCTTGCATCAAAAAAAAAACTCAGGACCCTAACCTTAGATTAAGATAATTGTAGAAAGGATATGGGAGAGGGAATGAGAAACCCTGAATTAGGAAATTCATCTTTGCTAAATCAAATACAACTAACTAAAATGTATTTCATATTTTCTGCATAACAAAAATCAGAAAAATGTCACCAAATTTAAGGCACATTATAGACAACATTCTCTTTAGAGTAAATGTTTCACCCTAGCTTAGTGCAGACAATTTTGTGGTGGTTTCCTGGTTTTGAACCCAAGATACAACGAACTAGTTCCAGATAGCCTTAATGTGCACTTTAATAATACAAATCAAGGGTGAACTTTATCTAGTCAAGCACAAATGCTTATATAAATAGTACAAAGGAAAAGCCTAATATCAATGGAACAAAATGGGTACCCTCACAAACTTCTCATAATGTGTGCCTAGGCTACACAATGAACCCTTATAAACAGAACTCAAAAAGGTCACAATATATGATGTTTTAAGAGTATCCTGCCATGCAACTCTTTCATAAAGGGCTGCACCATTTCATAATTAAAAGTCGGAAGAAGATTGGATTCAACTCTTGGTATGATGGCCACCATATATCCTAGAGATGTGTCCCTTTGAGACCTCCAAAATAAATTTAACACAAAACATAATAAAATTATGAACTACAACTAATCCAGCAAACATGTCAATAGAAACATATCCCAGATATCCTAGCATCATGAGTATAAAAAGAAGGTATCATTTTGAGGAGTGAAAACTAAAGACTGATTAAGCATATCTACATTTTTCAAATGATTAATGATAGTATTTTTAAAACAATAAATTATGGGTCAAAAACATTAGCTTCAAGGGAGGGCAAGAAATGTAAATTATTAAAGAGCGTCTCAGTGCACGAGACCCCACAATTGCAGGGTCTAAGAAGGGTCAAATGTATGCAGCCTTACCCCCATGTGCGCAGAAATTGTTTCCATGTTTCGAACCCATGACACCAGTATCTGCTGAACCGACCTGTGCCGGTCGGTTCCGCCCGTACCGGACCGGTACCGACTGGTACCGGTCTGGTATGGGGGTGGAAATCGGTTCCGACCCAAATTTGGGTCGGAACCGATCAGTTTTTGCATCGTACCGGTGCGAACCGCTCCGGTTCAAGGCAATGGGGGGCAGCGCGTGGCTATTCGAGGCAATGGGGCGCAGCGCGTGGCCGTAGCCATGCACTAAGTGCCAGCGCTGTGGCACTTTGAGGCACTTTCAAAAGTGCCACAGTGCCTCAACGGGTGGTTTTTTCGGATGATTTCCAACCTGCCATGCGGTGCCAAGAGTAAATCGCGACATTTGAAAGTGCTATATGCTGTGGCACTTTCAAAAGTGCCACAACGCTGGCCATTTACTTCACCCATAGCGTGGTTGTCTTAGCATTTATTCAGCTATAAAAGCCGAGCAATTCATCAGCCAAAGCCAGAAATAAGGTGAAAGGAAAGGCAGAGACAAAGGAGGAGAAAAAGAGAAAGACAAAGACAAAGGCGTGAAAAAAATTTAAAAGGGTCAGAGAGCGTCGTTTTTCTTCAAGAAAAGTCCAGCAAAAACTAGATAAAGCAAAATTTCTTTCCCCTACATTGTTTTTTTAATATTTCATTTAAATTGCTTAAAAAAATTAAGTCAAAAATTGCCAAAAAAATAGGAAATGATGATTCCATTTCGTCTTGAATTTTTTATATATTGTTGATATATGGACGATGTTAATGGTGACATTAACTTTTGTTTTTACAGAATTTATATAATTTATAATTTAATTAAAAATTTTAAAAATTAATTTTTAATTAAAAATAATTTAAAATTTAAAAAAAATAATGTGGTCGTAGGAAGGAGCCATCAAGGAGAGGGCAACCCCAAGAACGTAATATTGGCTGGGAGCATGGGAAGATGCTCAGTGAACGGCACCAGTTCCAGTGCAATTATTGCCACAAGCGCTTCAAGGGATGAGGGGTAACCATATTAAAGCATCACTTAGCCGGTAATTCTCGTGAGATATCTACGTGCTCGAAGTGCCCACCGAACATCCGTCAGCTGATGAGAAAAAACCTCGCTGAGATCAAAGCAACCAAGGAGAGGGCTGCGAAGCAGAAAGCGGAGGTGGAACGCCAAGCTGCAGAAGCACCTTCCTATCACTTCATGGAGTCACAGGAGGTGGAACGCCAAGCTGCAGATGAGGAGGCACAGATCCAGGATGCCATGCGGGCGAGTCTAGATGATCGGTAGCAGCAGGAGGAGGTGGTGAGACATCGGGCTCGATTTGGGCCCTCGTTTTTGAAGTCGGGCGCCGGTTCTGGTGGAAGCAGACAAGATCCAGAGTTTCAAAGGACAACCTCAATTAGAGAGGACGAGGACAGAGGACGTGGCCGGATTGCATTTATCCTGGGTGGTTTTGGTAGCCGAAAGAAGTCTTTCGGAGGGATTCCACCAGGAGCGTCAATCCATAATGTAGATCCGCATGCAGGAGAGATTCGAAGCAGCAAAGAGTAGACACAATATGGAAGAAGGAGAAAAAGAAGGATATGTGACGAGCTATTGGATCTTGGTTCCACTTCAGCCACATCCCGACGAATGCTACAGACAATACATACTACAAGTCTGCCATTTTCGCCATACAGTCTGCCGATTCCGATGTCGATCCTCTACATCCGAAAGACATCTACGGTGAACTTTTTAACAACAATAAGGAGAAACTACAGAATTAGATTGGCTCATATAAGAGCAAGCGGCCCATATATGGGCTTACTCTGATGTGTGATGGTTGGACCAGTCCGACAAAGCGGACCATCATCAACTTGCTGACATACTGTGATACGAAGACCTTCTTCCACAAGTCAGTTGATGCTTCGGATAAGGTGCACAACGTCTCATACATCCTCAGACTTATGGAGGTGATTGATCGGATTGGAAAAGAGAATATCGTGCAGGTCGTCACTGATAATGGGCCGCAATATAAGTTGGCCGAAGAGGTCTTGATGAAGCGGTGACCACAAATTTTTTGGACCCCATGTGCTGCACGTTGCATCAACCTCGTCCTGATGGATATTGAGAAAATCCATAGGGTGCAACATACGGTGGAGATAGCCCAACGCATCATCAGGTATATTTATAGTCATACTTGGGTTCTTTCATTAATGAGAAAGTATATAGGAGGAGAGATTCTTAGACCAGGAGTCCCACAATTTGCTACGAACTACATTGCACTTGATAGCCTTATCGAGAAGAAAGGAGCCCTACGTCAGATATTTGTCAGTCTCGAGTGGCAGAAAAGTAGATATGCCCAGGTCAGTACTGAAGGAAGCAGGATGGAAGACTTGGTAAGCAGGCAGTCATTCTGGCAGCGGGCCAATGTGATAGTCAAGGCTATCAAACCATTATATGAAGTGTTACGGACCGTGGATAGCGAGAGGTACCCCCAGATGGGCTTTTTGTATCACATGATGGAGAAGTCAAAAGCTTAGATCATGAAGGCAGATGTAGCCCATGCCCACGAGTACATCAACATCATTGAGCGGCGGTGGGGAGCCTAAATGGGTAGAAAATTGCGTCTAGCAGGTAAGCGATAATATTGATAATTATACTTATTGATATATTTGTATAATTATACTAAGATGGTATCATCTATGTGTAGCATACTACCTGAATCCCTGATTTCAGTACGAGAGTGAAATTGGTACGGATGATGAACTTCTTGATGCTCTGCATAATGTTATTTATAAGATGAAGCCTGATCCAGAAGTCGCCGCGTCATGTATAGAAGAGGTAACTATGATTTAGTAGCATATGTAAATATATCAGATCTTATATTATTAA
>JAOXJJ010000001.1:6806530-6844446 GCA_025769935.1 Phoenix roebelenii
ACTAAAGCCCTCACCATCAAGGAGTTCAATGATCATTTTACAAAGATGGGTATGAGATACTGTAGTGATTGGCTTTAATTCAAGTGGAAGTTGTTAGGAATTGTGTCCTAAAACCAATCATTTGATGATTGTAATTATAAAAGAATCAATAAATTAATAAATATTATTTGGTATTTATTCATCACCAGTACATCTTCTTGAACTTATGATGTGAAGAAGTCCTTAGGACTGCTTTGTGTAATGAAATATGATTTTGTCACATAGGTCCTTAAATTGTTCATGACCAAATGATGTGCTGTTAACTGGACAATAGCATCATCAAGAGTAGGTTATTGTGTACCATATTTGTTGGTTGTCTTCCTAACTAAAGAATATAGAGATACTAGTATGGTATACAGGTGAATGGTAGAGTACGTTCACTGAACGTGACCGATTGATCGGACACTCTGCTGTCAAGAGTTGTTCCGAGTGGATATGGGTATATGTATTCTTTAGATCTAAGATTGCAACTGTTGGCTTGCAAGCAACTCACTATACTTTGGTGTCGGACTATCTGAATTTCTAATCCAACGACGGAAGATTTCTGGGTCCAGTCAGGTACTTGTGGTAGTCAGTTGCAGATCAAGATGGGATTGACCTTCCTTAGAAATAAGGATGAATGCCTTGTGTTTTCAATTAAGTAGTACCCTGGCCAGAAAAAGTCAAATCACTATCATTTGACTTATTGAATTGAAACATATTTCCGTATGGATCGTTTCAGGGTAGACAGATTCTGAACCCACCTTGGGCATTTTCTAGTCAAGAGGATGAATTATACGGTAACAATTGTCCAAAAGGTTCTAGAATATTGCTTTGCATCTATTCGGCCTATCCGATTGTCGGATTCCATTGCTAGATGGTTACTTCGATTAGTACAGAAAGTGTTCTTGTGCTACCGACTTAGGTTCGAACCTGTGAGGTCACACGCTTAAAAGTTTCTGGATTGATCAAATGGTTGATTGACGATTAAGAATCGTCTAGGGGTAAAATAATCAATATGATTGACTGATTGCCCTAAGCAATTGTTGCTTGGAGAAGTTAATTGGTGATTGGAACACTGATTAGACTCAATATGATTGAGTAATAAAGATTGGGCTTGACCAAATTCAAATATGATTTGAAATTGGTAAAACCGTAATTGACACTAAAATTGGTTTGGTAAAAATGTCTAATTTGCCCCCAACCAAATCAGATTTGGCTTGAGTCAAAATGGATTGAAATCAATTATGATCCTAGTATGACTAGAACTCCCTTCCCTTTATGGGACCCACATACTGTATGTGGGATCCACGTCCTGCCTAGGTGGGACCCACATAATGTATGTGGGACCCACGTCCTGCTTAGGTGGGACCCACATACTTTATGTAGGATCCACATCCCGACCGTCCGCTCTTAAGCATATTCTTGCTTGCATGTGTGACATGTGGCGGGCCTGGACACCTCACACTCCTCCTGATGTCATCCATGACCTCATCTGCCTTATGAGGTCATCCATGACATCGTCCTCCAGGTCACCTCATCCCTTTGCATGCGTGACACGTGGCGGAGCAGGACGCCTCTTTTTTTTGCATGTGTGATATGTGTCTTGGCAGGACACCTCACCTTCTTCTTGGCCTATAAATAGGCCACCCCTCTTCCTTCTTCTCTACATCAAGAGCACCAGAGAAAAAGAGTGAGAGGAGAGAGAAGCTCTAAAGGTGAAAGCCCAAGAAGGAGTTCTTGAGCTATGAAGGTCCATCTTCTTCATTCTTCTTCCTTTCAGCCAACCTTCTGCCTCCATGCGAGCTAACACTCCCCAGAAAGCTGATCATTCCGGAGCTTTGCATGGACGAGTCATCGAGGCTGGATGCTTGTGCGGCTGCGAAGTATCCTTGAAGGAACCTCCTTCTAAAGGTAAGAGATCTGATCTCTTTTATGGTTGAGATATGATATCAATCTTCAAATCACAAGAAGTTGTGATTTATGCATATTTATTTGAATCACACAATCCTTGGGATCTGAGGGCTTTGTGATATTTGGTGTCAAAGCAAAGGATTAGTGGAGACTATCTGATTCCCGAAAACTCTCATGTGTGATCGTATGACGAAGCGTGGCTCTCCACCCAAGGGCTCATGTGATGAGTGCTTTGATAGGTACGCGCAGGTGTTACCCTATCCATTGGAACTGAGCCCGCGCCACATGTGATGTGCAGTTGAAGACTGTCTTCGACTAGTACCAGAGTCAAAATATCTAAAATATCAAGCATGTTTTGGGTTAAAATGTTTAACTCATTCTTTCCGTATAAAATTTTTTGAAATTCATGCTTAGCCCTCTGTACGCACACCATCAAGACCCACTCAAGCTGACAAACCTGTTCCAAATCAAATTCCTACTTGGGCAAACACTCAAGATTTTGACCCTTATGCTTGTCAAATTTGCAGAAAAAGAGTCATATAACACTTGACTGTTTTCACCACTATGACTATAATTACCAAGGTCGTCACCTTCCTCAACAATTGGCGGCTATAACAGCTCATTCCAATTCTCTCCATGAGGACAACACTTGGTACATAGATAGCGGTGCTAATCAACATGTCACAGCGGATGTCTCAAACCTTCACTTGTTTGAGCCGTATCATGGAGAGGACAAAGTAGCTGTGGGTAATTGTTATGGTTTACAAATTAAGCACATTGGTAAACTTATATTACAGGCGTCCACCTCATCCCTACACTTACAAAATATCCTCCATTGTCCGCAAGCAGCAGTTAATCTCTTATCTATTAATAAGTTTTGTTTAGATATTGACTGCTATTTTATCCTAACCGGCTCTCAATGTTTTGTTAAGGACAATCGCACGAGACGAATGTTGCTAGCAGGGCGGAGTGAAGGAGGTCTCTATCTTATTCATGTTGATTGAAAATCTATTAATAAATTTTGGTCTCATGATGGTTTTCTCGGTATTCGGACTACACTTGATGTTTGGCATGTGAGGTTGGGTCATCCTTCCTCCCAAGTCACCAAAAATGTAGTCAAGACTTTTGATTTATCTATTTCTAGATCCTTTAACCTTGAGTCTATTTGTGAATCTTGTTTATTGAGAAAGGCTAAAGAATTACCTTTTGGTGAGTCTTCCCGTACTACGTTGTCTAAATTAGAACTTATTCATTCTGATGTTTGTGTCTCTCCTACATCATCTTCTAAGGGTCATCGATATTATGTTATCTTCATAGATGATTACTCTAGATTCACTTGGTTGTACCCTCTCAAAAATAAATCCGAAGTGTTCTCATGTTTTCTGCACTTTAAATCTTCTGTTGAAAATCGTTTCTCTACAACGATTAAATAACTGTAATATGATAACGATGGTGAATATCTCTCAAACCAATTTCAAGATTTTCTTTATAAATGTGGTATCCATCAACGCCTTTCATGTCCTTATACTTCTCAGCAAAATGGTTTGGCTGAAAGAAAACACAGACATATTATAGAAGTCGGTCTCTCACTTTTAGCTCAATCACATTTACCTACAAAATTCTGGGATGATGCCTTTATGACAGCTGTGTATCTTATTAACAGGATTCCCACACCTCTCTTGACTAATACGTCTTCCTATGCAAAATTGATTGAGAAAAACCTAGAGTATTCTTTAATGAGGACCTTTAGATGTGCCTGTTACCCATTATTGAGACCCTACATGAATCACAAGCTAGCCTTCAGGAGTAAATAATACGTTTTTCTTGGATATTCCTCCCACCATCACGACTATCGATGCTTAGACCCAATCTCTCATAAAATACACATCTCTCGCTTTGCGGCCTTCGATGAGCAAAACTTATGAGCAAAAGGATGGAACTCCTCTGCTTCCTCTACTACACCGAATGCCTCAGTGCTAGGTTTGTCCTCTGACCTTTCACCCTTTTACTCTCAAACTAATATACTGCCTAATCAGCCTCCAAAGGAAGAACCATCTTCACTGACTCAAATGTCACCCACTTTGTCTTCAACAGCCCACACCAAACACCTACCTGAATCAAGTCCCCCTTATCTATAATTGTGCCTGAAACCGAACCTCCTGAGGTACCCAATGTGACCCAACATCAGATGGTGACCCGGTTCTATTCGACCCAAATAATTTCCTGATTTCCAAATGTTCTGTGCCTCTAATCATCCTATACATGCATATAACAGTGTGTTTAATATTATTGAACCCACTACCTTTTCTCAAGTTGTTTTGTCTCAAGAGTAGCAGAATGCTATGCAATTGGAATATGATGCACTGATAGCTAATGATACATGGGATCTCGTCCCTCGGCCTGCTGGTCACAACATCATTCACACCAAATGGGTTTACAAAATAAAATAGAAGGCAGATGGAAGTGTTGATCGTTACAAGGCGGCATTGGTTGCTAAAGATTTTCAACAAGTAGATGGTGTGGACTTTATAGAAACGTTTAGTCCGATAATCAAATTGGCAATTGTGCATGTAGTTCTTTGTCTCTTTGTTTCTTTTGGTTGGCCTATTTTACAGTATGATGTTTTCAATGCTTTCCTTCATGAAAATCTTGAAGAAGAAGTTATTATCGAGCAACCATCTTGCTACTCCTAATCATGTCTGTCGCCTCAAAAAGGCACTGTATGGCCTCAAGTAGAACCCAAGAGCATGGTTTCTTAGACTTTCTAATAGTCTACTTGATCTTGGTTTTCAAAGTTCTTTAGTTGATAGCTCTCTGTTTACTTATCACCATGGGCAGATACATGTCTTTATACTAATTTATGTTGATGACTTGCTGATTACTAGCTTTTGTCCTAAGTTCATTCAAGCTGTAACTGAACAACTTCAGCAAGATTTTGCACTCAAAACTCTTGGCAACCTAGGATATTCTTTTGTCCTAAGTTCATTCAAGCTGTAACTGAACAACTTCAGCAAGATTTTGCACTCAAAACTCTTGACAACCTAGGATATTCCTTGGAATTGAGACCTCTCGGGACTCTAATGGTCTTCATCTACGGCAAAGCAAATATATCTTGGAAATTTTGCATCGGTCAAGAATGATTGGGGTGAAACCATACCCTGCCCTATGTGTATCTGGTGAAAAATTGTCTCTTGGTCATGATGAACCTGTGGAAGATGCTACTACTTACATGCAAATAGTCGGGGCACTTCAGTACTGCACTCTTACTCGCCCTGAAATTGCCCATTCAATCAACCAACTCTGTCAACATCTTCATTCTCCAACTGCTATTCATTGAAAATCTGCTAAAAGGGTCTTGCGTTATCTTAAAGGCACTATTGAACATGGTTTGTATTCAGCAAGGGTCCTCTAACTCTTAATGCATACTGTGATTCGAACTGGGCTGGTGACCTATCCGATCGACGGTCCACTACCGGCTATGGTATTTTCTTTGGTCCTTGCTTAATCTCATGGTGTGCCAAGAAGCAAAGTGTTGTCACTTGATCTACTATGGAAGCCGAATATCAAGCTCTTGCAATGGTGGTGGCTGAACTTTATTGGATTCGTATGTTACTTCCATTTCTTTCACCACTAACTGTTTGGTGTGATAATCAAAATGCCATTGCACCTGCTGCCAATCCAGTTTATCATACTCGTACGAAATATATTGAGGTGGATTTTCATTTCATTAGAGAGAAGGTGGTAAACAAGGATGTTTGTATTCAATACATCTCTATCGTGGATCAAGTTGGTGATATTTTCACAAAAGGCCTCACATCATCCCGATTTCAATTATTGAAGGACAAGCTCATGGTTTGTAACCTCCCCATTCGCTTGCGAGGGGGGGATGTTAGACAACAACCTTCCATTTCAGTTTCTGGTTTAGATGAGGATGCCAGCATAGAGATTGATCAAGTCCACCAATTCTAGCTATATGATTGCTATATCAAAGGATGTAGCGCAGCTGTAGGATTATTTTTAGGAGTCTTCTAGCTGTATGATTGCCATATCAAAAGATGTATATTTGGAATGTATTCTTAATCTGTAAATGACTTTGTCTATAAAAAGAGAATGAATATATAACTTTGGTACGATTGACCAAGCCCTTCTCCTCAAATCTTTCACAAACACTGCTGCCCACGTTCCTATAGACTCTATTCATCAAACACTTACCTCGATGCATCGTTATAAAAACGAACAGTAATGATTGGTGGCGTGCATGGTCATATGATGCACAATATGTAGGATATATTTTTTTCCAGAAAAGAGACATTCCAAACAGCTAAGTTGTTGGAGTTTTAATTAAAAAACTAAATTTTAGTCGCTTCAAATGCTTTAAAATGCCTTTTTTTGAGACACATTTTTCGAAGGAGCTGTGACTTTTCGAAAGAGAATATTGATTTCTGAAAAAATACAGTATTTTCGAAACATTATATATATTTAATGTTTGATTTTTTGGATAGAGTTTATAAATAGATTCCTCTAAGATTAATTCAAAAGCAATCCGATTTCTCTCATTCTCACTAATACTAATACTCTGTCTCCTAAGAGATTTTTTTATAGATAGAGAGTTTTTCCATCCTTCAACTTTCAACTTTCTATTCTTTTTTATTTTTTGGACATATAAAGGAGTCAACCGGTCAAGCCTCCACAACGATCGTACTCGTTAAAGGATGATCCTGAGTCGGATTGTTGTACTTTAGGGACGACATCGCTGCAGACTTGTACGCAGAAGACGAATCATGTTTTTAAGGCAATATATATCATACGCCTTAATCCAAAGAAGCTCTTTCCAATCACCTAATTTTTTCTAATAAATTATGTTATATATATTTTTATAAAATAAAAATATTGAAGTTTTTAGACAATGTTTCCAAACATAAATAACTGCGGCTCGATGGATGTAATGCATGACAAGTTACAATATAAATTGATAAATTTTTCTGAATGACGAGCTTAACATCAAATTTGATTAAAAATAGTACCATTTCAATCTCTATCTCCATCGCGACGGTGACAAAGCAGCGGATTGGATGGCCAAGAAAGCTATCAGGATTTGCCATGTTCTCTTGTTCTCGTTTCTGTTTGCATGATAGTCTGTGACCGCGTTCCCCTGATGCTTTCCGTCCAGCTGCTCTGTTATTTTTTCTTTTCACGTAACTTTCTTTTCTGCTTAGACTTTGTCTCCTTTGTATTCCAAAAAAAGAAAAAAAAAATCTGTGACTCCAGAACGAATGGTCGGAGTCGTTGGGACTTGGGAGGTAACTACACGGACAGGTGAACTGAACCCAGAACGATGGAATCCAAATATCGGCGGATGGCGAACAAAGCACCACAAATTCATTCGCAAAACCTCACCTCACCTGCCCATTCTCAAAGCTTGGAAGGGAAACACAGCACGCATGGGCGTTCGCGTCACCCCTTCTCAGGCTTTCTCAGCACCCAAGAAGGCAGGTGAGGGGATGCAAAACTCCTTTCTTTCGCCTTGTGTATATGTCTGTGATGCTTATTGGTTTTAGTCTAGAGAAAGGATTGGTATGTGATAGAGATAATACTATAGAAGAAACGGAGATTTTTTTTTTTTTTTTTTTTACTTCAAGAAATTTTCAATGGCTTCGAGCGTTATAGAGCTCGGCTACTCCGGTATTTGTTGTAGCAATCGCAAGGGCCTCGAAACCAATGGCGAGACTGCAGCTTTCGGTCACTTGGCTCCGTTCAGCAGGCGAAAAATTAGGATCTCAAATCTATTCCCATCATCCGGTCCTTTCATCTACCGTTGCGAATTCAAGAAAAACCATCTGATTCTTCGTCGGTTTGGCGGGACAAACTCCCACGGCATCAGAGGGAAGAAGAAACAGGAAGATGGTGTGAATTCGGATAATGTCGTCTATATTCTCAAGTCGATTTCGGACCCAGTCCGGGCGCTGTCGATCTTCAAGTCGATAGCGCAGCAGCCCGAGATCGTTCACACGACCGAGTCCTACAATTACATGCTTGAATTCTTGAGGATTCATGGTAGAGTGGAAGACATGGCTCTGGTGTTTGACTTAATGCAGCAACAAATTGTAAAGAGGAACACAACCACCTTCTTGACGATCTTTAAGGCTTTCCGCATCCGAGGAGGACTCCGGAGCGCCCCCTTTGCTCTGTCAAGGATGAGGGAAGCAGGATTTGTGTTGAATGCATTTTCTTATAATGGTTTGATACATTTCCTTCTCCAATCCGGTTTTGTCAGGGAGGCCATGGAAGTTTATGGGCAAATGATATCAGAAGGGATAACACCGAGTCTGAAGACTTATTCTGCTCTCATGGTGGCGCTAGGGAAGAGGAGCGGGACCGAAGCTGTGCTGAGGCTTTTGAGTGAGATGGAAGGTTTGGGATTGAGGCCGAATGTGTACACTTTCACCATTTGCATCCGGGTGCTTGGTCAAGCAGGAAAGATCGATGAAGCTTATGGGCTTCTGAGGAGAATGGAGGAAGAGGGGTGCCGACCTGATGTCGTGACTTTTACTGTACTTATAGAAGTTCTCTGTGAAGCTGGGCAGCTTGATAGAGCCAAGGAGTTGTTCTGGGAGATGAAGTCAAGTGATCAGAAACCAGATAGGGTGACTTACATTACGTTGCTGGACAAGTTTGGAGACACTGGCGATTTGGAATCGGTGTGGGGGTTTTGGAGGGAATTGGAAGCCGATGGTTTTGATGCCGATGTTGTTATTTTTACTGCTGTTATAAATGCTTTGTGCAAAGAAGGGAGGATCGAAGAAGCTTCTGAAATGTTGGGTGTAATGGGAAAGAAGGGCATATCACCTAACCTGCAGACCTATAACACACTGATCAGTGGTCTCCTGAGAGCAAATAGATTGAATGAAGCTGAAGAGCTCTTTAATTATGTGGATGCTCAGGGACTGAAACCAACTGCTTACACCTATATCCTTTTCATTGATTACTATGGGAAGTGTGGAGAGTTCGAGAAAGCTTTCAGTATGTATGAGATTATGAAGAGTCAGGGGGTTGTTCCAGATATTGTTGCCTGCAATGCATGTTTGTACGGTCTCGCTGAGTCAGGAAGGCTGGGACAGGCAAAAGAAGTTTTCTATGAACTAAGAGCTGTTGGACTCTCTCCAGATGCTATCACCTATAATATGATGATTAAATGCTGCAATAAGGCTGGGAAAGTTGATGAAGCTGTGAAGATGTTCTCTGAGATGATAGAAAGTGGGTGCAAACCGGATGAGATTACAGTCAACTCTCTGATCAATGCGCTCTACAAGGCAGGAAGAGAGGATGAAGCTTGGAAAATGTTCCACAGAATGAAGGAGCTGAATCTTGAGCCCACTGTGGTGACCTACAACACCCTATTGGCAGGACTGGGAAAGGAGGGTAGAGTTCAAGAGGTGATGAATTTGTTTCGGGAAATGAGCAGTCACAATTGTCCTCCAAATACAATAACTTACAACACTCTGCTGGATTGTCTCTCCAAAAATGGGGAAGTGGATCTTGCCTTGGACATTCTTTACGGGATGACAGAGAAGGACTGTATGCCTGACCTTTTATCTTACAACACTGTCATATATGGTTTAGCTACAGAAGATAGAATTAATGAAGCATTGTGGCTCTTTCATCAGATGAGAAAAGTTTGCATACCTGATTTTGTAACTTTGTGCAGCATCCTTCCAAGTTTCATTAAAAATGGACAGACAAAGAATGCTTTGCAAATCACCAAAGAATATATTATGCAGCCCGATGCTCAAAGAGATAGGTTCTCCTGGGAAGCTTTAATGGAAGGGATATTAGGTGAAGCTGGTTATGATCAGTCAGTTAAATTTTCTGAATTGATTGCTACAAGTGGTGCTTATCAAAATGACTACTTATTATGCCCTCTGATTAAGTTTCTCTGTAAGCATAAGAAAGCTGTTGATGCACACAAACTATTTGAGAAATTCAAGAGCTATGGAATATCACCAACCATGGAAGCATATAATCTTCTTATCACTGGACTCCTAGAATCCCATTTTATGGAGATTGCTCAAGGTCTTTTCGTGGAAATGAAAAAGGTTGGCTGTACTCCAGATGTTTTCACCTACAATGCATTAATGGATGCTTTGGGGAAGTCTATGCGGATTGAGCAGATGTTGATGTTGTATGAGGAGATGCATGCAAGGGGATGTGAACCGAACAACATAACCTACAATATAGTCATTTCAGGCCTTGTCAAGTCTAAAAGATTAGATCAGGCTATTGATTTCTACTATGATTTGATTAGTAGAGATTTCTCACCCACCCCATGTACATATGGTCCTCTTATTGATGGGCTCTTGAAATCGGGAAAGATGAATGAGGCAGAAGATATGTTCCATGAGATGGTAGACTATGGATGCAAGCCTAACAGTGCAATCTATAATATTCTTATAAATGGATTTGGGAAGGCTGGTGATGCAGAAAAGGCTTGCAAATGGTTTGAAAGGATGGTCAGGGAGGGAACTAGGCCAGATGTGAAGTCCTACACCATCCTTATCGATACCCTTTGCATGGTGGGTAGCGCAGATGATGCTCTCTCCTATTTCGAAGAACTGATGGAAACTGGACTTGAGCCTGACTTGATCGCATATAATTTAATGATTAATGGTCTTGGGAAATCTCAGAGATTAGACGAAGCCATTGCTCTTTTCAATGAAATGCAAAATAGGGGAATTTTTCCTGACCTGTATACATACAATTCCTTAATTCTCAACCTTGGGAAGGCAGGGAAGTTAGCTGAAGCTGGAAAGATGTATGAAGAACTCCAACTCAAAGGGTTCCAGCCTAATGTTTTTACATACAACGCTCTAATTCGAGGTTATAGTGCATCAGGTAATACTGACAATGCATATTCTGTCTATAAAAACATGATGGTTGAAGGGTGCAGCCCCAATTCAGGGACGTTTTCACAACTTCCTAATGAATCATGACACGTAAGCTAGAACTTGTCTACATGTATCCCATTTTTTTGTACATTAGAAATTTATTCAGGGAAAGAACTCCTCGGTGAGTACTGGCGATTAATGCTGTAACAAATCAAATAGTGTGAATGAGTTTTTTGAAATTTAAACCTGATTTCACCTTTTCAATTATTCCCTCCCTCTTTTTGGAGGTAAAATAGCTCTATGTAGTCTTTGATAAACTTCTCTTTTACATTTCTTGAGTTGCAATGTTTCATGTCACAGGCTTTCCTTGGACTCTAAATTGATAGTATATACTTATGATAGATAAGATCAATCAACTTTTACTTATAGTACTAATTTGATTTAACACTTATTCATAGTCATTTGAGAAGTGACTTAAAAAAAGTCCTTTCTTTGCAACATAATGATCTTCTCCTGCATACAGAACAGAAGCTATTTCTTTCATGAAAACTACATATTAGAAGATTTGAACGCATGTAAGTCTTGGAATCTCTTCCAAAATTTTCTGAAAGGTCTGAATATCTGGTTCTAGCTCTTTGCGGAAAGAAAAAAGAAGAGTTTATTGCTACTCACTTGGAAGAATAAACAATCAACCCAAGACATAAAATCACATTTTCTGCTTTGTTTTTTTATGTATCTTCAGATTTAAAAGAACAAAGTTTATGGAGATAATTAAACAAATAAGTTCGTTCGGAACTTTGATGCTGCATTTTGTTATATTTAGAGGAATCAATAATATCCATATTTTATTCCTAATTGGAACAATATGAATGTCCATTCTATCCTTTCAAATGAAGACAGGTTCCTCCTAATGGCAGCTGGGCGACTTGCCAGATTGGCTTCTTGAAACTGTATGATGGTCACCTTGCATTTGTGATGTAATCTCCTCCCTTTTGGCGGAATGGTCTTTGTGACAAAGAACATGATTTTCTGTATGCAATCCTTGCTTCTGATACCGTGACCTGATGCTTGCATCAGGTTTTGATCTTGCTGGACCGTGCAATTTCCTGCTATATCTATATGTGATTAGTAACTGTAGAATCTGATGATGTCCTCTCCCATGTCTCTATCAATGCATCGTGCCGTGTTAGCTGATAAAATGATTTCTTTCTTATCGTTTCTATTGGATGCTTAGCTGGTGCTGTAAAATGATTTCTTTCTTATCGTTTCTATTGGATGCTTAGCTGGTGCTGCGTTGGAAGCTTATTCCTGTTTTTGTTGTGATACTTCTCCATGTCAGAGGGCATCAGTCGATTGCACCGGAACCCAATTGGGTTACACAAATCTTGGGCATGAAGTTTTTTTGTAACAGAATTATGGAAGTTGAGCGTGCATTTTGTTCTATTTTGTGTCACGTACTTAATCCATGCATTGCTGATGCTACTCTGAAGTCCTTGTTTGCGCATCAACTCTTCTTCAGCTTTTCATGTAGCCAGGGTGGATTTATGGTTTACTTGGATGCCATACTAGGTTCCTCCCTACTAATGTGATTGAGTTTGCAGAAACAAATAAATAACAACTTAATGTTGGACTCTAGGTTTTGTGCTATTGAAATATTTTTTTCCTTTATATTTAAAAAAAAATCAATTATCATGGCCCTGCAATCGCTTACTCTGGTTAAACTATTGACTTTGCAGGTATAACCAATCAAGAGGACTTTGTAGCAATTATCTTGATTTAGCCAGATTAAACCTTAGCCTAACATCTTGAGGTGACAAGAGTACAACAGGACTGACCACTAGTCAAGACATGCCCCTTGTTTGAGATTTATAAGCATGGTGTCGATCTGGAATTAGTTAATTTTTCTTGGCATTATGTTTGACTTCTTATTTAAATTTTGTTTAAGATGAAATTCAATTTACTTTTCGCATGCTTGAGTTGACGCAGTCGGCTGGACAAATTCGAGGGCGCCAAATTCCAGCAACGTGCAAGCAAAGAGATTTTTACGCAAGCGTCCAGAGACGGGGGATGGATTTCTCCGCCGAGGACTGGAATCTTGGGACGTCTCGCCAGAATAATCGCCGAGGCATTGGATCCACTCGGGATCCGAGCGCCGAGGTAGATGCCACTTTTGCCGTGGATTCATCGACGCATGGATTACATTTCTCCGAGAACATCCCCCCCAGGGCCTTAAACCCATACTTTGGTGTAACACTGTCTGGATTAAGGATGCAATCTAGCTAAATCGAGTGGAGTAGTTTGAGGCTCAAACTCGACTCGATTCGAAATACTCGAGCTCGAAACTTGATATTTTAATATCCAAGTTTCAGCTCGATTATCAATCGAGCTATACTCGAGCTTGAATTCGAACTTTGATTATAATATTATATTTTTAAATATTAAATTAATATTATATATGTATATATATTTGATTAGACTTGTGAGCTTTGGAGTCTAGTATTTTGCTATTCGAGCTCAATTCGAAAAATTGTTCGAACTATTCTAGCTTGAAAAGAGTCCAGGTCTAAGTCAAGCGCGAGCAACGCTCTTGATTTATTTCTAAATAATATCTTTGCCCAGAGGGGCTATAAAAAGCATGATTTGAAGGGGTTAGGGGAGTTTCGGGCTCCGCAGCATTTCCCTAAATATGGAATTTGATATTAAACCCTACAATTTGGGCCAGGCATTTATGCTTCCCCTTCCTCAAAATGGCCATCTTCCCTATTTCTCGTCAAACCTCTTGCCCATATCAGCTGTTCCCATCTTTCCCCTCTCTCCTCTAGCTCCAACCAAGGGTCCAGATCAGATCAGATCAGTAAAGGCTGACAAGCTAAGAAACAGGCCCTTGGTTGGTGGTGGAGCCACAGGGTCTAATGGTCCCAAATACCAATCCACCTTCAAGTCTAGTGTAGGGGGTCCTAAAAGAAAGTTACGAATCAAGCAACGGTGGCCCGTCACGGACACGTGTTAGTATAATTGATATTTACATAAGTGAATAAAAAATCATTTTGATGAAAATTTTATAATTTTTATAAATCTTATGCAGATAGGATCGGATTTAGTGTCCTTGTGAGGGAGATCATAGAAAAAAAAAGTTATAATATTTAGAGACCGTTCTTGTAATATTTAGAGGTTATTCTTGTTAGGGCCAAGGCAAAACAAGAAAACCTGGACATAATCCAAGAGACTAAAAGATTTATTATCTAGCTTATATGTCAATAAATCTTTGCGACAAAAGTGTTTATGGAGTATCTAGTTTTGAGGCCAAATGTAATCACATGCTATTGCACTTTCGAAATGATATTTTTTGGAGATCGCAAAGGGAGGATATCAACATCTCTGTTTCCTTCCAGGTATATGGCTCTTGGAGATATGATACATGGACTATGATGCAATAACTTGGGTACTGTTTTTTTTTTTTTAAAAAAAATCCACTATTTTACCATGCTATTCAATTTGATATAGAAGATTTAGATAAGTAATATCTTTTGGGTTGATGCAAGAACCTCTATTTACAAAATGAATGAATAAGGGAAGGCCATTTGCATGTTTTGCAAGTGTTAATCACCCCCCAAAAAACTGAAGAGTAGTTATCGTGCTGCATTACTATATATATGATGAGACTATTTCCTCCTTTTAAACGGTAACAAAGGAAAGTCTTAAAGAATCCATCGTCTTTGTGCCATATCAAAATGCAACCAAGCTGAGCACCTACATGATGTTTTTATTACTTTCACCATCTTTAGATGTGATTTCACGTATTGCGTTTCTGATTGCAAAGACGAAGAAGAGTCTCTAAAACAAGATATTGGAAAAATATAGCTTCTTTGGGAAAGAAAGGCCGAGGATCGACAACAATGGACTTTATTAGACACCCTGAAATATTTATGCTGACATGAAAGTCACACTCTGGAGCGAAGACGCCAAAAAAAAAAAAAAAAAAGGGTTGGAACTCCTAAGTTTCATTTGCAGATCCGATGAAACAGGCCGCTTCTTTCCATAATTATAAATATGCAAATCGTTTGAAGTCAGCTTTTACCTTCCTCACCAGCCCAAGCTTTTTGATGGAGGCCTCGGTCGGCCGTCTCCACGCTCCTTTCCAAGGCAAAGTTTCCAAAATAGCCCTACTGGCTTTGTTTTGCCTTTTCTCATGCAGTCCATTTCACATGACGCTCAAAGGTCAAAGCTCTATGGATCCCTTGAATGGGAGGGAAGGTCTTTTACCTGGTGCGATGGACTATGGACAAGTCCTCTCTTGGATTCTTCCACCTTTACGAAGGATGCTTTGCGTCCTTTCGTTGTGTGTGGGGGATAGAGCAAGGACTTGGAGGTAGCCGGGAAGTCTTCCATTTCGTGATGCACGAGTGGAACCGTGGATGGAGGACTGGTCACCGAGCTGATGAGCAAATAATTACCATTAGTAAATAGGGTCCTCTCTGTAAATTTTGGTGCATCATCAAGAGGAAAGGAGGAACTTTCTATGTGGGGCAAGAAAGGAATGAGAGGCTGCACCGATGCTCTCCCCTGCACAAGAAAACCGAAAAATTTTAATGGAAGAGGGTATTTTAGTAAAGCTATAATCCATTAACATAATAAAAGTCCCATCCACCACCATCACGACAGGGGTCTACAAGGTACGAAGGCGAAGAGCTGCAGCATCAGAGAAGCAAGCTTCCACTTATCCCCTCCTCTCGTCTCACCCCAACCTACACCCCGATAGGGAAGATGGCCGTGGATGCGGAGGAGACCTCGTCATCTCTCTCTACGTCTTTCTAGTGTCTTTGTGATGGCCCAAGTGGACCAGGATTTATGTGAGGAGAGAGAAAAAACAAAACAAAAGGGGGAGGTGCGGAGAAAAGGGGAAAGAAGGGGAGGAAGGAAAGGATAGGGGTCTTCATGGGTGTATCTTCCAACCAACCCATCCACATCTCTCCGCTCCTCCGGAAAACAAAAATAGAGAGAGAGAGAGAGAGAGAGAGAGAGAGAGAGACCAATGCCAGAAATGCCCCTCTGCAAGCCCAGGAAATCTACACCTCCATCAAAGCTTAAAAAAAAAAACCTCTCCTTGTTCTCCAATTCCGGATTTATATGGGCCTCTTTCGGGTTTTGTCTTGGTCAGACCTTCCACACACAGGGAAAGAGAGAAAGAAAGAGAAAACAAGGGGAAGGAACCTTCCCCTTTCTCGCTCTATCTCTCGCTGCCCGCCTTTATATCTCCATTATCTCATCACAATCTCTTATTGGCACCACCTCTCATAAAAGTCCTCTCCTCCGCCTTTTGTCTCTCCTCTCCGTCTTTCCTTTTTGCTTTTTCTGTTCTGGTTCGGGAGAGAAGGGGGTGAGGAGAAGATGATGAGGAAGGGGAGAAGGGTTCCTCTCGTGGAGTCGTCGCCGTCGTCTTCTTCGTACATGGCCGCTGGGGAGGAGGCCAGGGCCCGGTTCAAGTACCAGGGGTTGTTGCAGGAATATGAGGAGCTGGTAAAGGTGAGATCTTTTTCCTTCTTTGATTGATTAGATCTTTGGCTGTTGAGAGTTTCCCCGTGGACGAGATGCGTTTCTTGGGGTTCCTTTTTGTGGATTGCTTCTGATTTTCTTGATTTCTGGATATTTAGGGCTTATTTTCTTCCATGATTGGGGGATCTAGGGTTGTTTTTTTTGGGTTTGAAATTGGTTCTTTTTTCTTATTATTCTATTTTGATTTTAAGGGTCTAGGGTTTCTCTTTGCAGAGGGGTTTTTTCATATGTTTTCTTGGCTTTTAGGGATCTGGGGATGTTTCCTGCTTATTCTTGTTGATTTAATGGGTCCAGGTCTCTTGGATTGAGAGATCTAGGATTTTATGATTCTTTTGTGGATGCGAGGGTTTGTTCGAGATTTCCTTCCCTTCTGTTTCTAACTTTTATTTGGTTGGGTTATGTCTTAGGTTTTTTTCTCTAATTTTTGTTCAATTCGATTTTTATGCACTTTTTTCAATGAATTTATTCACTTCTGTGGTGCCCCTTTTCCTTGAGCAGTAAAAGTTTTTATTTTTTTTTTAAATAAAAAGCCAGTCTTTTATTTTTTTTATTTTTTTTTTGGTATCTCAATGGAAATTTTGTAATTTTTAAAAATTTATAAGATCTCTGAATAATTTGATTGCTCTTTTTCACAAACTAAATGTAATTTGTTTTCATAGGAAACTGAAGCAAAGAAGAAAAAATTGCAGCGGACCAAGCAGAAGAAACTCAGGCTCTTGGCTGTAGTCAAGTAATTTCTCTTCCCTCTATATCTCACCTTGCACACATTTATCTACCTCCCAATTTCCTAATCACATGTTAAGACTCTTCAAAAGTTTAAACTTTAATATTTTTAATTGGTTGTTTTAGATTCTTACGGAGAAAATACAGGAGTTTGTTAAAAAACCCTTCTCAGGCCACCCTATATAGACTCAAGAAGCAATCCTGCAAAATGCCGTCAACATCTGTTTGCATCTATGAACAGCCAAACCCAATTGTCGGAAGTGAAATACCTGCAAAAGATAGGAATCACAGAGTAGTGGAAGCTGCAGCTCCAAGCACTTCTACTGCAATAGATTTGAACCAGATCTCTTTACCGGTAATTGATTGGTTCCTCCTTTTATCAGAAACCTGAATGGATACACTTATGAAGGTTATTGAGGTTTGTTAACTTGGTATTTGTTAATTACAGAATGGTGAAGAAATGGAGGAGTTTCAGGTGGGGTGGGAGCCCCTGAAATTGGAGAAATCAAAGAGGGGTTCAACTGATGGCGAGGGAGGGGCTAATGATCTTAAGCTATCAATTTGTAGGGATGTTGGAAACAATTCAAACCGGGTGGGTAAGAGGAAAATTTCATGGCAAGATCAGGTAGCTCTCAGGGTTTGAAATTCTCTGCTATATCATGGGCGACAAAGTTAGTTCTTGTGCCTTTCCATCATCCGTCTCTTAAAAGGCACTTTTTATCAAATTTGGTTTGTAAAGGAGCAACTGAAGGGATATTTGTATTCCCATATACATGAAACTTAATAGAGTTGCTGTAGAAATGATAGCATCTTCTCATTGACAACTACATTCTCCAACTATAGTTTGTGCAGAACCATTTATTCTTTACCATTTTATAAAAACAGGAGATTTTTTCAGGTGTTGGATGAAGATGTGGTTGGAAGAATCCGTGGCAAGATTGTAATCAGTAACCTCGAGGAAAATTTGTGGAAATCATGATACTTTTGTTGGTTTGTGGTTTAGATAATCTGGCTTGATCGTTTGGTTTATAGATTGCTCTCTTTGTTCCCATTGGGTTCAGATTTTCAGAATTATGGTATGGAAGTTTCGGACCATTTATGTGGCATTTTACCTTTGGCCACAGAATTTGTACTTCTGCAGAACTGATTTATGGATACAATCTGAGACGTTATATTTTGTGTCAAAAAAGCTGGGAGGGAGGCTTTACATGCTATGTGAATGTTCTGTTGGTGGTGCAGATGCAATCTAGCTCAAGTTCTCTGTTTGCAATTTTTTTTTTTGTTTCCATTCATTTTCATTCTCAGAATTGGGTCATCAAAGATTCAAAATGCATTTATCATATCATATCAGTCACAATTTAATTTGAAATTCTGCAGTACTAATCTATAAACCAAAACTGAAGAATCTCTCTACCCATGAGAGAGAGATTATGGTTTATATGGATGTTATTCTTTTGTTAGACTTGGTAAAGGGTGCAGTGAAAAAGAAAAAACAGGGAAATAAAAGATGCGATGCAGCCTGAATTCAATTTTACCTGTCCTAATTTGCAGACTCTTACAAAAATGTTGTTTGATGAGACAACAATATTGGTTTTATAGAACAAAAATGCTGAAGCATTTCCTAGTTATTGTCTTTTGTAGATATTAGTTGAATACTGCTCTAAGTTTTTTTTTTTAGTTTTACTTTTTTTCTTCAATCTCTATTCCCTAATCAGAAGCAAGATTAACAAAACTGTGGAATGCATATAGATTGCTATGTTTGTTTCGAGAAACTAAAGGGCTTCTCCCGCCAATTTTAGTGGCTAAAACACTGACGATACGTATTGAATGTATCGGTGGCAAGCTTGCTTGCATGGTCGGCTGGGACGGGAAAAATCCACCTTCTAGGTCTTGTTCCATGGTTTAAAAAGTGGAGTAACACTCACCCTCAAATGCAAGTGGATGTTGTCAAACCAGAAAAGTAATCTCTAATGGTGAAACCTAGTGATACATCACCATGCGGACTCTGAACTGTTCTATCTTTTAAATGGGACATTCTCAAATAAGCGTGATAGGCTGCACGTAATTCTTGATTTTAGCTTTACTTCTGTCTTGACTTGGGTCTGCTGAGAGTCCTAGATTTCGGTGACGGATGGGTATGATAGGTAGAAATCTCCTCACCGTGCGGAAAAGGCGTGCAAGCCCCCCTTCCCCGTCTAAATAAATAAAGCGAGACGTTGTCTCATTGGTTCAATTCCTTGCCAAGCGCTCCAGTTGCACCCCCGAGTATTTGCCTCCTGATCGACACCTTGCGCGTCAAAATTGATACAGGTGCTGCATCTGCAAGGCGGGGAAACAGAGAGAGAGAGAGAGATTCATCAGTTGTCATGGCCTCTCTTTTAATGGCGAAGCTCTTGGTGTGGATCAGTCACAGAGAAGCAAAAACAGTCAAGATCATCTTATACACGATGAACCTTACCCAGGGGGCATTGAGATAACCGAGATGCTTTGGCAAGGTCTGACTTCATTTTTTTAATTTTCTTTTTTAGAAAAGGTAAGATCAGTGAAAAGATATATCTGACATACCATGACGAACACTATACAAAGCTTTCTTTGTTTTTTCTCTTTCTATTTTATTTGATTAGAAAGTAACCATCAAACTTTCATTTACATAAAGTTTAGAGACACCAGTAAGAGATGATTCAGATTTGCATAACAACTCATGATATGTACACCGGCTACCAAGATAGGCTGCACTGGGTTTCAACTTTACCCTGAACCACATCGAAGGCACCACATGGATATACTACGTACCACATGCCCCCCCTCTGGTTCTACGAATATACCATCTCATATGCCATCACCAACGCAGCTCAAGAACACAACAATCTTGATTAATATTAGGCATACAGCAGCACATTCCCATTTGGCAGAGGCATCTGAAGCTTGTAAATTCTAAAGGTAAAATTAAACTTTATCATATGCTTTCACCAAAGCATCATCGCCCTAACTTCACAGAGGGCATTATGAAAGAGTTCTCAACCTAACATTATTCACCAAACGCCCATACCGGTTCTATACAGTGCCATCAAGGCTAGGCACTTGCATCTTACCTATGTCAGCAAGTCCGACGAACTTGCTACCCTACTTGAATTAGGTTTTCCCTCTTACCATCCTTCTGGCATTCACAGACAAAATCAGCAAAACTTGATCTTTCAATCATTGAGCTTTGCTACTTCAGCAACCTCAGTGTTCTGTGGCTCCTTATTATTGTTCGCCTTCTTGTCTTCTTCCTTTACCTCCTCTCTCTTTGCTGTTTGATTTACTTTTACCTTCTTTCCAGCTCTGGCTGGCATCCTGGGTTTGCCGTCCTTTTCCGACTCCTCAAGCTGGGCGATATGCTTCTTCCCACGTAGGTGAGAGGCCAACATGACCTCACTGTTGCATTTCACCTTGCATAGGTCGCAGCGGTAGCTCTTCTTCTGAACCGTCTGTTGCTTCTTGTCTTCTCTTTGATTCTTCACAGGCCCATTGGTTGATGCACCCTCCGTTGGCAATGATTTGCCGGTTACCTTCATCGCAGATGTCGAGCCTACAGCTTTCTTGGTTCTTCTGATTTTGTTAGCACCAAGTGGTGCTTCTGTGGCTTTGGGTTTCTTGCCTTCAACTAGTGCCTCTAGATTGGCTTTGTGTTTTTTGCCTTCGAGGTGTTCATCCAGGCCCTGCTTGCTGGTGGCACTCACCTGACAAAGAGCACAACTCCATTCCTTATTGGATGGCCTAGGAAGTTCACTTCCTCCTGTAACAGCCACTGATTTCCTCTTCATTCCAGATAATTTTGGCTTTGACGGCATAATCTGCAAAATGAACGCAAGACTGATCCCATGCATCACAGATGATGTATCATTTAATGAAAGAAGCTACAATCCAATAAGAGGGAAAGAATGTTAAATTAAAGGGAGAATATAACAAACTGATTCTAATGGCTAATAAAGTCATTAACATACAAATGATGAACAAATTTTACCAATTATAGGGACGAGAAGAACGATACACTTAAATTGTCTAGGCCTCTGGAGAGCAATGTCTTCCTTCAACTTGAAATCTTTATTTATTTAGTTTTCAACATTTTTATTGAAATATTTTAATTTATCTAAATATTGTTGCGGAGCCCATCAAGCATGGCGAGGCATGAATCTAGGGCTGGAAATAGGCTCGGGCCAGGCTTCAGGCTAAGCCTGAACAATTTCAAACCAGGTTTGGGCTTAAATGTAGAGCCTATTGAGCCTATTTGTTTTTTGAACTAGGATCGAGTAGGTCATTGGCCCGGCCCGGGCCCAACCCGAGCTTGGGCGCCGAACAAGGCCCGATTTTAAGCCTGAATCAATTTGTTTTTGTATGTTGTTATTTAGAAAGAATAAAGAGGAAGTAGAGAACAAACTAAAATGGTTTAGCTAAGAACAATGTATCATATATCGTTTACTTGTGCTATAGGAGAGAGGTCAATGTTTAGCTAGCTCATTTACTTGTGAAGCAATATTATGAAATATTAAACTTCAACGGGTTCAAGCTAGACCTATTTTTAACTCAAATGGATAATTCAGGCCAACCCAATCGGCTTCGGGTCAGGCCTAGGCTCGGGTTGGGCTCGAGCCTGAATTTTCCAAAACTTTTCAGGCCAAAGCCTGGCATGAAGTCCGAAAAAAAAAATTCGGGCCAGGTTTGGGTAGGGGCATGACTCGGCCTAGCCCGGCCCACTTCCAGCCATAGGCATGATAGAGAACTTGCTCACCTGATGCATAACTGCTTATTCAATGTTATAAATGCCTAATACTAACATGAAAAGTAATTGGAAAAGTGATTATTTCCCTTCTTCTACAGAAGCATCACTTCAGATGCTTTTCCCATAGTTTTAACAAATCTATGCAGCAAATATGTACAGAGATATTGCAACTAAAGAATATCATGTAAACCTAAAGCATAACATTTTTACGATGTCTGTGTATTCCAAAATATACTGGCTAAAACACTCAGTAAGGCATTGATTGATCATGTTGATGTGATTGAGATGTTATGCCCTTCATCGTAAAACTAAATCCTTTGTTTAATCTGGGATGCAAAGTGGTCACCAGAACTCCACGCCCAATTTGTGCTTCCCGATCAGTATCCAAATCAATAGTAGAATCTGTCCCTGGTTCCCAGAAAGCAAGCTAAGCTTAGTCTTGGCTCTAAAGAAGTTAATTATGAAACCATCTAAAAGAGTGTCTAGACTCTGGAGCTTTAATAATTAATATCTTGGCAGCCACTCACAGAATCCATCTTGGCAGCCACTCACAGAATCCATCTTGGCATCGTAAAATTTGATAGCCCCACAATAGAAACCAAGAAAGAGTTCGGTGGGCGGTCATGACAAAACAGGAACATAACAAACATATCCCTAACACAGTAAAACATTTTTGCTCTCCCAGCCAATTTTCTACCAAAACACAACACAACATAGCAGAAATATTAGGAGCCTTCCTAGTGAATTAGCTGCATAATCTGATGACTCCTTTATATCACAAAAATAAGTGAGCTATGGAAAAAAAATAATACCGATTTTGCCAGTGTCAACAAAAAGGTGGAACCAGAAACAAGTTTGACAGCACATTATAAACCAGACAACTGATCAGATACTTTATCTGTACTCCATAACTCAATGACATGCTAGATTAGTGGAGTCACTATCACAGATTAGAATAGAAATTGGCAGAAGCAAAATGCACAGATGGACCTCCATAATTGGTCCGTCATTTGCATTAAGCCCTCGAAATAATTTATGAGTCAGGTGCAAAAACCTGTGATTGGAGATTAGCATTGAATTTGAATGACCTTATCATCTGTACCAATAGTTATAAAATGTTTTCGAACTTTTAGAGCACATCTCAATATGTAAAACCATTTCCATATAGATAGGACAAGGCTTCTTGGCAATCATAAGGTCTTTCTTGGATAGAAAATTTAAAGTTTAGAATGATATCTAAATATATAATTCCAATTCAAACCATAGCTTATTATTGCAAGAAAAACTTCAAAATGGTATTGAAAATTTAAAAACATGGAAATTTCGTAGTTCACTGAATAGGTCTGACAAGAATCAACCACTAACTTTAACTCACAAATGGGTATGACTAAGGAAACATCAACTAAATAGCAGGTACATACAAAGTACCTTCATCTGTTAACGTAAAAGACAAGAAATAAATGGACAGCTTTTCTTCTTATTATTACTCTTTCTCCTTGTTTCCCCCTTTCCCCTTCTTTCCTTATTTCTGTCCCTTCTTTCCACCCTGTTTGTTGGCCACTTTCTCTTTCTGAAACTGAGCCATGCATGCGACTCTATTTCTTCATATCTAAATACTTATTTTCCACTCACAGACATTAATGGATCCTTTACTCCAAAAGGGCGGCCCAGTGCCCGAGTCTCCCATCATTGCAGAGTCTAGGGAGAGTCGGATATATACAGCTTTAACCCTATGTGTGGAGATGTTTCCATATTTCGAACCCTGTGACCTCGAGATCACAATGGAGCAACATTACCGTTGCGCCATAACTCACCCTCTTAATGGATGCTTCACTCAAGTGGGCAATTTTATCGCTTATGATTTTTGCTCACACAACTTAAAATATGGAATGACCAGACACATCATCAAACACCACCTGAAAAGAAAGTCCCTAGAACTCTTAAAATAACCTAACTTCACCTAAGTTACAAAAAGCTGCTGCTAAATCTTCACTCCATGCCCATTCCTCGGTCCTTTCGTAGCCATTGCATATCCTTGTATAAAATCAAATATTACGTTTCCATTCCAGTCAGTCAGCTTGATTCTTGGGAAGAAATTAATAAGTGAGTGTGTTTTCCATGTGTATAACTGATCAACAAAAATCTAAGTTCAGTGATTAGCTAGTCAACCCTCAGCTTTTATCAAGGAAAAAGCTTGAAACCTCAACCTAATTATATCAAAAACTGATTACATTCATAAACAAAACCATATCAATCAACATCTTGATAAGTAGGATAATAGAGAAGTTCTCAGAAGTGAAGATTAAAAATCAAATAAAAATTCAGATAAAATATCTAACAAAGCATTGATTCCTAGATCATAATATTTTTCCCATAAAAATTCTCCTGACAGTGATAAGAAAATCTGTGACCTAGGATTACATGCTTGTAGTTCACAATCATAATATTTTTCCCATAAAAATTCTCCTGACAGTGATAAGAAAATCTGTGACCTAGGATAAAACAACATATCCTGTTCAGTGACTTTCCCATATTGAGTTTAGAAGTACTACATGCTAAGTAAATAGAGTATCTTTTAATGTTAAGTATGTTTTCCTGTCATATCTATAATGCATTTTGGTCAACCTGATGACGTGGAACGGTATTTCTTCTTTTCCTCTTTTCTTTCATCACAAATTTGCAATTATGAGAGGCTATAAACAGGTCAAGTCAATTATAGTTGAAACAAACCATATTAGAATTCAAAACTGGGTAATACGGCTGGGTAATGTTCGGATTCAATATAACTACAACACTGAATCCAATTCAAACAATATAACTCAATTTTTTCAGGGACTAGATCAACCTGAAATGATTATAATGAGCCGGACCAGTTTCAACTTGTTTGGATATGCCATAAACACAGAGATGAGCCCAATCAAGTTGGAGAAGACTGCAGAAAATTTGTTTGTGAACCCTACTTGAATGGTCACAAGATTTCTGCATGATACGAATTTGAAGGAAAACCATAGAAAAGCAAGGATGCAGACCAAAATGTAGTCAATAAAAATGTGAGAGAAACTAAAACCAGCCACCTGCTAACACAGGTTTATGACAAAATATTAATACTTCATCCTTCACACACATGGCTCACCATCAAGTTTAATAGCAACCAGGTCAATAATGTCAACACATAAGGCATGCACACAGTTACTATAATAAAATAATTTTACTTAATCACCAAATAAACAATTTCACATGAACTTTAACTCTCTTTTTATAGCTTGTTACGTATTTGTTGTGACAAAAAATGGGCACAGCTCAATTTAGATCAACTCTACAACTGTTAATTGTTTCCGCCATAGGAACAGTGAGATATATAATATTAGATTTAACAATAGAATCATAATGTTTGTGATTGGCGTAAAATGGCCACATACAGCAGCAACTGCAAATGGCTATCATGGTTGCAGCAGAGAGATACAAAGCCCAAAAGATTATAAAAACCTATTCTGAACAGCATGTTGCTCTGGTATGGTGGTTGTTATTAATCGTTCTAACATCTAATAGAAAATGACATTGCTGTGATAAAACTTCTCATATCTGAAGTTCTTTGCTCAAATCTACCATTCTAACAACATAATTTAGCTTTCAATTATATAGCTTCATTAAAAAAATATTTTTGAATATTAAATAAACTCTTTTTTTAAAGAAAAAACATCAGGAATTTCATAACTCAATATTAATATACTAATGTATGAGGCAAAACTCAGTTTCATTGATAAAATTTCAAGCTGAGTCTGAAAGACCATGCCACAAGCATCTCAATAAGGATATATTGGATATAATAGATACTGTAGATAGTAAATGGACATAGAATTACACCATTTTGGCAGTGTTCTAAGATTATCTAACTAGTGGGACACCTTCGTCATCATGGAAGAGCACACTTATTCAATGGACGCCAAAGGTCTTGTAGAAGGAAAATTTACTAATAGGAATGGATAAATTGCTTTTGTGATCTGTGGAAAACATTAAAATAAGAACTCACAATGATGGTCATTTTTGTAGATTATAGAAATTCATCATGGTATGTATTTAACAATATGGCTAGTTATAATAAAAGAGGTACAGGAGAGAGACAACCAATACAAGTTTTTGGGCGCATACTTATAAACAATTTGGATCTTTCCACAATCCCACCTTTGGATCTGAACTATTATCAGAGTATCACCAAATCCAACTCATAGTCCAGAAGATAATGAGCAAAATGTATCCGTATAGGTGGCAGTATCAGTTTCTACAGCCTCATTGACTCCTAGAAAAAAAAAAAAAAGATATGTACCCAATCTGTTCCTGAATTTAGAGAACAAATTCCACTCTGAAATCCAAGCACATAGTACAGAAATTGAATAATATCTAGTATCATAACATTACAATCATGTTAACCTGTGGACATTTATCTGATGAATTCCATTTCTATAAACCATTAAGTATGCAATCTAAAAGAGAGATAATTTACTTAGCTATATAGTCATTTTTCCGTCTACATGCATCTTTGATGGTCAATAGGGGGCGAGCCTAGACCGAGGTTTTCTCAAAATTTTCGACGGGATTGGTCCGATGGCCCAATTTGAACAATGTAAAATCTGGCCCACAGTCCTACCCATAGGCATCCCAACTTATCAAAGATGAAACTTGATACCAAAGATGATTTATTGCTTTTGCTAATAAGAACATTAATGGAGGCAAGATAATGGAAGAAAGAGAAGACATCCCAACATTACTAGTTCCGTGAAAAAGAGAAAATAGATTTCCTACATTAAATAGACTTAAATAATGTAATAGAAACTAGATCAGAAAATGTCTACAAAGCGTCAGCAAATATATCTTTGTACCATGTTTGAAGTCTAGCATACACAGTCAACTATGCAAGGGTAAAATAAGTTTCCTGATAGCTACCGCTGACTGTTGCTTAAACTAAGAAATGTAGGTTTTGCACGAGACTCATCACAAGTACATATAGATATCCAGCTTGTGGCTAAAACTGTAGCAAGAATTGAGAAATCGAATGTTTGGCTGATGCTGCCATCCTGCCACTATATTTTCTCAATCAAAGTGACAAGGTTGTCTATAGTCATAATAACCAAACATATCACACAGGAAAATATCACAAAAAAAGTCATGCACAAATAAGAACATTGATGCCAGAATCAAGAGCAGGTGGAGGAGAGGGTGGGGGCATAAGCACAGGGAAGTGGATATTTCAAAAACACTTTAAGCAAGTGCTTAAAAAGTGGATGTGGGTTCAAGTTTACAGCGAGTTCTGGAAGCAGGTAAGTTATCTTACAGCTTCCTATTACTTCTCATCAACTGGTACAGCAAAGGCTGCCATACTGAAGACTAAAAAAAAAATTGCCTCATATATTAAGTGATTTTTTGAATAAGATTTTTAAGTTACCATGTCATTTCAACCAAACATGTTTTTCATTTCTCCAAAATACCAGCTGATACAATATCAATATATGGCTGAGATTTCAGTTTTTCATTCTACATTCTTAAATGGTTTTTTAAACTTAATGCCTCTGTAAATGGGCTTTTAATCTTAATGCCTCATAAGTACACATAATCCTGGATTTACCATATCAGTCAATATGTCTATATCTTGCTTCCTATATATTCGCCAAGATTCCGGGATATCTCGGCTCTTTCTCAACTTTGCTACACTTCCAACATAACCAAGATAGACCAAGATCTCAATTCATCTAAGTATTGGAACAAATTAAAATGACCAACATATCCGTCTTTTGGTTGGAAAAAAAAAACTTGCTACCAGAATGTGGACAAGCGTGCATCCAGAAATCATCATTCAAAATGCTTCTTTAAAAGCTGTTTTCATAGGCAAAATAAATGCCAGCATCCTGTGACATTATATCTATTATACATTAAATAGAGACAATTTTGATTTTAGGAATCCTCCCAATTCTTATTCTCTGGATACCATAGAATCCACTAAGGATTTCCAGTCTACAACAGAGTTTCCTTTTCTTTTATTTTAATATTAATGACAGATCCAATCAGATCTGCTTTGTTGTCCAACAAGGTTCACATATTGGGTCTTATCTGGCACAGCCTTTCTATAATACTACTCTTTATGCACTGGCTAAAGAGCCATGGAGATTAACTAAAAAGGCACATATCTTCTCTGGTCAACTAATATCCAAATAAATAGCAGCCATTCCGTAAATATCTTTGAAGGTCCCAGCTATGATAAGTAACGGTAGTTTTGTCCATATTCAAAAAAAAACTACAGTTGATTTATTTTATAAACAGCATATAAACACAAAGAATGATTAAGTTCTTGCATAGAATCGACAAATCTATCATATCATAAACATAGTGTGTATTTTTTGGTTATTTATGCTTTTTTTGAAAAAGATAAGCTATGACTAATTATTTATTTCAGTTTCTTGTGAATTGCACATGGTAGAGTACTAATGCTAAAAGTTAAAAGAATCATAAAAGACAAGGGAGGGTTTTGAATTCCGATGAATGTTCTTGCAGTAAGGAAGCAAAGATTTAGCATGAAATGTAGTGGCTAAAGCAGCTCAAAAAATCGTCAAAAAGTATAGAATCACAAACAATATAAGGATAAGTACAGGGAGTAAGCGAGTACAGGTTTGCACCTTTCTAAAGTGCGACACCTCAGGCTGTTGCTGAGGCAGAAGCAGCTTCCTTCTCACCACCGGTTCGGGAGGAAGTGGTGGAGGAGGTGACCACTCATGAAACCTATCTTCTGGAGACATAGGCACCCGAGGGGGCCCGAACCTGTCCACAATTCTAGCTTCTAGACCAATCTGCATTCCACGCTCTAATCCCACCTCAGGGTGCACCCGGGCCCCCGCCACCGAGGAGTACCTCTCCGGCTGAAGCCGTCTCACGGCCATCGCGCGCTCGAGCTCCAACTCCCTCCTCACTTCTTCCTCCAAGATTCTCCTTCGAGCGATGTCTCTCGCGATGAGCTCCTCCCGGATCCGCTCCTTCTGGAGCTCTCGCTGCAGGGCTTCTCTGGACGTGATCGGCTGCATATAATCGCCCCTTCTGATGTCTCCCCCAACGTCAATGTAGCCCGCTGATCAAGAAACACAGATCAAGAACCGAATTTTACTTCTTGATCAAGACAACAAACATCAAAACGATCGAAAAAAACGAGAGTTCTCCCTCACCGCGCAATGCCTGCTCCGTGAAATAGCTATTCGTGGTGGTGGAGGCGGAGGAGGAGGTGGAGGAGAAGAGCAAGGGATTGGAGTCTTCGGCTGCTCGATATCCATAATCCATGGGAACAGAGGCGGAGACGTCGGCGAAGGAGCGACGGATAGGGTTAGGGTTTGGGAGAGAAGAGAAGGAAAGGAGAGGCTCGGTGTCGGAGGGAGTGGGGAAAACCCTAGCCCTCAAACTCGAAGGAAAGGGGAAGGGCAACGACTTCGAGGAATGGGAGGGCAAGGAGGGCTCCATGGAATAGATAACTGGGAGTGAATAGGGCGGAAGACGGCAGTGGGCGGGAGGGAGATATGCGAGCGACGCTCAAGGAGCAATTGGTAATTAAACTTTAGAACGAGGGTTTGGCTGGGAACTGTCACACTGGCCCGAACAGAAAGGAGGAGTTAGCCCGTTTGTCTAAGTTTTGGTGGGTTAGAAAATATTTTCTGCCTCTCCAAAAAATATTTTTAAATAAAATAAAAATATTTAATAAAAAAAATTATTTTACCAAAAATAGTTTTTTTAAAAAAATTTAAAATAATTTTTTTTCAAAAAAGTACTTTTAGCATACATCGAAAAGTTATTTTGATTTATATTTTTTTAACCAAAATATCCATAATAAAATATTATAATTATAAAAAATATTTCTTTATATTATAAAAATCTGCAGGAGTTCTAACAAAAAAAATAAGAAACCATAAATTTAATTCCTAAAAATATTATATTTAATAAAATATTAATATATAATGATAATAATTATAATATGTTATACCTTTATTATTGTATTATACTATAAATATACTATTATATTACATTATATCATAATACATTGATATATTATGTTATATAATATCAAATTATGCTATATTATTATGCTATAGTATACAATATTATATGAGTATATTATAATAATATTATATTACATTGCAGTAATCTTATACTATATCATATATTTATGTATTAATACATATTATATTTTATTATGCTCTATTGTATAATACTATACAATATCTTTTATGGTCATTTTGTCATACCAAAAGTATTTTCTCAGTTTGTTTACCAAACACATATTAAAGTTCCACGGCACTTTAAAAATATAGTTACCAAACAGCAAGTAGCTTTTTATAAAAGCTCTACTTCAAAAAGCTCTACTTCTGAAAGCTCTACTGCAAATAGCTCTGCCAAACAGGGCCTAAATATCATTACATACTTTCAAGAAACATCAAAAAATTTACATCAAGACACCAAGGTGTTTGGAAATCAATATCTTGAATTAAAACTATTCCATGAGCTTACAAGGTTGATCAATCACCTTATCATCAATATGCAAGGCTATTGATGTCATATACACCATGTAGTAATTACATGAATATAAGCTCAATTAGGGAAATTTTTGGTATAATTGAAGAATTAAGACTTGGACCAAATCTCAACATGTTAAACTTAACAATTTTAACGGTTTGTAAAAGAAATAGGGTTTCTAATTCCTAGCCAACCTACCAACAATGGTGCATGGGCAAAAGTGATGATAACATATCCAAGCATCTTATTCAGCAAGAGAGAAATTGGAGATATAAGGACATATAGGGAAAATAACTAAATTTGTTTTTTTAAAAAAATAGAAAAGAAAACCTTAAAAGATTGTTTGTTAAAAACATATATGTTTCTCATCCAATCTCCACAATTAGCTTAAGGATATAAGAAATATGACATTTCAAAAATCACCTTAATGATTCTTACCTTGAATCAAAGATAATGTCTAGCCACCTAAATTAATTCAAAATTAAACTTCCGAACAAGACAATAAGTATGAACATTTTTTCTGCCTATTGTCAAGCCTTTGCATTAGTGGTTTACTTAAACCACACTCTTTTGACAATCTCATAAGTGAATACAAAAATGAGTAGCCAAAGAGAATATAAGACAACTTGAATTTCAAAGTCAATATAAAGCATATCATTGATCACTATCTTATAAAAAAACCACACTTTTGTTTAAGAACTTTCAAAAATGTCTCAACCAACTTTGTCATGAGTCTACTTAAAAAATAAAGCCTGAACATAACTCTTAACTTGCTCCCCTTGCTTATCTTTAGTAAAAGAAGTCATGTCAAAACAATCATCTCAACAAAACATCTTTTAGTGCCACCTATGTATCAACTCAAACATTGTTTAGTTGAAGGCTACAATTTTAATCCATAAAACATGTCTGTTTTCTCTGCTAACTACCAAATTTACTAATAAAAAAGAGAACTATTTAATATGTAGATTTTTGAACTTTTAAATTTCAATATTTGTTAACATAGATATGGCTCCACAATACCCTCCACGGAACCAAGTAACAAACATGATTCCAAATTTGTACATAGTTAATGGACAAAAACATAACCTTTTCAACATTTGGACAAAAAGAAAATCTTAAGCAACACATTAGTGACCTAATGTATAAAACATGAAACATGACCATCAAGCATTAACTTTTGGATAACATAAAGCATTAGTAATCATAACTGTAGTGTATCAATTCACTCTTTGGTTTCTATTCCATGCATCCAAGATAGATGCAATCAAACCTTGCCTCCTATTGCCACCATGTCTATAGCCTTTTTTCCAGTTAGATGAGTATTAAGATGGTTCCCTGATCATAGATTTTAGTGAGCAATAAGTAAAAGATCACTTTCCTGCCAACTAGTCCTTCAAAATTCAAGGCAAGCCCTTCACCAGCTAGAAGTTCCCTTTGCCAGGAAATTCAAAATGAATATGCAAAGGCCTCATATCAACTTCAAGGACCACTATTAGACGTAGTCAATCTTTGATGTTTATTTTCGCTCCAAAATGAATAAAATCTTGAATTTTGATGGATTGTACTTTGGTATTTGTAAATGTAATGAACTGCCATTGCAGAAAACTCAGAATGTTGACAAGTTCATGCAATTGATCATACCAGAATTCTCATGTACATGTTACCATATGTAAGTACCAACCTTTTACGTATTGCGCCATGCTGGTTGGGAATTGACATGGTACATGGGCTTGATACAGTATTGCATCAACAAATGGTATAGGTGTTGTTCCAACTTAGCACCTTTACCATGTGTTGGTATGGGGGCATACCATGCCATGTTGTACCATACCAGTAAAGTACCAGCACCAAACCCAGTACCTAGATGTAAAACCTTGCTAAGAACAAGACAGAAAAATAAACAAACACTCATACAAGTATTTTTATATACTACAATAACATTTGTGACAAAACAAAAACATTTAAGTCTATTCACGCATGCAATTTTACATTCATGCATGATAGAGCATCTTAGATAGTGAGTCCTGACTACTCTTTCAGAGATTAATGATAACATAACATATTTTTATTGATAGTCAAACAAGACTACCTAGAAACTAGCCAAGGTGAAAAATTAAATAACGTACATGTAAATACCTCTACCTCAACCTTTAATAATAACAATAAAACAATAAGCCCAGATAAACTAAAGCATCTTCTTAAATGATGTCCTCATTGCAATTTCAGAGATCAACGATAACAGAACAAACTTCTACTGCAAATCATATGCAACTACCAGGTAACTAGTCAAGTTGAACAATTAAACAACATACAGGTAAATACCTCCACTTCTAATAGTAATCATCCTAACCAGCTATGCCTTCAGAAACTTTCATATGCTACACTTTTGATTTCAAACAGTTGCAATAATTTTACAAATACACCAACAAGAAGTATCTCCAAATGCCTAATATACAATTTATCAACAAATCTATCCTCTCTACCATATCTTCTCTAATAAAAATAACTGACCAAGCACCGAACAATTGGAAAGACTTACAGACTTGAAAATTTGAAGCTCTGAAACGACGGCGAACATTCTTATCATCCAACACTTGGATCTCAAATGTGAAGTATTTCTTAAGGTTCTTTACAATCATGACCAAAAATGGAAGTTTTATCCCAAGTGTTGCACCAGGATCAGCAGGACAGGTAATGTATGTCGATTGCACATTTGATCCAACTATTTCAAGTACATTGGACTGGATGTCTTCATCCTGTGGCCTTTTGATCTGCCCATTGGCAACTGCAGAAATTCCAAGAAAGAGATTCAGCCTTAGATTTCATACGTTTTTAAGAAAACTAGAAATAGAACCCAACCAAAAATCTAATTCATCATCAGCAGATAGGTATATTTCTAGTCACCAGGAAAAAATGATAGATACTAATGAATCCTAAAAGGGTATGTAGAAGATTCTATACAAACAAAAGATCCTCAACAGTCAATATTTTTCAACGACTTATCTAGATGCAACACATCAAGGACCTTCAACTTAACAATCCTCTGGGATTATAGCTAATATATTGCCATAACTGTTGCGAGCAATTACATTGGTAATGCAAACTTAAATCTTTATTCCTTCATATAAAACAGTGAACACAAATAAGTTTGCACAACAATCAAAAATTTCAACCAAGCTCATGACTTTTTCAGTTAAACCCGATAAAAAGTAATATAAGATAGAGAAAAATCACCCCAATATTAACAGAAAAAACATGAAAAGCTACTCACCTTCTTTGTCCCATATCTGCAAAGGTTTGCTCCTGGTAAGTGCACCAAAAAGGTGAAATAAAATGTCAGATAACCAGCAACTTCAAACAGATAAACTTATCAAATATGGATGAAACTAATCAAGAAGACCACATACCCAAGACTGTAGAGAATAGATAAGAACCCTGATTGAAATGTGTTCTTGAACATGTTTGTTTCCAGATGCGAGCAAGCACAGCTAAAGAACAAACAAAACCAAATCAGTACAATTTCTTCACCAGAGATAGAAGAATCTCAATTATGCGAAGCTCGAATTAATCATTTTCATCGCAAAATTCAGAAGAAAAAAAAAATCAAACTACTAATGGTCTACGATAGATTACTAGCAAAATTAGCGAACCGCCCTCCCAAAAAAAATAAATTACGAAAAAAGAAAAACAAAAAGCAAAAAAAAATCTGCAACGTGACTCAATCGATCATTTGAAAATATAATTCATCGAGATGAACGTCAAAATAAAGAGAGATTTAATCTCAAGCTCAAAACTTACGAAGATTTATTTTAATATTGCTATACACCCCCGAAAGATTTCTAAGCAATCACTCGAGTAATACCCAAAGTTTTGGGATCAAAGAAAAGGAAAAGAGGAATAATGATACCAAGCAAAATGCAAAACCTAACCTTAGATGAATCGAGGAACAGCGAGACCTCGAAGAGCGGAGATCGGGAAGCAGAACCCTAGCGGCCTAGAGTTCGCTCGGTCTTCCTCCGGAACCGTCTGGATGGAAGAACACCAGAGGATGACTGTGAACCGGGTCGGAGGGGGTTCGGTTCAGCTCTATTTGTGACCTAGTACGTAGCTGCTATAACAGCGGCGATTTATGATCCGACCGACGGTATAATTTAAATAAACTTATTAAACATAACTGAATTTTGGTCAACGGTCAATTTCTCGAAATCCATAGATTGAGACCAAATTTAAAATTTTAATTTATTTAACTTATTTTAATTAATTTAATAATTAAATTTAATTATTACAGCCTATTTAACCTATTTAAAATCAGTTTAATCAGTTTGAAACATATTTAATCTATTTTAATTTGTTTAACTTGACTCGCTTAACTTGTTTAATTTATTTAAATTTATTTAAGCCGTTAAAAACTTATTAATTCTTTTAATTTGGCTTGACCTGCTTAATAAATAGATTATATGGGTTGAATCAAATTACTTGTTTAATAAATAAGTCAGATTTAGAATTAAAATTTTAATCTATTTAATAAATAAATAAGATTTAGGTTGATAAATTTTTGATCTAATCCATATCCAATCTGGCTCATATTTAATCTGATCCGATCTAATTGCCGCCCCTAGCCGCTACCATGTTTTTCTAACAAAAGATAGTCTGAGAAAATAATTTATCGGCCCAATAGTCCAATCCAGCCGCCCCATACTTGTAAAAATATAATACTAAAATTTATCTGCCATAAAGATACTAGTTGTTTAAGAAGTAATTCTTCCATTTAAGAACCGTACATAAGCTACTGATACATATTTACAATTATAAACATGAATAGAAAAAGATTGAAGGAATGAGAATATTTAAAAAAATAATAATTTGTTGCTGATTATGACCAGCTCGATTTGAACCTGAGCTTACATGTGAGTTATCTAGATGAGCTTGGGTATAAACACATCGTTTGAGACAAGAATGGACTTGGCTGAGCTTGGGCTAGGTGTTTCGTATGGGCCGAAGACCACTTATACCCCAGCCCAACCAGCCCAATTTGCAACCCTAACAGCCAGAATTTAGAGTTCCTCCCTGCGATCTCTTCTGCACAATCTTTGCATATTGCATGCCAAGCTAGAGATGGCTGCTTGTTGGCACATAGAGATGGCTTGTAATTTGTCGTAGATACTAGAGTCTAGTTTTGTCGGCGATAGCCCTTGGGTCATTGTTTGTTCTTTTAGTGGTGAATCTGTGCCTCTTAATACCACTGTACTGTAGATACTGTAAAAGATACTTTTGTTTCTTTTTTTTTTTTTTTACGAAAACAGGCATATCATACAATGCGGATACGAATACACCCAGTAGAATCGGCAAACAAAAGGTTCCTGAATACACTAGACATCTCATCCTCTCCAACCCATAGGGCGCCTCCTAAGTGGCGTGCTACAAATGCCGCCATACAGTCCGCGACCCTATTAGCCTCACAATATACATGCACAGCTTGAAATGTGACAGTTTCGCTCACCATCAACCAAATATCACGGAGCAAATGATGAACTCCTCTATCACCGTATGGGCCTCTCCGGACCCAGCTAATCACCTTGGTCGAATCCTCCTCCAAAAGGATAGAAGTCGCTTACAGCACATGTCGCGCATAACGCAAACCAATCTAAGCCATCCGTAACTCTGCGCCTGGAACCGAGGTGTCGAAGAGCTGACACCCCCCGCTGCCACCACACTCGAAGTCGGGCCCCTGATGACAAAACCGACCCCTCCCCTCCTAGCACCATCCAGGACAGAGCCGTTAAATTGACCTTGAGGAAACTCGGGGGTGGAGGCTCTCAGGTGAAGAAAATCGTGTGAGGAGCTGCCGAAGCAATGTGGGGGCCCCAGATGTTCCAAGTTGTCAAATGTCGATGATCTAAACTTGTATGGATGGTCTCTACTGCCTGTGCCCGAGCACGCTCCATCATGAATCGTGGGAATAGATTGCGCTCACCAAATACCCTAGCGTTCCTAACCATCTATATCTGATAAACTATGCAGGACATCATACTTTTGTTTCTTCCTTTAGGCAACATGTGCTATAGCAACATTTTGGTCCTGGCATTGTATCTCTTGTTCGAATATTCGTTCGCTCTATACTCAGCAATGTGATTGATGGACCTAGAGAAATAATTGTTCCTGCAGAGCATATCTAAGGATGTGTATGAGCATTTAGCAAATTACTTTTGGAAAACTTTTGTTCAACACCTGGCCAGACACAGAAGGTCCAAGTTGTTCAAGGCCTCCTTATGGAAATCACCATGGGATCAATAGCAAATCAGGGGCATTACTTTTTGCATCTTAACTCTAATCTAGCATCTCTTGTATGTGATTTTTGGTAGGAAAGAGTAGTCACTTTATTTAAATACTGGTAATGCAATAAGCATCAGCCATGGTCCAAATTGCATTTGCTGTATTAGCTCTACCGCTTACTCTTTCTGGAGTTCATAAAAACTACATGTCTATGTACTGAAAAGTATGTATTGAACCCTAATCATGTGGTGTAGTTCAAGCCTCTATGACTCGGAGAAGATCATTATTATGGGGAACAACCGGTAAGAATTCTCGATAGAAAAAAGTAAGTTTTAAGGTAATGTATTATTCCATATGCTAAAATTCAGTAGAGCAACCACTCTGCGTGAAGCAACTTGGGAGTTTGAGAGTTGGTCTGCTTCTTCTTCTTCTACTTTTTTTTCTTTTCTTTTCTTCTCTCTTTTTTTTCTTGCAAGGCTAGCCCTCTCCCTTTCCTTCTTTCTTTTTTCCCTATGCGCCAACAAGGCCAGCAAGATCATGCACCTCATCCCTACTCCTTCATTATTCCTTTCTTCCCTTTTCTCTCCTCACACCCCAAGCAAACCACCAAGCAAATCACCAATCCTTCTGATGCGGGATTTGCACCCCATCACCAGCATAGTCCCCACCGATCCGAGCAGTGGAAGAGAAAGTGTCCCTCGAGAGGTATTGTCCGCTTTGGAGGTCGAGCGTACCCGGAGTCCTCCTCACGATTTTGCTCCACAAAAGGCGCCTCTCAAGGGAAGGGTTATTGAGCCCCCACATTTAAGGCACAGACCTTCCCGCTGAACGGTCGATGTGGGACTAAATTCGGGGAACCCCCCGCAACACAGCCCCCCAGCGGGGAGGTCCTGTGCCCGGGTCGGCTCCTTGCTGGATAGGCGAAGGGCCGAGGCCCTTCCTCTAGCGCCAACTGTTGCTGGAAATTGGACCCGGGGGTGACCACTCGGCCGAGGAGGGAGGAGCTCCGGTGCGAGTCGATGGACGGCGGTCCGTCGGCGAGCGGCGTCCTCCGGGGGACCTGCAAAGAAGCCGATGGCCGGGCTTTCCGGCGCCGGCCCTCCGATGCCTAAGTCAGAGGGGGGCTTAATTTGGAGAAGGAGATGGACTATAAGTAAAAGTCCGAAGCCCTCCCTTGAGAGGAGGAACCCCCTTTTAGGGAGAGAAGCTCCCCTTTTATAGGGGGAGCGCCAGGGTTACCTGTGATGTGA
>JAOXJJ010000001.1:6850072-6877069 GCA_025769935.1 Phoenix roebelenii
AGTAAAAAATATATTGGTCAAAAGAGATTCAATTTGGCTGACGCAGCAGACAACCATTCAAAACCTGGCTCCCGGCACCTAACCGTCCCTAAAACTAGATCCGAGTCAGATTCGGTCTGAGCCGGAGACACTAAAATCACAGCGGACGCACTCCACGATAGCACCATCCGATATTCTCTCAAAAGCCGAAGCCTACCTAATTCCGTCCAAGAACTTCTTAAAAAGGCCAATAGGATCCATCGCAGGGTTGAGACCAAGGTGGGCAACTTGCGTAGCCTCTTCGGCGTTATACGCCTAAATACCCAAAATACCCTAAAATCTCCCACCGCTCAGACATAAGAAAAGCTCTCCCCCCACCTTCTCCCCCTTTCTCCCTTGTTCTTCCATAGGGAGAGAGGGCTCCGCCGAAGGCTTCTCTTCCTTGCCCTTCGCGGAAGTGTACCGCGATTCGATCGGACGGTTGACGCGATCCCATCAGGGCCGAGAGAGTGGATCTATCGAGGTATGCAGTCGGATCAGACGGTCATTAGCTTGAGGCCGGGTGGCGGCGGCAACCGAGGCGGCAGACTCCTCGTTCCCCGCTTCGACTCCCCCGCCTTCGCCGCCTCCGCTGGAGGGTCATCGTCCCTGAGCTCCTCCTCGCCCTTCGACCTCCCCTTCTTACGCCCCCATGGCATCGCTGCCACCGGCAAGGTAAGAACCCCTCGTCCCCGGATCTAGGGTTTCCTCGCGTCGGCCAAAGTTGGCTTCCTTTGCTCTCCCTTCGGGAGTACGTACTGATCATTTGGGGGCTAGGGTTTTGGTCGGTCTGTTAGATTATTGGATTGCTCCGACGGGTTTGTTGGTGCTTAGTCTGATATCTTTGATCTCGAGTGGCGTTGATTTCTTGGGAAAGATGGGTCCTTGATAGGTCATGATAGGGTTTAGAAGTGAAATCTTGAGTTGCGTTTCGTTGTGTTCTTCTACTTTTTTTCTTTTTTATTTTTTTTCCTAATCTCGCCCTCTCTCCGAGGCTTCTAAGAAGATGAAAGATATCTTTTCGAAATTGTTTCCTGATTATCTATTCTCTATTTGGTCGTGAAAAATAAACTCCTTTTGATTGTTTAATGAAGTGTGATTAGTGCTAGGGAGCGAAGAAGTTCTTTGATACGGTACTTATACATGGACGATTTTATCAGGATGATCCTCTTCTTGAAACTTTATCTGCAAAAATTCTCGCATCTAATAAATATACGAGGAATCAACTTGGTTATGCAATTAAAATATCCAACTAACTGTTCGTATGTTTAGGGACTTATAGCATCAGGTATTTGAATGTTAGAATTTTTTTAAAGGAATTTTGAGTAGTTGGCATATGAGCTATAATCTGTATATTCGTGGCAAGTAATAAAGTTATGTTTGTCTACTGTTAAGTATAATATCTGTCATAAAGTTAAATTGTGCAGAAATGATGCATTTCTCCATCTATAAAGAAGCCAGATGTTGTAAAAAAAAAAGACAAAAAAAAGCCACTTCTGCAAATAGTAATGATATGCATTAAGTTTATTTTTATAAGCATGAAGAGTTCCCTTTCCTTCCCATCTGCACATGTGTGCATGAGTGTGTGTGTGTGTGTGTGTGTGTGTGTGTGTGTGTGGAATGGATGTTAATCTGATCCTGTTGATCAGTCTTTTTCTTAAAATTATACACCAACTTTTTAAGCCAAAAGGAGACACCATATCCTTTCATTGAGATCTCTTCTTTAACTCTCACCTTCCATCTCAATGCAATAGGGAGTTGTGGACCCTCTGTCACTTCCTTTTGATTCTTTTTCCCATCGTCTGATAATGATGTCTTTGTTTCAAAGTAAGCATTAGAAGTGTCTGAATTTTAATTCGTTGACTCGAGTTCTGAGAACTTTAGCTTTGAGAACATTAGTTCCACAAGAAAAGCAATTTTTTGGGCACTAAAACTATTATTAATGATACTTATAGCCCAAGTGAGCTATACTGGTCTATATGTAAAGAGGGAGCGAGTTTGAGGGCATTAAATCAGGCATTAAATGTGCTTCTTAAACTTATGGATATTGACTTCATATCACCCAAAGTGGATGTGAAGTTTGGCGGTTTTACTGAACTAAGAGCCTCATTTCTCCATGTTAGAGTTGCTAATGTCAAAACAAACACCCAGAACTGCACACTTCTAGATGAAGTGCAGTTCGGGCATCCGACTTACAGTGAGACAACAAGAAGTGACAAGACTTGCAATAATGGATGTAAGAAAAAGAACAAACAGGAGATTATTAAGATATTGAAGTTTTATGGCGCAAGGTATTGCAATGAGACCTGTAAGCAAGATATTAAGAGTCAGAGCTTCTTGTCCAAGATGGTGTATAAAGCTAGAATCTAGAGAGGAACTTTGAAAGAGAGATTCTTGCATAGGATATTGTTGTAAGAATCAATAATAGTACAAGAAAAAATAAGAATTTTTCTTTACATAGATACGAAAAAGTAAGTAATAACAATTACCATAGAAAAGGGCTTTTTATTATGGTTTTGCCATATTGCAAATGAGCTAAGAAGCCTAGGCTTCATTTGAGATTTTGTATACAATACTGCAATTTTCTTCTTTTCCTAGATTTAGAGCATTTGAAATTTAAAGTAGAGATTTATTATTAGAAGGTGTTTCATTTGTAAAGGGAAAAGGTTGACAATATAATGAACGTAAGATGATAAAAATAAGAAAATGTGACTTTGGAAATTTTATTTGGAGTAGAAGTTGCAATTTTGTAATTATAGGGATAATATGAAATTTCTTTGCGTAACCAAAAATTGAATTTTAGAAGATCATTGCATATAGTTTCAAAAGATAGAAAATCATGAAATATCATGATGTATTTATACATTTAAATGAACAATTACATACGAGTTCTATCATTTTGAGATTGTCATCATCGGTTTCTCTTTATTTGTTTAAATGCATTTTTACATGATAATTAAATGGTTTAAGCTGCTAGGTATATGTTCAAAAAAAAAAAAAATCTCCAGGAGTGGAGGTATATTTATTTATCTGGATAAATAATTACATAATGGATATCTATCCCAGCTTGTCTGGTTCATTTGAATAACTTAGGATCCATTATTCCATGATAGCATTATAATCTACTGTCAGATTGAAGCTTTGTGGCCCATAAGAACTTGTAAAAAAAATTCTTTGCTCTTGATGAGTTTTGGTGGTTTATGCTGTGAGAAATCTTCTGTAGTTTTGCTTCCTTCGATGTATTGTATTCAAGATGCTATCTTGGATTTTTATGACCCGATTTTGATGATTCTGCTGCAGACTGGAGATTCATGCTTTGAGGCTCGTGAGCTAATTCGTTATTCAAGGGACCAACTTTTACAACTGCGAGAGGTACACTAATGTGTTTGTGGACTATTTATCTGTTCTGATCTTCTGCTTCAAGCTGGTCAGCTTTGAGTATTCATTGCTTTCCTTTATCAAGAAAGTTTACCTTTGTCACTGTTCCTTTGAAGTTGGTTCCTCAGTAAAACCTCAAAAAACTATGTTTCTCATAGTAATTATTGCTGAAAATCCAATGAACGGAGTTAATGGGGAAAAATCTTTTAATAAATGAAAGGAAAGCATTGAGCAACAGCTGACAAGTAAAAATTGAGCAAGACTGTTTGAGCTACACTTAACCAATATTTTATGGGAGATATTTTGTTTGTGGTCACTATGCTTTTATCTGATGAAACCGATTTTAGATTTTTTTGTGCTAGCATGAGTCAAAATCCAAAGATTAAAACCTCTCCAATCACCTTTAAAGGATGAGTGATTTTATATTTAAATATAAAATAAAAGCTATTTGAGGGATTGATTAGGTCCATAATAGAAACATTACATGCCCAAAATGTTTCATGGCAGGTTACCTGAAAAGCAGCTTGATAATTTCCCTTGCTGTTGCTTAGGAGGGGATAAATGAGAGCTTTACCTTAAAGTTTGTAATGTAAAAACCTTTTAAGAGATGAAACTTCCCTACTAATTTTTGGGCAGATGATCATTTGATTATTATTCTTATAAAAAATTTCATGGTGTGTTCATTCAGTTTTCCAATATTTTGCCACCACTAGGACGCCTATCAGCTGCGACGGAAATTTCTGATGCCAAGAAAATTTCTGATGTCTTAACTAGGCATTCTTTTTGGATGCTTCTTGTGCATCATTCATATGTTTTGTAATCTAGTATCTTGTTATCTTTATATATCCTTGGTTTAGTTGCTGTTGCCTTATGACAGGCAGTTCATGCATCTGAAGATATCTTGAAAATCAAGCAAGAGATTGAGGCAGAACTTCATGGTGAAGATCAAAGTTGGGTTCGTGCTGATGCAAATGTAAGATCTTTGAGGTCTTATCCTTTGAATGTGCATGTGTCATCCAAATGGAAATATTTGATATGAATGTCCCCTCTATGTATCTGGACTGAATTTTGCTGGAGAGTATTTTGGCTCTTTTGATATCCTGCAATGCCTATTACATGTACCATATGCAATTCTTTACAAAGGGAAGCCTTTGGAAAGCATAATGCTCGCATCATTTTACATAGAAATAATTGTTTTACTATGTGCTTTTATTATTTATTCTCTTTCTGATATTTTCTTTCATCTCGTAGCTGCAAAGTCAATCACATATTCGTTATTCCGAGCCAGACAATCGTGATTGGCGTGGCCGATTGGGACAACTATCCTCAGCTGGAGAGGAGCGGTCTTGGGATAAGATTCGTGATAATAAGGAGTCATATCCACCCAACACAAGACAACCAGAACAATTTGATGGGCAGGACCAATTGAGCTCTCAATTTTCTTCAAGAGTTCAAGTATCTTCTGGCCAAGTGGTAATTACTAACATCTTAATTTCTTCCTCTGGATTGCTTTGCCTGTTCTTTTAACCCCCCTCCCCTTCCTTCCGGGGGTTGGGGGTGGCCTAGTTTGTTGCTTTGTATTATATGTACATTCTTTTCTTCTTAGTCCATGATGGATGTAGAAATTTGTCTCTGTGCATAATTTATAAAGCCAAACCAGATGGGATAAGACTAGTTCATTTTTGACTAATGTAGCCATAAGTTATTTCAACCCTACCTGTTTTGAGTCATGTGACTTTACATCTTGTTTTAAACTTTTCTTTACACATTGTTTCAAGCTTTATCACTTAGAAAAGTAGTTGTTATCATGTGATGCCCATGTAGACATTTTCTTTGCTTCATTTAAGTTGATATGTGTACATCTTTGCTAGCTTTATTTTGCATTTATTTATTTCAATTCATCGTTTTCCCTGTAAGTCTATTTGTTCTGCTAGTTGAATATTTTTCCCTTATTTTTTTGTGTCTTCCAATTGGAGACACGTTATTTACTGTATTGTTTTGAATCATGACATGGGGTTTCAAGAAAAATATCATGGTGCTTTGTTACATATAAAATTATGTAATTACGAAACCATTTGCATCATTTGAGCTACTCGCATTGAATGAGTCCGTGTGAAAGAAAACATGCAGGAAATTTGCACACAGGCTTAAAGATCAACTGAGATCCATTCTCTTTAAACAGTTCACTCTTCCTTCACTGCAAGGTCTGAAGCAACTTGATTACTATTGAAATGAAGTGGAAATAATTTTGTACAGTCGGTCATACTGCCAGTGTAAACCTGGGCAGACTGATCTTAGTTCCATTTCAGCAGCCTAGATACATCATTCTGTCTATATCAGTCATCCTAAGTTCATGTATCATCATGACAAATTATAAGCAACCATTTGCATTCAGAAATTACATTAAAATATTTTCTTTGAAATCAGAAGCATTCAATATAGTATAATTGTTGAAAGAAAAAACCTTAAGGTATAATATTCTAGCATCATTTTATACTATTTTATTATTTTTCTGTGGATATCCTAACTTTTTATTATTTATGGTCTGTGGCTAATTTCATCCAGTTTGAAACCAATTTATTTAGGAAACTCCCATCAGAATTGGGCTTTTAATTTGGTAGAGACAAGGGAGAGAGATCTTTTGAAAGAAGTTCTCTTGCGGTGAATATTGTTTTAATGAAATAAGGAGACTCAAAGAGAGAGTCCAGGGGATTTTGACCTTTAGTATCTGTGGTAATCAACATCTCAATATTCCTAGTGAATCTAAGATGGAAGTAATAAATATTGTGAATCTAAGATGGATGTGCTTCATTTATCTTTTAGCAACACAAGAACTACTTTCTTAGATGGGAAATAGCTTCTGTTTATGGGAAGGCATTAATGGGAAGGTATTAAGTCCTTGATGTGGCTAAGTTTGCTGAGAAGTTCATGCCTTGATTAGTTAGAGAGAGCTGTTACATGCCTTGAGTTTTGTTACACTTTATTTTGCTATTCTTTTAGTCAATATATTACCGAGATTTCCTAACTGCAAATTAGGTTTGTAATAGTTTGTTGCTTGAAGAAACTTAAAGAGGGCAAAGACAAATATTCTGACCATGGACAAGAAACTTAATGAGGAGATACTTAATTGCTCTGCATCACTGCTGAAATTGTTTTCAGCTATTTGGGGTAGTTCAGTGTTTAGTTTTACATAAGTCAGAATTCTGAAGTGCTTACTATCCACAAAAGAAGTGCTTGAGATATTATTGTGGGAACTTTGAAAGCAGTCACAAAACTTATTTTATTTTTCATAATAGGATATTCTTTTTTATATGTTTTGAAGCTGTGAGTTTCTGGGATTTCTTTTTTTTAATGTTTAAAAAATTACAAGTCAAGCAACATAGTAGAAAGGGAAAAACACTGCCTTGATGTGATTTATACTGGCATCATTCATGGTGATATCACCATATTTATTTAAGAAAACACTTCTTTGACGCAATTTATACTGGCATCATTCTTGGTGATCCCACAGATTTTTTTAAGGAATTTTTCTGTTGTCAACACCTTACTGTCATACAATTATTAGGTTCTGTAATTTTGTTCTTCTTTATAATGGCTTACATGAGCAATTTTAGACTTGCTTCGTGTTTTCTTCTCCATAAGTATGTCTGCTATCTTATTGAGTTTCTTGTACACAGCATTGATCCGTATTCCAACTTCAACTGGTAGTCATTTGTGGCTCAAAAATTTGATGATAAGTTGGAATCTGGAATTCTGTTTGTTTTTAGTGCATGAAGCTTACCTGTGACGAGCAAATGGCTTTACCTCCTTTTGTCACCTTAGAGCATTTTTATTCTGATTTTTTTTTAATGTGAAATATGGGTCATGACCAATTTATGTGTTTTACTTTTTTTTTTTTTGTTAATTTAAGTCCTCAGGTCTTTATTTTTTCTGACAGTTGATGCTGTTCTTGTGATCTATCAGGCAGGACCTGCTCCTGTACTACTCAAGGCTGAAGTGCCATGGTCTGCCAGACGAGGCAATCTATCTGACAAAGAACGGGTTCTGAAAGCGGTGAAGGGGTAATGAATCTGAATGCTTAGTTTAGCCTGCTGGGAAATATTGATCAGCTTTTAGTCTCTGAAAATGCTGATAGATATTTCAATTATTACTTACCCAAATTGATTCCCTTTCTATTTGCCTCTTCTTTTTTGTTTTCCTATATTTAATTGCTATGATATTATGCAATTGAATCACTCTGCATCAATGTAATACATATTATCATTTTTTTATACAGTATACTAAACAAATTGACACCAGAGAAATTTGGTGTTCTCAAGGGCCAACTGATTGATGCAGGAATCACCACACCTGATATTTTAAAGGTAGGTTTTTTTTACAATTTAATAACCTTTTTAATTTTAATGAAAAATATGATATGGTATTGTTGGGTTCCAGTTGCAAATTTTATCTGCTGAACAAACTAATGTTGCAGGATGTTATCATGCTCATATTTGAAAAAGCGGTTTTGGAACCTACCTTTTGCCCCATGTACGCTCAACTGTGTTCTGATCTCAGTGAGAAGCTTCCACCATTTCCTCCTGAAGAACCTGGTGGAAAGGAGATCACATTCAAGCGAATACTCTTAAACAATTGTCAGGAGGCCTTTGAAGGTGCTGACAATCTGAGGGCTGAGGTTAGAAAGTTGACTGGCCCAGGTCAAGAAATGGAACGCAGGGATAAAGAAAGACTAGTGAAGCTCCGCACCCTTGGGAACATCCGCCTGATTGGGGAGCTTTTAAAGCAAAAAATGGTGCCAGAGAAAATAGTTCATCATATTGTTCAGGTTAATATACATATTCTTTGCCCTGTTATTGATTATTTTGAACGTCTGAAGACCTCTTTTTACTTGGATAAAAATGCCTAATACAGCTACTGCAAACAGGAGCTACTGGGACATGATGGTAAGTCATGCCCCGCTGAGGAAAATGTTGAGGCAATCTGTCAGTTATTCAATACCATTGGTAAGCAGCTGGATAAAAGCCCAATGTCCCGTCGTTTTAGTGAGACCTATTTCAACCGGTTGAAGGAGCTGATGACAAACCCCCAGCTTGCACCACGGTTGAGGTTCATGGTTCGTGATGTTCTTGATTTGCGTGCCAACAACTGGGTGCCTCGACGTGAAGAGGTTAGTTTTCCAAATCCATCAATTTTAACGCAAAGTAATCTTTGGAAATTTAGCCTGGCTTGAAGTTAAAATCCAAGATTGGTTTACTGGTATAAAGACAATTACAGAATACTTGATCTTCTGACTGATTCTAGTTTGCAGAGCTGATTGAAAGTATGTCTAGTTCTGATTGATTTTCTTGGATTTTCTCTGCTTCCTTGTGGTTTTGCAGGTGAAAGCAAAGACCATAACCGAAATCCACACTGAGGCAGAAAAGAATCTTGGATTGCGTCCAGGAGCAACTGCGAACATGAGAAATGGCCGCAGTGGAAGTGCTCATGGAGGCCTTCGCCCTGGAGCCTTCCCTATCAACCGACCTGGTACTGGGGGTATGATGCCTGGAATGCCTGGAACAAGAAAGATGCCTGGAATGCCTGGGTTAGATACGGATAATTGGGAAGTTCCACGTTCCAAATCCACATCGAAAAGTGATGCTTTTCGCAATGAGAGTTCCTTGGTTGGCAAGCCATCACCCATCAATGCTAAGCTACTTCCCCAGGGCAGCGGGGGCCTGTTAACCGGTAAGACTAGCGCATTGTTGCAGGGTGGCAGAGGTGGGCTGCTATCCCATCCATCTAATCTTGTTCCTGGTGCGGTGAACACACCAGGACAAACTTTAGGGCCATTGAAGCCTCTGAGTGTGGTGCCTCCTAGTGCTGCTCCAATAACTGAGAAGATGGTTGGTGCTCCAAAACTCAACCTTAACGAGCTGCACAAGAAAACAATTGCTCTTCTGGAGGAGTACTTCCATGTCTGCATACTTGATGAAGCATTGCAATGTGTTGAGGAGTTGAAGAGTCCTGAGTACTATCCTGAGGTTGTTAAAGAAGCCATCAATCTTGCTCTAGACAAAGGCCCAAATTGCATCAATTCGGTTGTCAGGCTCCTGGAGTTTTTGCTTGTCAAGGAGGTTATTACACCAAAAGACTTGGGGACTGGGTGCTTGCTTTATGGATCAATGCTGGATGATATAGGTATAGACTTACCAAAAGCACCTACTTGTTTTGGCGAAGTCATCGGAAAGCTGATTTTGGCTGGTGGATTGGGTTTCAAAGTAGTGGAGGAGATCTTGAAGAAAGTAGAAGATCGCAGGTTTCAGTCAGCAATGTTTGATGCAGTGATGAAAAGTATAGAAGCAAGCCCATCTGGTCAGGCATTATTAGGTTCACAGGCAGCAGATATCACTGCCTGCAAGGAGCTTCTCTCCTGAATAGTAGCAGTGCTAGCTTTTGGGTCTAGTTGCTCCCAATTGGCTTTCTTCAACTCTGGTTAAAGTTAAACAAAGACTCCTCCCCCTCATTTCGTTTTTTCCCCTCTTTTTCCCCATGAGGTGAGCAGCTAGTGTCACAATGTTTGTTGGTGGAGAATTGGAGAACAAATAATCTAATGAGCTGTATATTTTTGCAAGGTGACGTGAGTGTTTATTATTGTTTCAAGTTGACGGGAAAAGGTCCATGGATTTTGTTCTTGGCCACAGCTTAATTTGCTTCAAGCCCAAGAAGAACAAGGCTTAATATGATTAATGCTTTACGTTTTTTAATGTTATTTTTTGTCATATTGTTTTAAGTTTCTCTTGTTATTCTTCACTGATTTACTGTTGTTCATGTTGGCGGTTCATTGTGAGTTCTCATTAAATTAGAATCATATTCCTAGTTGTCATTCTATTCTTATTTTAGTTAGTTATTTCCATGTTATCCGAGCGAGGGTAGACATTGGACAGGGCAAAATTTGGTTTCAGAAAATTTTATTTTAACTATATGATCAACAATGTCCTTATTTGAGTTCTCTAGGTTTTATATGAAGGATTTCTGTGACGTGTTGGGAAGCATTTTTGAAGTATTCTTATTGCACACATGGTTAAAGGATTATTTTGCAAAGTATTCCTGGAGCAAGTTACTAAGTTAAGAACTTTGATCCAATTTTATACATTTTATTTAGAAAAACAATTTATTTCAACTCCTCGACTTTATCCTAGTTTTCCTTAGATCTCTATAGCTCAAAATTTTTTAATTGCATATCTTGAGTTACTGAGTTGTTAATATAATGCCATCTTCGTTACCGTGGCCTAAAATACTCCTGGCACTCGTTCCCTTCAGTATCCAATCCCCGTCGATAAAGCCGTCACTGAGGTCCTCCATCTATCCGATATTTTTATGATTCTCAGATTAAAGTACCTTTGGCATTTGTTTGATAGGATCGTATCTTTCCCTTCGGGACCCTATCCCTGCCAGGAATAACGATAAAATCATCACTAAGAAAGTAGGACTATTATTTTTCAACACTTTTTTTTTTATATATAATATAGAACTATTGTTTCTTATCACACTCTCTCGTATGGAGATCAAAGGATGGAACTCAAATACCATATATTAAGATTTTATCTAAAAATTGGAGCGTTTAGATTGATGAGTCTAAAAATATATAAGCACGGTAAGAATCCTCGGTCTGTCAGATATGGAACTATTATTCCTCAACTATGAGCGATGATATCTCTTCGGTTCCCTCTCAAACAAATGAGGGTAACATTAAAATTAACATCTATTGGCTTAAAATTGGGGATGGAATCGCACATAACTATAAAACATATTGTTGGCCGAAGAGTTCCCATCAATGTTACGTCACAATATTTATTTGGATAATTAAGTGCTTAAATTGAATTGAATCTTCTCTCTTTGGTGTATAAACTCTTGAACAAAATATGAATCCGCAAGCAATTACTTTCGATCGATAAAAAGGAATCTATTTATTTATGAGTAAGTGGATGAATTGCTTAGGTTCCTCCTAGGAATGAAACAAATTCCGGCATTGAATATGACACCATATTCCCAACTTCAGAAGCACAAGAATTGGTCCCCAAAATATATGAGAAAAGTTATAAGCTTCCTCTCGTAGACGTCTTCTCTACTAAGCCACCTGATGAGCAGTATGTCGCCTCACCCTTGGAAAGATAATTTCCCACCTCATAAGTAAGATATCAAACTGATGTGATGCCAAAACCTTCTTGCACTCTTCTAGTAGGCTTGCCTGAACCTTGAGTCGATCACTGAGTTAGAGCATGAGCGTTTAAACTGCTCTCTTCTGGAGAACCCGAAGAGCCTGTACCAAGTTGAGCTTTGATACGAATTCCTTTGGCTTTCACCACTACTGGCTAACAAAGTAGTGCTATATGAACCTTCTTTAACCATTAAAGAAGAAAGGTATGGAATTAATTCTCATTTGCCACTATCTTATTATCGTCACTAATCAATGAGGCTAAACTAATGAACCCCACAGCATCGATTCCCCGAGTCATGCCTGTCAGGCCATGATGCCTTCCCATCTATAAGCAAACCTGGCGCTCCTGTTCAGCTGCTACAACTCACATTGCTTATCCAATCACAGATATTAGATGAAGACCATCATACTCTCATGGTTTCTCCTTGTCCTATTATTCCAGTCTCCCTGGTGCTCAGCCATCAAAATGACCATTCCAGAAGGGAGTGGACCTCATCAACTGCCACAGCTACCACAAGGCCAACGGCTTCAAGGTCAGATGCCTCAATCTCTCACGAGCAGTTTACCTTGCATGCCATTCCACCAGCAGTGCCAAACTATACCATGCATTTATATTTTAGGCTTGCCTTTCCTTATTTTTTCCTCCTTGCCTTGCAAGAGATGAATTGATAAATGCTTCCTTTGTCCATCTTTCGTAGGCCCGAACAAGACCACCGAGTTGAGCGAAGTCAGGAGAGGGGGAGAGTGTGAGGACTCGGGTGCTCGGAGGAAGGAGAACCACAAAGGAGAGGGTGGCGCAGCTGGTGGTGCACCTGGTGGTGCAGCTGGTGGTGCAGCTGCCGAGAGAAATCCCGGCAGTGCAAATTCCGATTATAGTCCGTCACGACATGGACATCACAGTGCTGCACCGCAGATGCAAGTGCTATATACTTCCCACCTATCCGCCATCCCTAGTATTTGGTTGATCCTTGTACTTCTTTTCTTCTATTAATTTCCCAGGGTTTACATCCATTTATCATCGAAAGTGTGGTGTTCTAAATTGCATTCTATGATGATGACAGCTGTTAGATTGCAATCTATATGTAGTGATGATCATCTCATGGATCTTTCATTTTCAGTAAACAGCAGAATGTACTTAATTTCATTTTCCTTGTTGATGAACCATTTAGAAAAAATAACAGTCTAAAGAAGAGATGGGTGGCTTCTAGGTGGAAAACTTGCATAAAATTCAGACTACTTTCGTGTTCAGCAAAACAAAAACATTGAAGTAGATTGAGAGTTGGCTCTGCATTAAGCAATAACTTGGCCACAGAGGTGGCCCAAAACATTTAAGGGCCTAAGGCGAACTCACTAGGAGAGGCCTTTTTTTGAGATTAAATGAGTTTATCGATTTTTCTTTTCTTTTTGAGTTTCTCATACCCACATTCATATTTTCTATTAGACATTTTAATCTAAAAATAATATTATCAAACAAAGCAATTAAAAAAACACCACAAACAAATTAAAATATAAAAAAGTTGAAAATGATAAAATTTAATTGTGTCAAAAAAAACGAACTCAGGTCCTGACAAGTAGTGCCGAACTTGACGGGAAGAAGAGGCCGGATAGTGCCGAACTCAACGGCGAGAAAAGGCTGAATCGCCGAAGTCACAACCAACCTACAATTGGATAAAAAAAAAATCAATTGTAGTATCTCTAACTTGACTAAATCAAAATTAATTGGACTAAAAAAATTAATCAGTTGGCCATATATTTCCTTGGCTTTTCCTATTATTGTATAACATTAAATACAATAAGCCAATAATAACAACTGATGGCACATGAAAGAAATCCTTCCATAACTATTAGATAATAAAATCCTTTTAGAACTGATGGCATATATTCCCTCGGTGCTCACAGAACTATTAGATAATAAAATAACAAATGTGAAATAGTAATTAGTGATTAGTCAATAGAAAACTTACCACTGCGGTACTGCCTGGGATTTGGGATGCTAACGGAGGAGCCGACGAGGCCGGAGCCGCGGAGCGGCGGAGCCTGAAGGTCAGAGGAGCCGAGGACAGCGAGGAGGAGAGCGGGAGAGGGGCGGCCCAACTTCCAAGAGCTAGAGAGGGGATCCGGCCGGCGGCTCGCCACTCACCGCCGACGTCAGGTTCTTGCCTTCTTGGAGCCGGAGGAGGAGGACGGTGGCCTTTAGAAGTTTAGAGGCTAGAGCGGAACCGAGGAGCTGGAGGCCGGAGGCTGGAGGTCGGATTGTTGGAGGAGCCGAGGACGACGAGCAGAGCCAAAGAGGATATCCGGACTCCGGAGTCTGAAGCAGGGATGGTCCGCGGTCGAGCCTCAAGCCGTCGACGGTCGAGCCTCCCAGCTGCCGGTAGAGAAGGAAACTAGGGCCGAAGAAAACCTTTGGAAACCCGGAAGCTCTTTACGCATCTACTGAAAAGGTTCCACAATAAAAAAGAAAGCATCGGCTGGAGGGGAGAGAAGGGGGAGCCGGGAGGAAATGCTCGTTGCTTGTTGACGTTGTCGTAGCCGGTAGCCGTTGCGGCGTTGCCTAGGGCCTAGGCAACTAGCCTGTCTCTGTCGTCGGATCAAGGAGACGCCGAAGCGGCCGAAGGGGACGCACTATAGCGGAGCCGTCGCCCACTGTGGCACTGCCCATAGCCTCTGAGCTACAAAGCTAGCTTTCACATCTGAAAAGCAAAAAAAAAAAAAAAGGGCCTTAGGTCATGAGGGCTTTTTCTAGGTTGGAGGTCTTAGACGATCGAGGCGGTCGTGGCACTGTTTGGTCACAAACTTTTTCAGCACAGAATTTCATAGATATAAGATTCGATCTTCTAATTTCTTTAATTAATGCACTCACGCATCATTAATTAGTGGAAGGAGTCATTCATGCATCTTTGGAAGCTCTTGGCTCAATAAAGCTGCAGGAGCAGAAGTGTCCGTGGATTTTAGTTATACGAGTCAGAAGTGTTATTTTTTTAACGAAGTCAGTGCTTCCGAAGGTACCCTGAGGTCGGTTGTTCGCAGATCATACGGTGTAATTTTATGAGATAAGTGTTTGCAGATCATATGGTACCCCAAAAGTAAGTTTTATTATATAAAAATTCTCCAATATATTTATTTGATCCTTGTACCTAAGTTTCATTACAAAATAGTACACTCATAGTTATGTATTGCTCCCTGCAATAAATTGTATTTCATAAATAATCAATTTAGATGCTTTCTTATGATGAATCATGATTATTTAAATTGTTCATATTTTCATGATCAAGGGTCCTACATGCATAAGACAAGCTAAAGCATCTTATGTAGAAAAAGACAAAGTTGATTAAATTTTTGCATATTTGTGGTGATGAGCCAAAGCATCCCATAAATTTTTGAATGCTTTAATTTAGTCAATAAAAGATCCTTTATCACCATCTCATGAAATTGAACACTTGCATCATACATAATGACCCGACCCCAAAGGGAAGTCATTACACAAGGTTAATAATGGGATAAAATAATGTTATTAGTATGATATTTATGATGAAATCTTGTTGCCAAAAGGTCCTGAATTTTTTGATATCTAGTGAAATTATCCATTGAAAAGCTTGTCAAAAAGGCATACATGCCTAAGAAAAGCTGGTACTTAAATGAGTCTAGTGCTCCACTACCGATCTAGAGCTGATCTAACTGTTATTCTTTGGATTTTTCAACTAGACATCTAAAGTTCATTAACTATTATACTTAATACATTAGTTTTATCATAAAGGGGTAAATCATGTAAAGTCATTATTTGGGATAATTAAGATGAATTATAGTAATTCATATAAAGTATTTATCCCATTAAAGCTTTATTTTGATACTGTTTTTTAAATTAAACATCATGATAATTTGAGAGTAGCCACAACATCTTAAATTATTATGATGTGTAATTTTATATCACATTGAGAGTCGTGAGACAAAATTAAGGAATTAAATGGTATCTAATATTGCAATTAAGTCTTAATTGGGATAAGATAGTGGATTCATCACTTAAATGAGAATTTTCTATGTCCACAGATAATAAAAATTTCTTATTTTTAGTGTGTGATATTTACCAGTCTTATTAATAAAGTTTAAGTAAATTCAATACATGTTGCAATCTTTGCCCACAGGGAGGTTTGAATTTACTTTAATTTTGAAAATGTTTCATAGCATAATATGTTATTGGTTTTTACAATTATTTTTACTGCATTTTTGAGTACTGAATCATCTCGGGTTCATTATTGAGTGGTGACAATTATTCTAACTGAAAAGATAAAATTTTGTTGACTTTGGGGTGCAAGGACCTTAACTTAGCGCTTCGTGTGGATGAACTATCCGTCCCTATAGAATCAAATTCGCCAACTAATAAGGCTTCTTATGAGCGGTGGGAGGGATCTAATCGCTTAAGTTTGATGCTCATTAAGTCTTGTATAAGTAAGGGCATCAAAAGTTCGATCCCTGATTGCCATAAGGCAAAGAATTTCATGAAGGCCATAGAAGAGCAGTTTATCAGCTCTGATAAGGCATTGGCTAGCACTCTGATGAAAAGGCTTTCAAACATGAGGCATAGCAGTTCTAGAAGTGTGCGTTAACACATTATAGAGATGCATGACATTGCTGCTTGACTCAGAGGTTTAGAGATATAGATTTCAGAGTCATTTTTGGTACATTTCATTTTGAACTCCCTTCCTAAGGAATATGATCCTTTTAAAATTTTCTATAATATACATAAGAAAAAATGGTCAATTAATGAACTCTTGACCATGTGTGTTCAAGAGAAAGAGAGATTAAAACATGAGATTCTTGAAGTTGCTAATTTAGCATTTCAAAGCAGAGGAAAAACTCATAAAGAAAAAGGTATCTCTAAAGAGAAGAATGCTAAAGTGTCTCTCAAGCGTGAAGGCAATAAGGTTGTATGCTTCTTTTGTAAGAAAAAAGAGACATATGAAAAAGGATTGTACCAAATATAGGAAATGGCTCGAAATAAAAGATAATCTACTATCTCTTGTGTGTTATGAGTCTAATTTTGTTAATGTTCCTAATAATACATAATGGATTGATTCTGGTACTACAATTCACATTGCCCATATCATGTAAGGCTTTTCTATACCTAAAAGATTGGCATAAAGAGGAATATTATTAAAGAAAACTCCTTGTTATTATGGTATAGGCAATTGGGACATATCTCAATAGCAAGAATAAAGAGGTTACTAAATGAAAGAGTTTAAATACTCTTGATTTTACAGACCTTGGTACTTGTGTGGATTGCATAAAGGAAAAGCAAACAACAAGATCACCAAAGGAGCTAAAAGGAGTTCTGAGATTCTACAGATAATACACACAGATCTTTGTGGACCATTTATCCCACCTTGTATGAATGGTTAAAGATATTTTATCTCATTCATTGATGACCATACTCAGTATATATATCTCTATCCTTTATATGATAAGGCTGAGGCACTTGATGCTTTCAAAATATATAAAGCAGAGGTAGAGAAACAAATCGAAAAAAAAATTAAAGTTATTAGGTCAGACAAGGGTGGAAGGTATTATGGAAGGTACACAGAATCTGGACAGAAGCCTGGGCCATTTGCTATATTCCTTAAAGAAAAGGGCATAATTGCTCAATATTCAATGCCGAGGATACCACAACAAAATGGTGTGGCAGAAAGAAGAAATCGTACGCTGATGGATATGGTAAAGAGCATGCTTAGTCATTCGAATATTCCTATCAAGCTATGGAGTGAAGCTTTAAAAACCGCTGTATATGTACTAAATAGGGTTCCATCTAAGGCTGTTCCTAAAAGTCCTTTGGAGTCGTGGAAAGGATGGAAACCAAGTTTAGGACATTTACACATATGAAGTTGTCTAGTTCACGTGAGGATTTATAATCCACACATGAAGAAATTAGACCCCAGGATGGTTAGTGGTTTCTTTATTAGGTATGCTGAAAACTTCAAGGGATTCAAGTTTTATTGTCCCGCACACACACATAGAATCGTTGAAGCTAGAAATGCTAAATTTTTTGAGGATCATGAGTTTAGTAGGAGTGGTCTTCCTCGAACCATATCGTTTGAGAAAATAAAGGAACCAATTGGTGAACCAAGTGGGGAATCAATTGAAAATATGGTTGTTTTTCAAAATCCAGTTCCAAATATAATTGAAGAACAACCAATTCAAGAGCAACCACGCCTTGAGGAACAAACTCATACGGAACCTCTTATTGAATTAAGACGATCCTCAAGAATAAGGAGACCAGCAATATCTAGCAACTACCTTGTATACCTTCAAGAATCCGACTTTGATATTGGACCTCAAGTTGATCCTAATTCGTTTTTAGAAGCCATGACAGGGATCATTCCTCTCTATGGCATGATGCCATGAAGGAAGAGATGGAATCAATGGCTAAAAATCAAGTCTGGGATCTCGTTGAGTTACCACAAGGAGCAAAAACCATTGGCTGTAAATGGGTCTTTAAGACCAAAAGGGTCTCCTCTAGTAATGTTGAGCGATATAAGGCTAGACTTGTGGCCAAAGGTTTCACTCAAAAGGAAGGAATTGATTTTCATGAGACCTTCTCTCCAGTTTCTAAGAAGGACTCTTTTAGGATAGTCATGGCATTAGTAGCTCATTTTGACTTAGAGCTACATCAGATGGATGTGAAAATGATCATTTTGAATGGTCATCTTGAGGAAATGATATACATGGATCAACCTGAAAGATTTTCATCTAAGAATAGTCATCTGGTTTGAAAGTAAGGAAATCCATATATAAACTTAAACAGGCCTCCCGCCAATTGTATATCAAGTTTCACAATATTGTTACTTCATATGGTTTTACAGAGAACATTGTTGATCAGTGTATATACCTTAAGATCAGTAGGAGTAAATATATCTTTCTAGTCCTATATGTGGACGATATTTTAATTGCAACCAGTGATTTGGGTTTGCTATGTGAAATTAAAGATTTTCCTTCGAAACACTTTGAGATGAAGGATTTGGGTGAAGCCTCATATGTCATTGGCATAGAGATTCATAGAGATAGATTCCAAAGGATATTGGGATTGTCTCAAAGGGCCTACATCGAAAGAGTTTTAGAAAGATTTAATATAAAGTTTTGTTCACCTTCAGTAGCACCCATTGTCAAAGAAGACAAATTCAGTTTGAGACAATTACCACAAAATAATTTGGAACGGAAGCATATGAAAAGCATACCTTATGCTTATGCAGTTAGTAGCTTGATGTATGTTCAAGTATGTACTGGTTCCAATCATTGCACTTGCAGTAGGAATGTTGAGGAGATACCAAAGCAATCCAGGGCAGAAACATTGGAAAGCTGCCAAGAAAATGCTACGGTATTTATAAGGAACTAAGAACTTCAAACTTACTTATAGACATACGGATTCTTTGGAGGTTGTCGGATATCCAGATTTAGAATTTGCTGAATGTTCGGATACAAGGAAGTCTATAACAGCTTCATCAATCATGGAAGCAGAATTTGCTGCATGCTATGAAGCGACTTCACAGTCTATATGGCTAAGGAATTTCATAGCAGGACTAAGGGTCATTGATTATGTATCAAGACCAATAAAGATCTATTGTGATAATACGGTTACAGTTTGCTTTTTTAAGAATAACAAAAGTGGCAGCCATAATAAGCACATAGATATAAGGTATTTAGTTGTAAGAGATAAAATAAGTAAGATCTAGAGATGTGTTCATTGAACATATCAGTACTAAACTGATGATTGCTGATCCCATGACTAAAGCATTGCCGGCTAAAGTTTACACAAATCATGTGGATCATATGGGACTTATTAGCTCATTTGATGTATGATCTTTCCTTTCATTTTGTATTCACATTTTGTGAATAATGCTTATAGCTTTGATACATGACTATGGGTGTGCACATAAAGTTTATCTTTTGTCATGTATGATATCTTTTAATACATAAAGAGATACATAAAGAAAAGATCCTAAGGGACTATTATTTAGTCATGCAGTAAGATATGGATATATCTTATAAAGTACATATCAATAAATACCTTACATTGTAATACATGGAAGGAAATATCTTCATAATAAGATATAACCGCTATGATTCATGTAATGGTATTTGTTGATAAAGGATACAAGATTGGATAAATTTAATTATGGCCATAATACAGTTTTGTCACATTTATGTTACGTGGGCCAAATGGAACAATGTTAGCATGTCTCCTAATTTTAGAAGACTTGATGTGGCCCACTTGATCAAGTTTACCCATATCAAGATAAACACAACCTCATTTAAATGGTGACTTAATCCAATCTGATTAGAGGTTATTCAGAGTTTATCTTATCCGGTAGTTTTCGTGATGGATGGAAACTAATTAGAGATAAACCTTAAAGATAAAGATCCGGGTCCCTAACCTAGCTCTATAAATAGCCTGTGGATCCATCACTTAAGGCATTCAAATCCTACATAGGTTAGAAGCTCCGGATCTCCTCTCTCTCTCTCTTCCGCATGTCTCTTCCTCTTCCCTCTCGTGGGGGCGCAGAGGTGGGTGGTTGGTGCTTAATCAAAAATGTTTAATCTCAAGGATACTTAATCAACGATGGCCGGAGGTAAGTAAAAATTTATTTATTTTATTAATTATTATAACTCAAAGCTATCACTCTCTAACACACATACATGGGCCAATTTATTGAGTAAATTTAGAACTAGGTGATATAAAGTGGCGAGTTTCTGGGGCATTCTACGACCATCTTATGCCCTCAAGAATGAAGGGGAATCTTACAAAATAACAAAAAGCTAACAATAATTCTCAAGCTGAATTATATGTGAAGTATTGAAGGTGCTAAAACATCGATGCATTGTCCATGAAACCATATCACCCTAAAAGCCAAGAGGATTTCCAAATTTAATTGAGCCAAAGGCAGATTAGGAAAAGGTAATGAATGCTATCTCCATGCTGAGAGCGGAACAAGCATGATGGAGGTGCAGCTAGTTCATTTTTCTCAAATAGGGAGAAAGCTTACGACCAGTTCTGAAAACTGACATCAACCCCACCCCAACTAATTTAGAATTCCAAGCCCAGACAGCTTTGGGCATACAAGGTCCCATCACACCTAGACGACACAAGGCGACATGATCCAAGACATACCTTTTCTAAAAATAATTTGTTTAGCAAACTCAGTGTAAAATGTGATCTTACAGGGTGATTCCTTCAGGGCAATCAGCATAGAAATGCATGAAAAAGCAACCCCTTTGCCATTAACCACCAAGAACTGTCATAATTGATGGCCAAAAGTAGATCAAACATAACGAGCATAAAGATACATAATTGAGGTCCTAACATAAACTAGATTCATATATTTTTCAAGAAAGCCGATGGTGGATTAAGTTCAGTGAACCATATGGCACTAAGTAAAATTTCACTTGCTACATGTTTTGGTTTTCACTACACATTACACAAGAACTCCCCTGTTTCTATAGTCTAGAACATTATGTCACATGGTCATGGTCAGTGGTTCGCATGATGATATAGTCGTCAAGTAATTTTAGTTTGAACAAAGGTGATTTGCTTTTAGATGGTCGAAGATACCGGCATAGCTGTTGACGTAGGATCACTTAATTTTTCTCAAAAATTGATAACGATCACTTAATCCAATGACAAAACATTGTGTACTCAAAGCGAGGTTGGGGCTATCATTTGCTCGTGAAGATTTTGCCAGAATTTTATGTGAACATAAGAATGTATTCTTGCACTCACCTCTTGCTCTTTCCTAAAAGAGATGGGTAATTTGGTTTCTTTGGGACATTTAATATAAATTAAAAGTGCTATCAAGCAAAAACCTTCATAAGGACTCTCTAAAAGATTAATATAATACATTAACTTAGTCTCCAATCATCCTCTGCCCCCATTGAAGCTTAAAGCCTTACTAAATTACAGTTTTGTTTTCGCTTTCCTTTCATTGGAATTTTGAAACATTTTTCATTGGTAATTTCGGAAAGGCGAGGATCTTTTTGGGAAAATCTCGGGAGAAAGGAGGGCACTTTTTTTTTACCTCAGCAAACAGGGCGACTCGTACTCTTGGCGGAGCGCTTCCTCCCATCGGCTTCGGCTTCGGCTTCCTCCTCTCCGCTGCTCCCATCGACCAGGGCCGGAAGGGGGATCGGTGGCTGTGAGGGTGACTCCCGTCAGATACTAAATGAGAAGGGGAGTCGCACATGCGGAACGCTGCACGTTAAGTTTGAACTATACCCGGCAAACCGAATGCCGGTAATAGAGACGTGCAAATTTTGCATGAAACTTCCAAGATAAGTCGAACAATACAAACTAGTCGTGCTTGAACTAGTCTCGGCAGATGGAGCGCCGGTACCAGCTCAAACTTTGCATGGATTTTGCATGAAACACCCTAGCGAAATCGAATGTAATACGCTAGTAGTTTTAACTTGGAATTAAACTAGTCCCGGTACACCGATTGCCGGAACTAGCTCAAGTTTAGATGAGAAGATGCCCAAGTCAAATATTATGAGTTGGTAATTGAAAGTTGAACAGGTCCCGGTGTACGGATTGCCGGGATTAGTCCAAACAAAAAGATTAACGTTACAAAGCAACTCTTCGTATCCATCGGTGCTACGGGAAAGGGCTTGTATGTATAGAATTACAAAGTGGTAGACTTGGTATGAAATTTTGTGGCCACACGTACCTATGGACCTGTGTGGGAGCTTCCACTCTCGGCACCTTTGACAACTCCAATCTTAATAGAATGCACCCCTTCTTGTTCTCTTCTTGATGCAAGAAAAAGAACACCTGCAAGAACTATATTTTGCATCCTCAAAAGTGTTTTGTGAAGTTAATGAATTGATAGAAGAAAATCTAATGAAAGGGAACGGCCCTATATACTTCCTTGCGCATAGATCATTTTTGCCTCATGCTATTGAGTATGATATTAAGTTGATCCCAGATGCTGTAATTGCAGTCTTTCTACTCTCTTCTTGGAAGCTAATCATATCAGTAAAATTTCTCCCTAGTTTCAGTTTTCTTGTATCCACTCTTTCTCCTATATCAATTCACCTCTCTAATATTTGTATTGGATTGACTTTGAACCTTTGTTTTCTAAATTATGTTGGTCGAGCTTTGCCCCTCCGGCCAAAAAAAAGAAGAAAATCACAAATACTAGACTCCTGGATTCTTTTATCATGACTCACATTTATTAGGAGGTAACTAATGCGGTGAGTCAGACTGCATCTTATATAGCCAATCATACAAGAGTTACCTTTTGGGATCACCACACGTCTCTCCCTTCTTCTTTAAAGAAAATTTTGTATACTGATTCTAGTGATTGTATTTATACATGTTATGTGTAGTATATTCTTCTTACCAAAAAAAGAAAAGCATTACAAAAAGAATATTCTGAAAAGAATTGACAAGAAAAAATACGTTAAGAAAAAAAGAGAAAAAAGCTGAGTTCTAACCCATGCTAGTTAAGTTTCGAAAATATGATCCAGAATTTGACTAGTTTGACCATGGATATTAAAATTGGACTTGCCTAATTTGGCCTAAGTACCGTAAAAAAAAGTTAGATTGAAGGCCCAGGCTGGTGAATGATTATATTTGGGTCTAATTCCGAGATCAAAAGCTACTGAGATTCAACTCAACCAACACTCATTCCTATACATCAAATGCCACGAAATAAAAAAATTTAAAGCAGATTTTTAGAATTATTCAAAACAACAAGCTTTCTTGCTTGAATTATCTTCAGTGTTGCACTTGCTGTCCCACCAATCAAAGTGCTCATAACCATCCATCGCAGACACATTTTTAGGTAAATCATAGACTCCTTGCTGCTGATGAGGCCTCATGCAAATATGATGGCTTGATGAAAGACCTTCCACTTCTAAAATTAAATATCCTATTTGGATTGGCAAAGAACCGACTGTTTGAACAAGTCCTTAAATCCTATGATATGTTAAGTTGAAGAAAGTTGGGTTTTGTAATAGAAATGAGAATGAGTAGCTCCAAATTCAGTTATTTGGTTACGGAGAGTTCCATTCTTATTTCAATTTTTAGGAGAAATAGGAATAATGCTCTAATCCTTCAAAACCTAATTCAGACACTACCCTCACTTTTCAAATCCCATCCAACTGGATGCATTTAAAACAATTGATTTTCCAGAAGCACATCTTTGTTTAATTAATTTTTCAAAAATATTTTTTTGTTTAATTGATTTTTCAATTTCGATTCTCATTCTAGTTATGAACTAAATATATTAAAAAATATAGTTGTATTGATTTTTATTTCAATCTATTCTGATTTCGATTGCAAACCAAATGTAACATTAAATTTAGATTTCAATGTAGTTGTCACGCCCCCGGCCCGAGATCGTAAGCCGGGGGTCCGCACCAACCACTGCACACCCATAGAAAACTCTTCCCACGAGCATGCAAGGCATGTTAACCAAATATCTCAAATATATATAACTAAAATAATTCAGCTAAATAAATACAATCTTATTCCATTGACTGACACAATTATAAAGTCTCATAGTTCCTAAATATGCAGCGGAACAAAAACTACTAACATGCAAAAGCTTATTTCTTTAACTAACAAAATCTTGCAATGTCTCACACCTCTAGCAATAGTCTAAGATAAAACATCAATTTAAATAAACCCTAATCTAAGATAACTTCTGCCATAGTTCTTCTAGTTGCTCTCCCATTTTGCAACCCCGATAGGTTAGTTCTTGAAATCTGTAAAACAATAAGAAATTGTATAATGAGCTAGACAGCCCAGTAAGTAATAAACACCTTAACTAGTCAAGTCATATAATAACATAAAATATAAATACAAATTACGATGAATCAATATAATAACATAGTCAATTCCTTTTCAAACACAAATTCATTAAAATCCGTAGCTTTCAAATATCAATATACATAATCATAAATCTGATTCGAAACAAATCATATTCATCTCAACAGCCTTTAACTACGACCACACTTATACCCTATGGCTGGGCCAGAAACAAAACTGCATTTATACCCTGCGGAGTGGATCAGAATACCGCACTTATACCCTGCGGTGGGGCCAGAATTGCCAATGCATAACCTCCAATTGGCAGGATCCAAAACATAGTCACGCTGAGAGTTCCAAATCTGATGCACATCAAAATTCTTTTGTAACAAATAGATATATCATAATCCGATCTAAATATGCATATACGATGCAAGAACAGTAAATATAATAATAGTCCAAAAAATATCATTCTAATTCACATATCTATTTTTCATTCAAATCATCATCTCGTAAAATCATAAATCATATATAAATTCATTAACAATCTATTGGATACATAAATAATATTATATAAATGAAGAGTCTAGAAAAGGCAGTTCATTACTTACATTGAACGCGATCCACAATATATATGAAACTTAAATTTTAACATTCTTCCAGGGCCGATCCTGCAGAAGTGTCTAGCACCCTAGGTTCGGATTTGGATTCGGGTTCATACCCGTAAACCACCCTTCTCCCTTTATTATTATTATTATTATTATTATTATTATTATTCTTTTTTTCTTTTTCTTTTCTTTTCCTTTCTTTCCTTCTCTTTTCTTTTTCTTTTCTCCCCTTCCCTTTTCTTTTTCTTTTCTTCTCTTCTTCTCCAGAATCTTCTCATGACTTCTTTTCTTTCCCCCATTTTCTTTCTTCTTCTTCCCTCCTCGGTCGAGTCCAAGGGCAGCCGCAATGGCCAGCCCCGTTGGCGACAAGAGGTGGCGAGGTAGGCTCGGCCAACCTCGGCTACCGACGCGGTGAACGCGAGCCGACGGCGGTGAACACGAGCCGACAGCAAAGAAACAGAGCGCCCTATCCTGAATCCAAACTCCGGCGATTGGCCGGCTCAAACATATGAAGAATCACATCCAAGTGCCAAGAGATGAAGAGAAGATGAGTATGAACTCTTACCTCAATTCCAGTGGGGATCCGTTGGCTATCTTTCTCTTCGGCGGCAATGGAAGGAGAGGACCACCCGGATCAAAGAAGACCGGCTTCAATGGCTCCCTCTCTCTCTCTCTCAAGCGGCTGCACGTCTTCGAATGGCCTCACAGGAGAAGGAGAAGAAGCCCTAAAACAGGGCTTCCTTCTTCTTCAAGATGGATCCTTCCATCCTGCTGCCTCACGTGCATTATCCATCCCACTGCCTCACGTGCAATGCACGTGAGGCCGAAACCTAGGACTGGGCGGGTCAAATGGATCGGGCCTAGTTCCAGGGTCTCACATCCTTTCCCCCTTAAAAGAAATTTCGTCCACGAAATTTTCGTACATGCAGTTCAAGAGTAGAGAATACTTCTTCCAAATAAAGTCATAACACTCTTCAAATCAAAGTCGTCTTGTCTGACCAATGTCATAACAATTCCATTCACCACACATTCGCTGCACACTCTGATTTAAACCTCAACATACCCATGTCAAGTCTATTATTATGTCTTAATCAGTGTGAACACTTTCGAAATTTAAAAGTTTATATTCTTCTTTTGACAATTAATCAAAAATGTTATGTAACTATTTATTTTTTTTCTAGCAGTATAATGAGTTGTCTAACAAAGAGCAGCGGGCATGGCTAGACAATAAATAGAAATAAATATTAGGACTAGATTAATACATGTTGTCAACACATCAGAAGCCTGTGCATCTTGTTGTGTAAGTGCAAATACTCTTCCTTGAGTCTTTGGCCCTTGGCTTCCTTCTATTGCCTGCGTAGATCTATTCTCGTTTCTTTGTGGGCAGTCTACAATTTTATGACATATCTTACCGCATCTAAAGCAGACACCGATGTTCCAATTGCAATCCTTGTCAGCATGAGCCTTACCACATCTGGAACATTTATTGCTATTCATCTGCTTAGGATTGTCACTCATTGATTTCTTATTTGAACTCTCGGTGTTTTCATTGCTCTGCCCCTGAAATTCATTTAACTTGTTCCTCTTCTTTTGATTTCTTTCCCTTTCCAACCGTTCATCATTAACTTTTCTTTCAACTATTAAAGCTTTATTTACCACAGCTGCATAGGTCGTCGATTCATAAGGTACCACTTGTTTTTTAATTTTAGTCTTTAGTTCCATCTCAAATTTATGCGCTCGATCTAGCTCATCCTCGACTAACTTTGGAACAAATTTGGCTAGCTCAGTAATTTTAGCTTCATATTCTGCAACAGTCATATTTCTTTACTTTAGATGAATAAACTCCTGCTCTTTCTGCATCCTTACACTTCGAGAAAAATACTTATCATAAAATGCTCCTCAAAATCTTTCCCAAGCTCCCTATTAGAGATGGGCATTGGGCCGGGCCGCCCATGACCCGGCCCGGCCCGGCACGAAGCGGGCCGTGCCTGGCACGGCCC
>JAOXJJ010000001.1:6885012-6914499 GCA_025769935.1 Phoenix roebelenii
GAGATACGGGGCTGAAGTCGGCAGCCCCAGCCGGCTTCAGCCCCATGACCCTTTTGGAAGGGGCCAGAGCAGGGGATCACAATCACGATCCCCCTCCGGCTTCTTCGAGCGCAGCGGGAGCAGAGGCATTGCGAAGATTTCGCGATTGCTCCGCGTCCACCCAGCGGCCGCACGAGCGGCTACTGATTTTGCTCCACCACCGTGATTCCCGCGGCAGAGAACTGTTGAAATGGGGCGATAAAACCTCCATTTTTTTTCACCTCCGGAGATCACCCAAGCCCTCCTCCCTCTCCTCCGTCACCTCCCCTTCCTCTCCTCCCTTCTTCTCCTCCTTCTGCTCTTGCTTTCCAAGTGGACGGCGTGCCGCCCGATCAACCACCATCATCAACCGCGCCTTCCCCTGTTTTGAGATCCACTTCCCCTTCGAAAAGCACCGCCGCCATTAGCCGCCGGACCAAGCTGCTCCTCTACTGAGATCCCTCCTCTCCACCGCCTCCGTTGCCCGTCGGTGAGTCTCCCTCCTCCTTGTCTTCGTTCTATTGCCAAATAACTTGATTTCTTCCTCTGTTCGACCCTAAATCGAGACCACTTTTGGTCTCTTCTTTATGCCCGTCGTCGCAGCAGCCGCCGACCGCCACTGCGGTAGGCTGGCCGTCGACCGGACAACAGCCCCCGGCCGCCTAGGCCGGCCACCCAGCCCGCCCTTTTCCTCTTGCTCCCGGCTCCCTTCTTCTCTGTTTGGGGAAAGGCTTGGGAAGGAGGAGAAGCCCATTGTGGGCTGAACCAGGCCAACGTTGGGCCTTGTCCGCCTATCTGAAGAAGGGATTAAGCGAGAAGATGTAAGTAACTTAATGCTTCAAAGTGCATTTTTCTAAATTATTTGGTAAAATAATTATTACTGGATTAAATTTTAAAATATATTTTGTATTTAGTAAAATGGGTCTGGCATGTTAAATTTTATTTGAAAATCATGTTATATGCTCTGAAATCCATGAAATATGACTATACAGTTTATGAAATCTATTTATATATATATATATATATATGTATTCTCAGCATGGCTATGATCTGTTCTGTTCTGTTCTGGCCCTATCAATGGGGATTATACGTTGGACCTGTCGACTTGTAATCTGTGAGGAACCGGTTTCGACACCGCGCCACCGGTGATTAGAATAGTGATTTCTGGACACCGTTGCTACCGGTGACTAACAATAGTGGTTTCTGGCACTCTGTGCAACCCATGCCGCTGGGTTAGTGGCCGTAACATATCATGTTGAGATTTTGGTATCAGAGTTTTCGGAAAAATGATAATAAGTTTTCAACCCATGCCACTGGGTTAGTGGCCTGTGCTGCCCGCCATGCGGGCGTGCGGCGTCTGCCGCGCCTCGGGCTCGGGGCGTGACAATGGTCCATGGTACTTCTTCACGCAAGAGACTCCAATCAGCTCTAGCAAGAAGAGGTTGAAACGTTCCAATGAAATAGGACAGTGGAAGATGAGCCGAAGCCATGACATAAAGAATAAAAGAAAGAAGAAGATTGGTGTCAAGAGCATGCTCAACTACTATGAGTTTCATGGAAAAAATAAGAAGAAGACCGGCTGGATGCTGTATGAATACAGAATCGAGGGATACAAAGAAGCAATCCGAGTTGGTGACTGGGCTTTATGTAAAATATATTTGCACCATTCCAATAAGAAGCCCAATGATGCTGATCGTATAATAGCTCCCACGATACCACACCCACCAATGGTATGTATTTGAGCACATGAAGAACTAATCTATGTTTCTTATTTTTCAGGACATTAATATCTTCCTTAGTATTCAGATAGATCAATAAGGTCAGCTGTTGCTATTTTTTTCATACTTTTGCTTAGTTCTCCTCGTATTGTAGGCAATGAGCAGTTTTCCAAGTGGTTTCGCAACACTTCCACCAACATATAAGATAGGAGGAGGACATGAAGTGCAGCAAGGGAGTGTTGGGTTAAGCACTCTTGATTCTGACCGTGACGTGTGTTGAAGATTGGCACCGGTATGTAATGTTCAACACATGTAATTTGTTCGAATTAATTCCTGGATTGATAGATCGAGTAGTTCTGTTAATATGTATATGTTCTATTTGCAGCCATCTTGTTTTGCTCCAAGCTTCTCCTTTCCATCTATACTCGAAACAGGAACAAAAGCTCATACTCAAGAGGTTGATGCTGTTGGAGGAGAACAATGTAGTGGTTCAAGTACTCAGCTACAAGACCTCCAAGCAGAAGATGTAGCTGGACCACTATGCCATGAGGATGACTATAATCTTAGCATCACTTTGGATTAACTGGAGGAATTTCTCAGGGAAGATAACCAGTAATAGTTGTCATGTTCTTTCCCAAATCATTGTTAACGTTGTTATGTATTTTCTCTATATATTTTTCTTTTTCTTTCTTGGGTTGGGAGGGGGAGGGGAGGAGAGATGGTTTGGCTTCCATTTATACTCTATGAAATGGTTGTCAGGAAATTTTGGAAGCAAAATCAAGAACGGCTGTATTCCATTTTTCAAATTAATTGATATATCACCAATGTAATGCCATACTTCTGTTTTATTTCTCCAGGGCCATGCTACTAAAGCTTGAAAATGGTGCATATTATATGATTGGAGGAAATTATACTTCAGCACTTCACTAAAGATGATTGCAAGCAATTTGTTGATAGATTGGCTATCTAGTCCATTTCACAACTATGTCATGGTGGTTGTATCTTCCCATTTGTTTGAGGAGATCAAAAGGAAGCAGTTAGTGTAAAACTGGTATAGAATGAATAAGTGAAAATCAAGCCTCATTTCTAATGCGTTTATGTTAAGAAATAAGCATCATTTTAACATTTTGGGAAAGATCTCATTTAGAAAAACCACAAACAACTATTTTTCTAGCTCATATTTTTTTCAATCTTTTCAAAAGAAAACAAAAAAGAATGACCCATTCTATAGGTTCTCCAAATGTTCATGTAAACAAAAAGATCACAAATTTGGAAAGAGACTCCTATCATTCATTTCCTGCTTTTGATCCCCTTCAGGCTCATTTGGAAATCATAAAGACTTCGGGCTAACCTATTGGGCTTGCCTAAATTATATACATCAATGCTGCAATTTGCCTTGGATTTCATCTCTTTCTGGATTGTTGTCCTTGAACTCTAGAAGTTAGACCAATTAAATCAATTGTACATGTGAAATAAGATTTATTTGATGAGGCATACTAATTCGAGCATCTATTTCTCTATTTTCCTTGAGTCATGACTTGTAGAAGTGTCAACTTCTATTGTAAATATAAGTATAAAATCCAATCTGAAGAACGATTCTGTCATGCCCCGAGCCCGAAGCATGATAGATGCTGCATGCCCGTACGGCGGACTATATAGGAATGCAAGGCAACAGATCATATCAAAGGAATGACAAATCCTTAAAAATTATTTAAGCATTAATTTATTTAAATGGTTTTTACAAAAGTTTCAAAGAACATATGCAAATATAAATATAATAATCTAATTGATTTAACTAAAATGTCAATAACTGAAGAAATCATCAAAAAATCTAGTGCACTCTCAAAGCCCTGAGCGATCATGCGCCTGTGCATTTGAATATGAAAAATAGAGAATACAGAATGATGAGCTACACTAGCCTAGTAAACAACATAATACCCCAGAATGGGGTCAAAATATGCCATATATTTAATCAAAACATAAAATAATGATTGAAAAATAAATCATCAACAAACGTATTTTTCTTTTAAAATTTATTATCATTTTCACAATAACTCTGATACCAAAATTCAAATATCAATAGGCTATGGCTATATAATTTAGAGGCATGGGTCGCACAAAGTGTCAAACACTACTATTCTAATCACTGATAGTACAGTGTCAAAACCAGTTATTCATAGGTTTCAAGTCAATAGGGCCAACGAATAATCTCTATTAGTAGGGCAAGATCATAGCCAGTCACATTTTCTAGATTTTATAATTTGCCGAGTCACATTTTCTAGATTTTATAACATATAACATAATTTTAACATGATTATTAACATGCCCGACCCGTTTAACTATGTACAAAATATATATCAAAATTTAATAAACTAATAATTACCTTTATCAAATAATTTGGAAAACACACTTTGAAGCATTAGGTTACTTACCTCTTCTCGCTTTAAATTCCACTTCATGCAAACATGTCAGATACACATGTTTAATGTCATTAAAATATTATTAATTTTAATATAATTACAGAAGTCAAAATTAAATACTATGGTCTCATGCCTCCAAATTAGTTTAGTCTAAGCAAGGAGGATTCAATGAGTTAGGGGTGAATATCAAAAGTGGCAGAATTTAGCTAGGGCTGAAGTAATGGCCGGTCAACCGCCCGGGTATCGGGGCGGTTCGGGGTCTCTAAACTAAGTCAACATAAATCCGAGCAACAAGAAGAACAAGGCTTACACTAGGATCCCCGAGCATGTCTATAGAGAGAAAAGAGAGAGAGAATCTGAGCTCGAGTCTGGATTTGGTCTGATCTTAGTCTTGGGCTTGGTCCTAGTGGTTCGGATCGATCATCAGAAAAAAGGTCTAAATCTAGTTAAAACATGGGCTTGCTTAGAGAGAGAAAGAGATATACAATCAGAGGCTTGGCCTATTCAGTTCGGTTTGAGCAAAATTGGAAAAGAGATATTTGGCCTGGGTTGACCTAGATCAATCAATGTATTTGGTCCATAATGAATGGACTTGGCCCATAATGGATGAATAGGGCCCAAAAGGGATGAACAAGGCCCAACATGGGTACAGCCCAAAAGGGATGAACAAGGCCCAACAAGGCCAAAAGGATTATGGCCAATAATAGACATGGCCCAATAGAGTGAACAGGGCCTGAGCTCGGCCCACAATAATGGACACGACCTGAGAGGGTGAACAGAGCCCAAACTTGGCCCACAATGAGTACGGCCCAACAGGGCCGAAAATGACTAAATTGGGCCTAAATTTGGCCCACAATGGGCACGACCCAACAGGGGGCAAATTTGGCCCACAATGGGTACGGCCCAATAGGGCCCAAAATGATTAAACTAGGCCCAAATTGATGAACACGGCCTAACACGGCCCAAATGGATGAAGTCGGCCTAAGTAGATGAACACGACCCAAAAAGATGAAGTTGGCCCAAGTACATGAACAAGGCCCAATATATATTTCTTCATCCCGTAAACAGAGAAATAGGGAGGGAAAAGGAAAGAGAAAGAAGAGAGGAAGGAGAGGGAAGAGAGGAGAGCAGAGGATCCGGCAGCGGCCGGCCTAGGTGGTCGACAGGCAACCATCGACGACAGTAGCGCCAGTGGCTGCGGAGGCAGCCAGCGAGAAAAGGAAAACCGAGGGAGACCTCGATTTGGATCCAAAACTAAGGGAAGTGTGGCTCACTGACATGTTGACGGAGGGGAGGATCTCCGCCCGGGGTGGCTCGGTCCAGCTGTCAAGCAATGGCGGTGGCGGCGCTTCTGGCGGCTGTTCAAGCAGCCGCGAAGCTATCGTGGGGTTGCTGGCCATAATGCCCCGAGGAAGATGAAGAGAGAATCGCAATCGCAATCCTTTGTTCTAGGTTTTTCTTCTTTGAGGCCATAGGCTGAAGTTGACTGGGCCTACCGTCTTCAGCCCATTCAGGGCCTATTCTACATTCTCCTCTTTAAAAAAATTCGTCCTCTAAATTTAAGAAATCTAGGCCTTCCAAATTTATAAATGCTCAGCCCATTAAGTAACATAAGTCCAAGATTTCATTTTTCTTGATCAAAATTAGTGTGATAGATAAATTTGGATCAATTATTAAAAATTTTATATAAAATAGCAAGATTAGCACTAGATAAGTGACTAACTAAATTCTAATATGGAAATTATCATCTTGATGCAAGTTCACTCCAGATCGGATTGGGATCAATTCACAACAAGATCGATTAAAATTAATTATATTTGGGATAGAACTTGAAATAAAATGGATTCGATACACTTATCATGGTATGGTGCTGATCCACAAAAGAGAATGACTAATCTTAATTAGAGTCAAATTATCATATTGCTAGGAATGTGATTTACCAATTGAACATGTAATGATGATCATTAGGCAACGACGATCTACTTAAAAAATGATTGGCGTCAAATCACAAGAGCAAGTCCGAGAAAGAGAAATATTGATTCCGTGATTCGATATGTCACAAAGCTTAAAATTTAGTGTAAACTTATAAATCATAAAGAGGAAACAATTACAAATTACTTATTTGAATACTTAAAAATTTATATCATGATCTACTCACCTTAGTCATGTAATGCTCAAAAATTTCTTTAGCATACCAATAACAGAAGAATTTATCAAAGAGATAACAAAGTCTTAACATGATCAACTTGAGAATCAACAATATTCACCTTTCCTTATTAACAAGAGCCTTCTTTATTGAAAAATCTAATCTTTCATCATAATATATTACCAAAACACAGTCAATATTTTTGACCAATTTAAAATGACTTAGTCCACCACACTTTCACTGCGCAACTCTGATAAGTATTCTCCAAAATTTCTTAATAATCCCAAATCATCATCGTTCATTTTTTTTTATAATATCCAAGCAAAATTTTTATCCTTACTTCCCATGCATACTAGATCAAGATTAACCCTCAAGATAATTATCATATTTGTAACATTGTATGATCAAGTAATCATATTCTAAATCCAATTTAAACTAAGCCAACTCTAGATTCTCTTGACAATACAATTTGCTATTGACCTTTCTTTTAAGAATATCAATTCTATGCTCCGATGAATTAAAAGATTCCAAATTAGCTAACTCATGAGCATATTCAACCACCTCGAATCTTTTCTTTTAAATTTATTTAGGCCTCTCATGGACTTCCACTGGCATTTCTCCTATGGTGATACAAAATCCATAATCAACTCATGGCTTTAATTTATAAATATTTAACTCATAAAAATATAATAATATGGTTCAAAGATTTACAAAAAATTTCACCAAGCTATAACCTCTATGATTTTACAATGAGATCCATTTCACTAATAAGGAAAATATTTGTATTTGCAATATTGCAAATGTACATGATCTCTTAAATCTACTAGACTATCTAAAATAAAGAGACTAGTTTACCTTAACTTAGAGGATCTACTCAAAGCATCATAAATTTATTAACTGTTTTATCCTTTTATCAATGATTTCCCTTTTTCTCATTTATCTATCTTCTTTCCATTCTCAAGATAACTAAACTGTTCCATTTCCCCTAATTCTAAAACACATCCATAATTTGCAACATGATTTTTTTTCGTCAAAACATCAACTACTGTTGATCTATCACAAGATCATAAACTACTCCAAGTTATCCATAGTAGAACATTTGAGCGTAAAATATTCTTCAAGATTGATAATTATTTATAAATTCTTTCAAAAGCATAAGCTACAAATATAAGAGAAAAGATTTATACTAAAACATTCTAAATCCAAGATCAGCTAATGCAGAAACTAACATTCTATTAATCTGAGACTTGAGACGCTAGATTTTTCTTTTTCTTTTTTTTGCACAGTAGATAGAAGAGCCTACTAATAATACAATAATATCATCTCAAACCAAGATACAATGTTTGCATCACATTCGAATTTGATGTGTCCAGCCTTATTGCATCCATAACAAACAATTTCTTGTTTATTTTGATCACCTTTTTGAGAGTGATAGTTATACCTTTTGTTTGAGTTCTTGTCTCCATACTTTTTGATGAAGATTCTTCTTAACTTTCGACTGAGTAGTACTATCTCCTCATCCGTATCCTCTTCATCATTTGATGTGTATTCTTCTTGTGATTTCAAGGCAATCAAAAGATTGTATATATTTAGTCATGCTATTCTTCTAATAACCATAGTTAGAACCATTGAAGAAAGGACACTTATTAATAGATAAACTACAACCAGCCATTGTAATAGGATCTTTACTCTAAGCAATTAAGCACACAATAGAGACGAAGCTCTGATACCAGTTGAAATCAACACATAAAAGAGGGGGGGGGGGTGAATTAGGTGTCTATAAAAACAATGGAAAATTAAAACAAATACTAAACAATCACAATTATAGTAAATCTCCGCAATTAAGACAACCAAATAAGATATATAAATACAACTAAAGAGAGAGAGGAATAGAGAGATGAAGCCAATATTATAAGGTGGTTCGGCCAAACCCTTGCCTACACCCATCTTTTTCCAAAGACAATCCCGCCTTGAGGTTTCACTAGTTGTAATACTCCTTACAACATCCAAGTGGACCACTAACTTGCAACAACACCATAACTTGAAAACCACCAAGTTGTACTCCCCAATCTAGTACTCTACTAGATTGAATATAAAATCCACAAGTTTGATACCTCACAAGCTTGTTCTCACAATTACAAAATTTGATTCTCACAAATCTAATACACAAATAAACTCACTACACAAATCTCTCATAATAGTAAAATAAGAGCATAATAGGAGTAATATGAGAGTACTATGAGAGGATCTGAGAACTCGGTTGAGAGAGGGATGCTTTGGTCGAGTGGTGTGCTTTGAAACTTCACCAAAGATTTCTATTTATAGGCTTGAGAGGGCAAGAAACGTTAGAGGGCATTTAATGCTTGATTTCCATCAATCTTCAATCATAAAGCATGATTGGCTTGATTTCTTCAATCAACATAAGCTCAAATTAATCTTGTTTTCCATAAGTTGTCATGATTTAAATTTTACATATGTCTAGGTGTGGTTGACATGCTTTAGTATGTGGCTTGGTTGTCCCCTTCTTGTGGCAAGATGACTTCTCAACATGACTAGGATGACACATGGCATCATCTAGACCATTCAAGCTTGATTTAGTTGATTTGCTTGTATTATTCATGCTCTTGATAGAATGGATGAAATTTTTTTCTTTTCAACCATTTAGAAAGGTTTGACAAATAAAATAAAAATTACTTAGATTTTGTACATATGGCAAAATCGGGTGTAACTAGTGGACCATTTGGGATATTAATCCCAAATTACCTTTAGGTGGGGTTGTAAATGGGAGATCACATACACCCTTGACAAATAAACATTAGTTAACACAATTTATAATAATATGATGACATAAAAATGAGATATGATAGCATAATTTCAGAATTTACAAAAATCAAATTTAAAACTGGCAGTGTGCAGATATCATATTATTTTATATTTGATTTTTAGTCAAACCCTATCAGTATTAGTACCATTGAAAAGCTTATTTCAAGAGCTTTCTAGTGATATAATATTTGTAATTTTTTGAAATCATTTGATCAGTCAAATGTCCAAAATACAAAAGTAGTCTTTAAGTAACTTACCAAAAATAGAATTGAACATGTGTCTCATATGTGCTCAAGTGTGTGCATGATTTGTTGCAATATTTCATGTTGGATGAAAATTATTAGAGACAATCCTAATGTAATCACAATCATGAACTTTTGATTAATCTCTTGAATCTAAGAGCATATATTAAATCAAATACCAGTACATATTTTAGCAAATACATTATAACATAGTGGCATAACATATTGGAGCATACTTACCTTAATGGGCTGGTCGAATCTCATTAGTGGGCAGATTGACTAACATTATGAATTATGTCCTGTTTGGAAGAGCTATTGGTAGTAGAGCTTTTGGAAATAGAACCATTGAAAGTAGAGCTTTTTGAAGTAGAGCTTTTATAAAAAGCTGCTTGTTGTTTGGTAATTACATTTTTAAAGTGCTGTGGTACTTTAATATATATTTGGTAAACAAACTGAGAAAGTACTTTTGTATGACAAAATTATTATAAAAGACATTGCATAGTATTATACAACAGAGCATAATAAAATATAACATGTATTAATACATAAATATATGATACAGGATAATATTACTATAATGTAATATAATATTATTATAATATAGTAATATAACATTGTATACTATAGCATAATAATTTGATATAAAATTAAATTATTTAACATAACATATCAATGTATTATGATATAATGTAATATAATATTATATTTATAGTATAATATAATAATAAATGTACAAAATATTATATTTATTAGCGTACATTAATTTTTCATAATATAACATAATATTAAACTATTTGACATAACATATTAAAGTATTATGATATAATATAATATAATATAATATAATATAATATTTATAGTATAATACAATAATAAATGTATAAAATATTATAATTATTAGCATAAATTAATTTTTCATAATATAACATAATATTAAATTATTTAATCCATGACTAGGGTTCTTTGTTAGGGCTCCAGCATATTTTTAGGTTTATAAAGGGACAAAGTATGTAATTGTTATATTTTATTATGGATATTTTGGTAAAAAACTAGCTTTCCGACAAAGCTCAAAACAACTTTTTTGAAAAGCTCCAAAATTGAGCTTCTCCCAAAAAGCTATTTTTAGTTTTCTTAAAAAGCTAAAACAACTTTCCAAAATTTTTACCAAACACTCTTTTTCATCCAAAAATACTTTTGGAGGGCAAAAAAGCTCCAAAATAGAGCTTCTCCCAAAAGCTGTTTTTAGCTTTCTGAAAAAGCTAAAACAATTTTTCGAAATTTTTATCGAACACTTTTTTTTTTTATCTAAAAGTACTTTTGGAGGGCTAGAAAGTACTTTTTGGCCCTCCAAAAGCTCCTGCAAATAGTCTTCAACTCCTTTGAATCATTTATTGGTTAAACCCAATGTCCAAGTCTGGTCCCGGGTTGGGTTTGGTCCATGCATCCACAACTCGAACCGGTCCGGTGATACCGGACCCAAGTCCAAGTGAACCCGACATAATTGGGTACTATAACAAACAAAAGGCAAGGGGCAACATTGTAATTTAGTTCCGTAAGGACCGATCACATCACAACGTCGCATCGTGTCATTGCCTGCGGCACCAACCGTCGCCGAGAATCACCACGAGGGGGAGGGGTATGGCTCCGAAATGGGCGGCAGCGCCGCCGGCGCCCGGCGAGGATCCGGAGTCGGAATGCCTGGATTTCCGCGCCCCCTTGGACGACGCCTGGTATGCGGTGCGGCTTCGCGTGGAGCGGGGGGCCCTCCGCGTCATGTACTGCAATTTCTCGGACGACTATGACGAGCTCTACCGGGCGGATGGGTTTCGGACGGCGGAGGAGCTGGAGGAGTTTCGAGGACGGTTTCGGCCGACGACTATCCAGCTTCAGGACGACGAGTGCCGGAAGGTGATCGAGGGCATGGAGGTTTGCGCCTCCCACGCCTTCGGGGAGAACGACATCCGGTTCTACGACGCCGTAATTGACGCGGTGAGTGGTTCTTTCTAGATTTTGGGTACGATTAAGGGTTTCTTTGTGATTTGTATTCGTTTTTTTTTGTGGGGGGAGATGTGGGACTTTTACGTGAATCTTGAGGCGGGTTCTCTGTTATCGGATGAGTTTAGAGTTTTGGCCTCTGAGATTGGTTCTTGAATCTCAAAATTATCTAGTTTTCCATAAAACCTCTGTTCTGTTCTTTAAGCATTATTAATTGATTTATTAACTTGGCATGATTTGTTCTGGAGTGGGGATTTTTGATGTTCGTTGACGAATTTTTCTTTTTAGTGTAAAGATGGTAACTTATTATGATTACGCTTGTTTTCGTTGTTATTAGGTTTGTTGTTTTTGTTAAATGGGTGGTAGGGTCCCACTTCGATGACCCAAGCCTGGCCTACTACATCTAAATTATCTAAAGATGCGATTTACACATCCTTAGCCTTTGAATCAAATGGTTAAAAATTAGACAGTTTAAATAATATGAGATGATATATTTTTTTGACCACTTGATGCATATGCTAGGGATCTCATGTCGCATAATTTTTGGTGTGCATGTAGTTTCAAGATAGTAAATGATATTATCCAATTCAAAAAAGATGTAACAAGTGTAACTTGAAAACATGCATGCATGCATGCATGCATATATACATACATATATACATATGGATTTTACTTCTCTCGACATGAGAGCGGGTATCTATTCCTCTTGAGTCTAAATTTAATAATACGCCAACTTAATTAAAGATCTATACCATCAGTCATGGTCTATACTGCTAAAAATACTTGAAACTAAAAATCATGTGGTGGTCTCTAATCTATGTATCAAATTGTTGCAAAAAATTAAGTGAATGGTTAAAATGATTTGATACCATATTTTGCTATAATCTAAGCATTAAAATCTGTTGCTTTTTAACCTATATATATATATTACAATATGTAAATTATGATCTATAAGATGAATTCTCAATTTAAATACTGTATCATGTATTTTAGTACACTAGAATAATGAAAACCATCCATTTTTATGTCCACATAACGTATAGGTTAGAGACCACTAAAATATATGATTCTTGGTTTCTAGATATTTTTGATCATAATTAACTGCATGGGTTCTTTAATTTCAATGTCCTGTTGCATCTTATATATACATATGCATGCATAGATTTTGTTTTTCTAATCTTATTTTCTTGGAAAAGTTGATATGTTGTGTCTATATTTATTTAATTATTTTTTTCTTAATTGGGATTGAAACTTTGTGGGTTTTTTGTTTTTTTAATCTGGTTTTTGGTTTTCATGTCTGGATTCTTTTTTAAATCTATAAAAATTTGGGTCAGAGCATTCTTTTTCTTGCATGGTATCAAAGTTTTGGATTTTAAGATCACTGTTTGCCTCTCGTAGTTTACTGTGCAATTTTTTAGCAAGAGTTATATTTTTAGGAGTTATTTTTTTATTTTTTTTAAGTTTTTGTGCATGCCTGTCTTATTTTGGAGTGGAAATTTTATGTTGGTCGTTATTTCAAATTCCATGTTTTCTGGTCCTTTTATGATATTCTATGTTTAGATTTTGTGTTTCTATCTCTCTTAGTGAAAATTTCTTTTATTCTGTAGTTTGTTATCCTGAGGTTTTTATTTGCATTTTCTTTTTTTTTTGGAAGTTTTTTTTCGTAACATGTTTGAGGCATGTGAGAGGATGGATGGTTTTGGGCCTATACTCCTATTAACTTTGAGCTTAACCATATTTATGTATACAATCGTATTTCTGCTTCATGCAATTCTCTTGTCTCTCTTAAAGGGATAGAACCCAGTGAGGTGCTTTTTTCAAAAAGAACAAAATATGTATGATAGGGATCATGGACAACTTGCCTTTTGATTGCTCAAGAAGTTTATGCTATAATGGCAGTGCTTTAATAAACAATATTAATGTTTTCCATGTATAATATCTTTTAGTGGTGCTCTGTTCTTCGGAATTCATTTGTTGTGAAAATGGATCATTTACTTCTATTTCTTACTGAAATTTTTACTGTTTGGTATGTTATTGTCTGGAATTGGAATTCATATTGTTGATTGACCCTGTTCTATGTCCAAAAATATTGAATTGTTGTTTTACATGTGCTGTTACATGCTCAATATTTTAAGCTTTATCTCTGGTCTGTGATATAAACTGAACAATTGGTTACTTTATGGATCTTCCTGGTGTTATTTTGTTTTCTATCAGGAAATTATGCTTTCATTTAATTAAATTCTGACAAATATTCAATGTTAAATGTGTTGGTTTTGTCTTCTAACTAGTTCCTTCTGTTGGTTTCTTTCAGTTTTTTGTTTCTTTAGTCACATTTAAGTAGTTCTTTTTCCCCACAAAGTCAGCTAGCAGCAGATGTAACATATCAATTGTTGGCGCTATTTGCTTTTATGTCAATGCTGGATTCTGATTTTTTTTTGAATTTTAGTTTTGTTTTTTTACCTTTTCTGTTATCTACTTTGATGGGGTTTCTATCCTTGGGTGGCACTCTATTTTGGTAGTTAATCCTTGAATTTTGCTCTCTTTTATTTATTTATTTTTTATGTGTAGAGTGTAAAGTACATTGGACAATGCTTTGGGGCCAAAACCTGGTAAAAGGAAAAAGCTTCAGGGCAAAATGTCATAAGGAGATTCATGCTTTATACTAGGGATCCACTGTGCATTGTGCTGATATCCCGAATGCCAATCCTTTTTGGTCGTATGGTATCCCGGTTGTGGAGGCCTTTTTCTTGGTATTGGGTTTGGGTTTGATAGCAGTACGCATGTACATTTAGATGGCATTTGGTATGGGTTGATCATCCCAAGATCAAGGATAATGTGGATGGAGGTGATGAGATCACCATGTCGGTTGCACTACAGTGATCTTACGTCCCCACTTCTCAAATCACCGTCAAACTCAATGGTGGGATACCTATCCTTGAGGTCGGATATCCAAGATCACCCTTGGGCAGTGATCTTGGGCTGAATTTGAGGACAAAAATGCCCCTCAATCTAGCTAAAAGAATTGGTATATCAATATACCATTAATATATTATATTTTATTAGATTATAATTGATATTATATTTTGCGTTTATGATATATATTATATTATAATATATTATTGTCATATTATTATTCAATGATAATTTTAAATTATAGTAGAAATATATTATTGTACTTTTTATTTATATAATAAAATTATTTAAGATATTACTTCTATTTGTCTTGTTTTTCTTATCAAAATAAACATTACTATTAAAAATAATATATTATAATTATAAATAAAAATACTAATTCTATAATAACAACTAATATATATTTATAGGATTAATAAACTATAGGACTAATAACTATATTTTTATGAAATACATAAATAATTAATTTATTAATAAATATATTAATAAATATATTAATATTTTATTATAATATATTTTATATGATTAATAAATATATTCTTATGGAATATATTAGGGGTAGTTTTGGTATTATATGGTAAGTGATCTTGGATTCATGTGGAATACCAAACAGGTTACTCCTAAATATCCGGAATCTTTGATCACTAGAACATAGCATACCAAACACAGTGATCTTAGATCATCAGGGATCATATTATCTCAGGATAAGGATCACCGGTGATCTAAGATTATCTTGGTGATCCCATTTGGGTCACCAAACGCCACCTTAATGTGCTAATTTTGTATCAAAATCTCCAATCCTACAAAGTAAAAAGTTGCTATGCAACACTTTAATTATGATAATGAATTTCGATATTGTGCTTATCGAATATCTATGCATGTATGCTTGCATGCATGAACATATGTAATGTACTTTAATATGTAGGTGCCTATGTATATATATATGTATGCATGTATATATATGTATATTTATCTATGTGTATGTACGTAGATACGTATGTATGTACTATATGCATGCAGGCTTGCTTGAAGATGCAGATAAGTAATGGGAGGTGACTAGAACTGTCATAATGTCTGTTAAGACCCATCTTAAAACTCTGATCTATATCAAGTCATCACATTGATCTATTTTTCTGGATATTGAACTGTGGTGTTCAAATGGTAGGCATCCTTTTCCAAACACAAATTCTGTGAAGGAGAATCTATATGCACCTGCACTTTTAGTGTTCTTTGGCAACATGGTCCTATGGCAGGGGAGAGATCAATAACTGGTGTAGAAAATATATGCCTCCTTCAGTCTAAAAATGTAGAAGACCAAACATTAAACCATTTTCTGGATATTGCAAGGAGGAAACTGAAAGAAACAAGCATGCAAGTGGACCCAGCAATTAGCCCTTTCCGAGCAACACCTAGGTCTCTGCGACCTGAACCAAGCCATGAAACTGAATCAGTTGGATTTGGATATGAGTTTTCTAATATAACAGTTGTTGCACGCCCTGGTGGGATGCATAGATCAACAGTTGACCGCCGTTCAGAGAAGCCACAAAAATCTTTTCTCCACTGCAAGGTATGAGCGTGCATTTGGGTATGTATGGTTATCATACACCTGATATAAACTGAGAATTTTTGTCTTTATCAATTAGAGGGATTGCTTACCTTTTTCGGCACTTATGCATAATTTTTGATAATTTGCCATATAGTAAGAAGGGAAAAATAATGTTTCCGCTGGTATCTAGTTTTGCATCCATTTTTCAAATCAGGTTACATAAGATAGTTACATAGTTGTGGTATAACACTACAACTCATGTATAAATGGTATATGAAAAAAATTGTAGAGATCAAGTCAAAATTTTCTGTAACCCTCTTCATATGTTGGAAGAATCATATTCTTGAGTTTTCTGATGAATCTTCTGGTTGTTGTAGGAAATAAGGATTCCTGATTCAAGTAATGTTTTGGAGCAGACATCTAGAGGTAGACCTCATTGCTCTTATTAAATGATAGATAGCATGCAGGTGAAAACATGATTCATGTCTGACCTTTTATTGGCAGGGAAGAGTTGCATAAAATGTAATTCCAAACTAGATGAAGATTTATCGCAAATTAATATTTTCCATGAAGAAAGCTATCACCTTTTCCATATTGAGAATTTGGACAAAGATTTGTCATCGGTCACCATCATGGATTTCATACATGAACGAACTTCCATATATTGTCAAGCAGCTGTCTTTCCTTGTTATTGGTCAACATCATATCATATGGGAACCATCTTTGTGAAGTCCAAGGAACATGCTGATAAGTTACTCAAATTTTTATGCGATCCTTCACACATCATCGTGTCTTCAAGTGGGAGGTGAAGTGGCCATTTTTGTTTGTCTTGAATTTTCATTGCTGAATAAAAATTCCTTTTCATTGAAATACATGCAATGCCAAGTTGAAGAATTAAAAATCATATGCTGGTTTTAAGAATAAAAAAAAATGTGTAGTAAGTCTTTTGGTTGTATATGGTGTCAGCTGCTAGTATGGTAGCATTGATCTCATATCTATTTTCTTCGAATTAAAAAAATTACAATAAGATTACCTAGTATAGTTGCATCCTCTACAATTTAGTGTCAGGTAGGCTTCAAGATATGGTGATAAATGAAGAATGCTGCAGTTTTTTAGCCAAAGGTTCTAAGGTTCAATGTTTTGAATGGAAGTTGGGGCATACTATTGTTGCTTAATAAAGATAGCTAAAGGTGTCCCTCTTCAGTAGAGGCTTTGTAGCGAAAAGCCAAAGTGGTGACTTTCTTGATTTGTAAAAGTGCTAGTAAGCAGCCATCAAGATTCGTCGTCTCGGCACCGGATTCCGTACCGGTGCCACATTAGCACAGTGTCGGTACCAAGATTCGCTGTACCGACCATACCGACGTACCGGTGGGCACCGGTACTGGTACGGTACCGGTACCATACCGAACCGAACTGGTATTGTACCGGCTCGGCTGGTTCGGCAAAAGCCAAAAAGAATTTGAGATCGGTACGGGGTTGGTACGGGTTGTGAATAGTTGGAACCGAAAAATATAGCTGTATCGTACCGGTTCCGTCCGGTACCGGTACGTACCGGCCCATACTGATCCGTACCGATCGGTACGGCAGATCATGGTCGGTACGGTACGATACGGACTTTATTTGGCATACTGAATGTTGGTATGCCATCCGTACTGGATACCGGTACCGAACTGGTATGATATGGTACACTCTATACGCACGGTTCAGGCTCATATGGCGTACCATGGCAGCCATATAGATATATGTATTTTTGGCTGCCAATTAGTTGCAGCAATCTCGGGGTGCAGTAAATCAAAATATTCAGGAAAAGTTCATATACGCTACTCTCCTATGCTTGGTAAGCGGAACCGGCCGAACCGGCATACCGGTTCCGAACGGTACCGGTTCGGTACCGGTGCCGAACCGGTTCCGCTTAAAAAAAAAATGTGTGGCCTAAATGCCACTCTGTGGCATTAAAAGCGGGGCTCCCTGCCCCGCGCGCGGGCGCAGGGAATCGCGTGCACGCGATTTTCTGCGCGTGGTCCGCGGTTCGCACCCCGTGGAAAGCACGAGGCGCGAGTCGGTGACGGGTTTCCCCACTCGCTCCCGCGCGCCGGCGCGCTACCCCACACGCCCGCATCTCCCCTTTTTTTTTCCTTCTCCTGTTCTTCTTCCCGCCCTCTCCTCCTCTCCTTCCCGGCCCTTCTCCTCCCTTTTCTTCCCCTCTCTCCTCTTCTCTTCTCCTCTCTTTTCCCCCTTCTCCAGTGAGCAAAGAAGGGGCCGGAACCGCACCAGTGAACAAGCGATCCTCGTCGGCCCGAGGGAGGAGGTAAGCTTCTTCTTCTCCTCCTCTCTCTTCTTCTTCCTTTTCTTCTCTTCTTTCTTCCTCTTCTTTCCTCTTCTTCTCCCTGGTGCCGGTACCGGGCTTGTACCGGTGCGAACCGGACCGGTCCGGTTCGCACCGGTGCTGGCAAGGAGCCGTTCGGTTTCGACCTCAAAGGGATCGAAACCGAATTCTATGGCTGTACCGTACCGGTGCTAGCTGGCACCGGTACGGTACAGGCTGAACCGATCGGTTCCGACCGGTTCAGCAGACCTTGCTCCTATGGTTATTCAAAATCCTCCCACTTGCTTAGTGCATATTGGGTTGCCTCCATGTCGGCCTCATCCAAAAATATTTCCTTGCTAATGATTAGTTCTTTTTTTGCTAATAAATAATGATTATCCCGGTCCTGTCTGATGCATAATCTGTCAGTTTATAATTCCTTTCATTACTTAACAGCCCTCAATTTCTATAGGGTTATTTGGGTCCATCCAGATCTTCATACATGATGGGTTTATTTCAGTTGAAGTCATCTCAAATTCCCAAAAATACTCATAACCTCACACATTGCCATCTATGTGTGCTCTGTTTCTATTAACAAGTCATAAGGCTTTTTTCCTTTATTAGTTGTGTTTACTACCATGAGATCCATTTTGATTCAAGATGAATTTTGATTGATGTACAACTCCAACCTATTATGCCTTAGTTTTTGGACATGGCTAATCAACTGGAAAAACTCTGAGAAACTCAATGACCATTACTCACATAGTGGCTTATCTGAATCCACATTAATGCTTCCATATATTTGATATCATTATCTTGTAACTTTTCTGTGCCAGTCTGAATCTTGGTTGCCATCAACCTTGCAGCCATTGAATGTATGTATGAATGTTCACCGTATAAGTCAAACCCACTTTATGTGGTCGACCTTATTTTTTCCTAAATAAAAAGAAGGTAGTCGACTTTATTGTGAGTCTACTTTTTTTTGTTGCAAATTGACCTTCTTTATTAGTTTATCTCATTGTGGGTTTTCGTTGCTACTGATTTAACCTTGGCGTAATGCATTCTTGGGGTATGAACTATGAATCCCACAAAGCTATGGTGCCTGAAGGACAAACATGTGGAAGCAGTATTTATAATCACATTAAGACCACTACATTTCTACTTAAATAACAGAGCAAGGGATCCAAAAGATTTTGAATTCTTTAATTTAAGGCAAGGAAGGGGAATCATACTAAAATGAATCTAAACTAAGGCCAGAAAAAATGCATAGTTTTGAAAAACAATTGCACAATATAATCTGGTCTTCCTTCAGATCATGCTCCCAAACTTTCATCTTGAATGATGTTAGAAACATAGAATTGGGGTGAAATCAACATCATAAAATAATAAGCACTCAGAAAAGACCTCAAATTACCAATATTCCATTCAATTATGATGTAAAGGTATATGGAAGTAAATAGTGATTAAGGCCTAAGCTAATCTGACACATTATGTGACAAAACTACTGAAAGAATCTAGGAGGTCTATGAAAATCTGCCAATATGTAAAATGTTGAATATATTCTACCGTTACTACAGTATGCTTCAGATTCAATTGCTTCACTGATTTCTATGGCCGGATTCTTGACTCCACTGAGGACTCATGGATCTCATAATATGACTGAACAGATTGTGTTAGCCCAATCACATGCCTGTAGTGTAATGCATCTCAGAAATACTCTCTTAAATAGCTGACACAAGTCAATACATACCACAATGGTCATTTGTTGATGTATACTCTATATTACACCAGTGATCATGCTACTCTTTATTTATCATTTGGTATAATTTGATATGGACCAACATATAGATATTTGCTTTAGATTGCAAGTGCTATCTTAGCCTGATTGCAAACTTTGTTTTATCACGTCACCGTCGTACAAGGTAAGAAAAGATTGTTTTTCTTTTTCATACATGATTAACCATAAGATTGAGTTTAAAATTTTCAATTTATTTCTTTACAAAAACATTCCAGGTATAAAATTTTTTAACAAGCCATTTAACTTTTAGGCTTGTAGTGTAGAGTTAGCAGTCTTTTTTTTTTCTTCATTATTATCACTAGCGGCAGAATGTCACTTTCATTTACTTATTGTTTGTTGATTATCATATATTACATGTATTATCATTTGAAGAAGCTCATTTCATACGTTCAGTATTTTTTGTTTTGTTTCCTTTCTTATTCTTTTCAGGCCTTGGGTGACAAGTGAAAAATGGTGTGGAGTAAATAAAGGTGTGATGCCAAAATTTGAGGTTAGTTATATACCCTTTTTGGTAGTTTGTCGAGGCAAAACAGTATCTTGCTGGATATAAACACCGATAATTGAACTAGTGTCTGCTGTGCCAAGCTCTGCAAGAAATTTTAAGAGCCATAGAATCTTTTCTCCCTGAATTCTTGTCCTATATAGTTCTATGAACACATTAGACTTGCAGTACCTTGGTCTAATACTACATATACCAACCATCATGTGAAACCTAAGATCTATTTGTTTCAAAACACCCTCAAGTTTACATAAACTATTTTATAGCGCTGTTCTATACAATAGCAGCTCCCAGGACATTGGAACAGCTCTCCAACTCTCTCACTCACAGGCTGATGATACAATCTGCTGAGATACAGAGGGTGTATACCTTTTAATTAGGTTATGTCATCTTTCATAAGGACATTAAGGAGCGGTTTGGATGCATGGACCAGCTATCCACGTATTACTTCCCCAAGAACCATATCTGTAAGAGAGAAAGCATCAGCGGCAATAAAGAAATTTAAAAGAATCAGAGACCTTACCGATTGTATAATCCCAAAAATTAAGGTTATCAGATTCTTCCCAGGAGGTGGTTTTCCGTATCCATCTTCATTAGGCACTCTGTGGATGAAAGTTTCCATAATCACAACTACTTTTCTCTTCCATGTTAGATCCAGTGCCAGCATATGCCCAATCACCACCATAGATAAGTCTATGTTGTTGTATGAACATAACTGCAGTTATCGGCGACTCATTTTTGGGTTTCACCTTCTAAACAAAGCTAAGTTTCTGCATAAACACGTAGATATTTGACTATTTTGGGAAGATGTTTGCTTGTGCCTTATGTGCTATTTTGTAATAATTGTGATAAAGGTTGTGTTCATTGTCCTACATGAAAATTTGCAAACCTTGGATGCTATCTTGCTGAAACAATTGAATGTCTATATGATTAAGGTTTATCCTCATGTGAAAAGTCAATCATTGATAACTGAAAACATGCAAAAAAATGATCATATAGGACACTGTGCCTTGAGAATAGTAGATAGCATTAATAGATCTGGAAGTGGCATTCAACTTTGCATCATATACTACAATAATCTGCTATCATGTCCAATAAGTGGAACTCCTATTACACCAAAGGTCAACTTCCAGTCGCTAAACAAAATGGTTTATCCCATATAGCAATTTGGGCTTAAAATAAGGACTTGCAATTAGTTCTTAAATTTACTTGTGGCCATGGAGGAGCCTTATGAATTTGAAGTTTCGTGTCCGGTTTTGGAGTGCCGATGGGAACAGTGATGTTATTATCGGCCGATTGTCTAAGCGTTCATTGCCAGATGATATTGTCAGTTTAACCTCAGTAAAGGAGTGGTGCAGTAGGATTTGTAACATCACTCCAAGATATGTTGAACAAGAATCATTGGTTATGGTTAATCTGATCTCAATATTTTGGATTTGAAATGGGTAGATGAATAAAATAAAAATGCTACCTCTCATATCATGAAGCTGTCTCTTTCCATGCATTTTTATATCAGCAGTCAGTGACAATGGGATGATCCAGAATCAAATTACTCTGTTTTCTCCATGAACACATTGCCTAGGTATATACATTGTAGGATTTGATGGAACACTGGTTCAATTTGGAACTAAGGCTGTTTACATGATTAAAATTGTTTATTTATGACTACGCATGACTCAGGCTTGCCTTGTAAATGCAGGGGCAGCTGAAATTAAAGGAAAAGCAGTCAAGAGAACTAAAGTTAGTTCACTGCAGAACTAAGGAATATGACAAGGCGAAAAAATTGCAAAGTTTGCATCTGGACTTCCATGACCATGTGCAAAATTTACATCGAAGACTGACATGGGAGGAGAGGAAGATCATGATGCATGGTGATTGTAAATGAGGATCGAGTTGAATCCTGAATTCTAACCAGCAGATGGATAATAAATGGTTGTTCAGAAAATGCTCCTCTTATTTTCTCAGTAGTATTAACTGTCACTTGACCGGCATGAGATACAAGTTATCATTATGTTAATAACAAAATGCAGCATCTTCTTGACTTTTTACTCCCTGATTTTTACTGATTATTTTGCTTTTCCGAAATTCTAGTAACTTTTTGAATAATTTGAATAGTTTCCTGCCCAGTTTCACATAATCTCGGGCTTGGTACCGAGCTCTGTATTGGGCTCGAGCTCGAACTTGCTTGGCAAAGCAAAGGCTCGGGCTTGAGCTTGTAAAGCTCGTTTTAATTACGAGCTCAAGCCTGAGCCTGAGCCCGAGCTCGATAAAAATAGAGAGCGTAGAGTACCATTAGGTATGTCTTTGAGCTTTATTCCAGACCTCTGAAACCACATAATGAAAAGAAAATCCTACTTTAATTAAAAAAAATTAAATTTAAAGACGCAAAGGAGGAGACTACTAACAAGCATGCAAGAAAGCTGAAAGCCAGCAACTGAATCACTTCCCATTATCTGCTCGATGAAAAGAACTTTCGTTGCGGAGGTCCTTTGAGGAGACAGTGTCGTGTACCTCTCCATGGCCTTCCTCTCCCTCAACGGCTGCTCCACCAGCGGGGCAGGTTCCCTCGCCGTCGACCACCTCTTTCTCTCCTTTTTCTCCATCCCTTCCTCCTCACTCTTCTCCACCACGTCCCTCCTCTTCCGCTCCTGAACCTTCTTTTTCCCCTCCTTCCTTTTCTTTGCCTCCCTACTCGCCTCTCCTTCGGTCGCCGCCTCCTCCACCGCTGGATCCCTCGCCGCCTCCCCCTTACTGGAGGAGATCTGTCCTCCGAGCTTTTCTTCTCCTCCTTGAGTGTTTCGGAAATCATCGGATCGAAGAGAGCGCGTAAACCCTAGAGGAAAGCGGGATTGTGCGAGAGTCGACGGTTTTAGTCTTGGACTGAGGTGGTGGGAGTCTAAGAATAGAAACGGGATGATGGATGGGTTCTTTTAGTCCAAAGGTGCGGATTCCGATTGAAAAATTTAATGAGGGCTCACAAGCTCCGTTTGGGCTCATGAGCTGCTCGGGCTTGGGTTTAAACGGGCCTCATTTTGGGCTCGGGCTCGGGCTCGTTTGACTAATGAGCCAAGCTCGAGCCGAGCTTTTATTGGGCCGAGCCCAAACCAAGCTCGAGCAGTTAAGCTTATTAACAAGCCTAGGCTCGAGTGCGGAGACCAGCCCGAGAGTGCTTTTTTTTTTGGCTAAGACGGATGATTCATATAATTATAGTACGGACATCTCCAAAAAAATCGAAAAGCAACAAATCTCGAAGTGTTCTAGGCATCTCTCTCTTCGACCTCCAGCTCACCTCTAGAATGATTGGCCACGTACAAGATCATTCAGTCTGCAACCCCGTTGACCTTTCTGTAAACGTGCTTGGCCTGAAACTTCACGCCGTCGCTAACTATGACCCGAATATCTTGAAAGTGCCTATCTAGATTCAGCCGATAACCATAGCTGAGTCATCCTTAAATATGACTGCTCAAGCTCGTAATATATGCCGAGCATAGCCCAATCCCGCCCATACCGGTTCAATAGCTGCTTTCGGCCAGTAACAATACTCATTGAAAATTACAAAATATAGGAATTCTCTTGGGCTAAAGTAGGCATGTTATTTGACACGGAGGTCGGTGGGAACTTTTTGCGTGCCGGCAGCAGCAACATCTTTCTCTTTTCTCTCAGTGGTTTGGCGGCCTACCCCCACTTCGCCCATTCAGTCGGTCAGTTCTTTGAATCGGAAAAAGTCATACAGTGTCCGCAAATGGCGGTGCGTGCACCGGGACAGTATTCGAGAAAAAAAAGGGCCGAGATATATTTGTTCCTAGATTGAGATGGTATGTAACTGATGGTCCTCTTTTCTACGGAACGTGACATTGCGATATCTGATCCAAAAAATAATGCTGGCGAGACACGTCTTTGATCGTAACGCAGCTCTTTATAAAATTTAATGGCCAGCGACAATATTCTTGTACAGACCATAAGACATGTCCATGGCATCAAACCTTAGGTGCTCCTGTTACCTCGGAATTTACAACACGGGGGATGACCCGACCGTTAAACTAGTAGTCGTACCCATACACTTGCATGCGGAGGATCTAGGTGGGATGATTCCCTACTATTCTCCGAATGAAAAAAACAAATAAAGAGAGGGAAAAACAGGGGACACCAAAGAACAAGCCGCCATAATGTTTATGATAGATGATATATATGCAGAAAAATAACGATACTTTCATACCACCCTAGTAATGGACAGCGATTCATGGTTGTCTACTTCATAATATGTAGTCTAGATCCATTCATTTGTGCATACTCTTTTGGACAAACTAAGCTCCTAAGAATTGCATAGCATTAGGAAAACGAAAACGATGACTGTCAACAACCATTGATTGCATTTCGACAACCACCAACCGTACTCTTCGGGCATTAGTTAGGGTTAAATTGCAAAAACGTCTTCCATCTCATTTCGGGCATGCTACTTTTATGCAAAGCAGTACTGTTACACAAGGATGATGATGTCTGCTCTCCACTGTTACAGTGCAACCATTGAGGACTCCTCCTTATCATTATCCTTGAAAAATAAAAGAAGTGCACCATAGAAGTCAAAAGTACATTAATTAATTAATTAATTAATTTTTTAAAATGGAAGTGCGACCGACCACCTCTTGCGGATGACACGCGCCAAACTGCACGATTGCAAAACTCCACGGGAAGGGGTGGTATCTTACGGGCCTCAATTCCCAAGGGGGCTCCCAACCTCTCAACTTGTCGGCTTCCGAATCCTCAAACCGCGATGGCTCCCGTCCTCCTCCTCCTTCGTTCTCTCTTCCTGGTAAGAGCTCTATGCCCATCTTTCCTCGTTTACAAATAGCACCTGCCTTGAATTCCCGTCCTCCCTTGCATGAATCTTATCCGTTGGCGCACTCGATTCCTTCGATTATTCCTTCGGAACCTCGTCCAATCTCCTCGAAGAACCAAGTTTCACTTGGGTTCTGGGGAATTCACGCAAACCCATCTAGATTTTGTGGTCTTTGTTTCTTAATTATCTCTCGTTTCGGGGAATTACTGAGAGCATCTCAGAGCCGGTGGGAAATTCATCTAAAATTGTAGTCTTCTCTTACTTCTCTCATCTTCTCCTGCAAAGCTGTCTCTTTGGAATACCTCGACATCCACTTCAAGCTCTGAGATACCTAAGTGCAATACCAAATTTAGCTCTCTGTAGTGCCAATTTGATTTGAGAAATAGGTTTCCTCGGAGACCGGACCCTAGGTTTCATGGATGCCCTCCTCAGAATCCACAGCAGGCTTGAATTGCTGCACCCGGTTCACGGCCTTGCGGAAAGGCAGGGCCTTTCTCCCTCCCGAAAGCTTCAGCGGCAGGACCGCAGAGCTTCCTGTAGGAGATCCCACCGGAAATGGGCTGAGAAAGGGTTGGCTCGAGCTGGCAGCAATGCCCTTCTGGAACTCGTGCCCGAAACCAAGAAAGAGAACCTTGAATTTGATCTCCCCTTGTACGACCCCTCGAAAGGTCTCACCCTGGACCTTGCAGTTGTCGGCGGAGGCCCTGCAGGGCTCGCCGTGGCCCAGCAGGTCTCCGAGGCAGGCCTCTCGGTCTGCTCCATCGACCCGTCCCCCAAACTTATCTGGCCTAATAACTATGGTGTCTGGGTTGATGAATTTGAAGCCTTGGACCTTCTTGATTGCCTTGATGCCACCTGGCCTGGTGCAGTGGTTTATGTGGATGACCTCAAGAAGAAGCTTCTCGGTCGGCCTTATGCTCGGGTCGATCGCAAGCAGCTCAAATCGAAGATGATGCAGAAATGTGTATCCAATGGTGTCCGGTTCCATCCAGCGAAGGTTGTCAAGGTGATTCATGAGGAGTCTAAATCGTCGCTAATTTGTAATGATGGTGTCACAATTCAGGCCACCGTGGTTCTTGATGCCACTGGATTTTCAAGGTGTCTTGTGCAGTATGATAAGCTTTACAATCCTGGGTACCAGGTAGCTTATGGAATTTTGGCAGAAGTGGAAGAACACCCATTCGATTTGGACAAGATGGTCTTCATGGATTGGAGAGATTCACATCTCACAGATGGGACAGCTTTGAAAGAGAGAAACTGCAGAGTTCCAACTTTTTTGTATGCGATGCCATTTTCTTCAACAGGGATATTTCTGGAAGAGACTTCCTTGGTCGCTCGTCCTGGTTTGCGAATGGAGGATATACAGGAAAGGATGGTGGCTAGATTGAGGCACTTAGGTATCAAAGTTAAGAGCATTGAAGAAGATGAGAGATGTGTGATTCCTATGGGAGGCCCTCTTCCGGTGCTTCCACAAAGGGTTGTTGGAATAGGGGGGACTGCAGGCATGGTTCACCCATCAACAGGTTACATGGTAGCAAGGACGCTAGCCGCGGCTCCGATTGTTGCAAACTCGATTGTTCGGTTCCTTGGTTCTGATCATGATCTTTCAGGTAATGAACTGTCTGCAGAGGTTTGGAAGAATCTGTGGCCCATTGAAAGGAGAAGGCAAAGGGAGTTTTTCTGCTTCGGTATGGATATCCTGCTTAAACTTGACTTGCAAGGAACAAGGAGGTTTTTTGATGCTTTTTTTAATTTAGAGCCTCACTACTGGCATGGTTTTCTGTCATCAAGATTGTTTCTTCCTGAGCTTCTATTTTTTGGGCTTTCTCTGTTCTCACATGCTTCAAATACTTCTAGGTTAGAAATCATGGCCAAGGGTACACCTCCTTTGGTTAATATGATTAAGAACTTGTTGCGGGAGAAAAATTAGTTCACAAGAGGAGCCGGTTTTCTTGTAACTGCAATATTGTATCTATGACCTGTATCTAAATCTCTTTCCCGTCAATTTATATCTAATACTGCTTTCAGTTAGTTATAATATTCTTTTATGAGCTGAATTTTGTGACTTGAAATGTCCAAGATAGAAGAGAACCTCAAATGCTCTTTCTTTTGGAATATCTGTTGACTTCCAGAATTTTTTCTTCAGAATCTTGATAATAACTATCTGGAAAAGAGATAAATTTGCACTTATTGGTTACCCACAGCATGCTATTCCACATAAAGCCTATAGTTGTATTGCTAGTTTAAATTAACATGAAGAGTATACCAGATTGGTTGGTTTGATTCTGTAATTGAAACTTAAAATAATGTGTTTTTTTTTCCACCTGAGAGCTTATGTAGTTGTAATGTTTTTTGTTCTTTTTCACCTGCTAAGTGCCTACTAATTGTGCTTACCATATATATCAAATCACAAGAGGCACACGATCCAGAGTGTCGAACTCTGAATTTGTTTATGTGCCACATAACTTGCATTTCTTAAGATCTTCATGTCTGTTTCTGACATTATACAAAAAATGATATGTCAGGCTTCATCTCCTCATGCTACAGTTGTTTATCTGAGATATCTTATTTTTGCAGAATTTTGCAGACAATATAATAAGTAAATTAGGAACATCTTTTTGAAGGGTCATAGGTGAGTCAGGAGTCCTTAGTGTTTGTTGTTGAGTTGGATTCATTTTTACAAGGCCATATTTTGGACGCAGGTTCGATTTAGAAAAAAACATGTCAGGCTTTGTTAATGGTTTTATGACAAGGCTATAAACTTTCCTAACCAAAACATTTGTTGAAACAATAACACATCGTTGTTCATTGGAACGGAGACAGAAACAAAATCTAGGGAAGTGAGTAAACCTGCTAGATGGTTTGGGTGTCAGTAAAGAGCCATTTTCTGATCATACATGGGGTAGCATCCATATGCTGTATATGTAACTTATGTCCCGATCACACTAGTATATTGTAATCAGCTACAACATTGAGTCCGAATATGTTTTTTCTGGAGTGAAGGGTGCTGGTGATACAAGGTTAAGGTGGAAGTGGCGTGGTATCTTTTATTGGGTTTTCTTTTTATTATTGCTGTTGGCACTAATATTCATGACATCATGCCACTGCTATGACTATTATTCATAGTTTCATTAACTTAGTAGTCACTTTTTTTCATTTGATTGGTGTGGTAGTGCTGGCTTAGCATGGGGATTTTGGTCTATGTTAAGGTGCTTGTCATCCTGTAACTTGTAACAACTATGGGATGGTGCGGCTGATTCTTTTGGGATTCTTCTATGCTCACTTACATGGAGTGTCATTTGGTTATGGCCAATGCTGTTACTTCACCTCCAGTTTCTTTAACATGTCTTTTTATTTGGAGGGAGCTGTTACTTATCGGAACTTTTGTGCTGAACAGTGTGCTCATGGTGTATTTATGTAGGAGGTGTTCGAAGATGGAGGAAGTCCATGTCATTCTTGAAACTTTGACTGTTTTGGGATTGTCATGAAGTTTTACTGGGGATCTTCCTTTTAGTTCCGGGTTAGCTGACTGTATCTGACTTGATCTATTTCTGGCTTGGTGTTTATATAGGTTCAGTTGCCAATCTTGGTGGTAGGCTAACTTTAGCGAGGGGTTAAGTGCAATGTTCTGGTGCCGACTGCTGTGCTGGAGTAGCATTGGCATGATATGTATCACACCATGCTCGGCACATATTGGCATATATTGGCTGGCACTTTTGAAAATTATTAGCTCATTTGTCCCACTTCTCTCCTTTGTCGTTTTTCATGCATATACTCTTATTCTTGTTTGTCTTTTAACTCTCCCAACTTCCTTTCATCCTTCCATTTCTCTCTCCAAAAAGCTTAGTGCCTACTTAAATATTCCTTCTTTCCTCCATTTATCCAAGTGCCTTTCTGTTAACTTGTGCATGAATTCATTAAAACCTTTGTCTTTGCCCCTGTCAGCTGCTTCCTAGATTCAGATAACATTGATTTAGTATTAGATCATGTTTTGATCACCTACGAGGAAATTGATTTTCAGAATAAAAGTATTGGCACTACAAGGTGGTCATGAAGATCCACTGCTTGTGAAAAGTGTTCTAGAATCACAGCACTGAGTGTTAAATTCTGTGGTTAGCTTTAAGAATGTCAGATTGAAAATTGAAGCGGAAACTTGAAGCACTTGAAAAATGAAAGTTGAAGGAAGATGCACTCTTCCCCTTTTTGAAAAGGAAATGCTAAATGCTC
>JAOXJJ010000001.1:6924215-6961836 GCA_025769935.1 Phoenix roebelenii
GCGGTATTCTTTTTCATCTCTTGTACTCATGTACTCTTTTTTTTTGTAAATTTTTATTGTTTCTTCATAAATCGCCATGAATTAGCAAAACCTTTCAATCTGGCCTCGACTAGAACACACTTTTGCTCTTTTCATTCCTATCAAGCTACGCTAAAAAAATTCTAATGCTTTGGCAATTATTATTAGTTAATTGGTTTAATATTTTTTAATATGCTATAATTTATCTTTTTTAAGCAATTATTATTAGTTCCTGTAAATGAAAAGTAGTTGACATGACGATAATGGTCATTATATATAATAATTGAACTATGATTGTTATTTATTAAACTTTTATTATATGCTATAACTATGACATTATATAAGCATTCGAAAACCACTTTTGTTACTTAAAGACATATTTCCAATCAAAATGAGAGGATACATGCTTAGGTCGCAATGTACTGCAACCCTAATATATGCACTAACGATGGATCCGGATATTCTTCGAAAGGTTAGGGCTAAATGGTAAATGCAACCTATTCCTCCTCCGCGTCGTCTCCGCCTAGGTCCCTAATAAATTGGGACCACTTGCCCGTAACCCTCCAATCTATCAACGAAGTCCTCGCATCTTCGCTCCATCGTCGGCCTCCCTTCCTCTTCTTGTCGACCGTAGCCTCCCATGGCTTCTTCCACCGTTAGCCGCTGGCTGAGGCCCGAAGTATGCCTCATTTTCCTCCTCCTTCTCCTCCCTTTCTTCTCGCTCTTTCTCTCTCTCACACACACACTTTTCTTCTCCTGTTTGGATCTCCTTTTCTCTTTCCCATGATTCGTAAACTGGGACTTTAGATCTTCACTGCAATCCATTTTTTTTTATATATCCGTTTTTATACCTCTTATTTTTAACGATGATTTGGACGGTTTTGTTTTTGATTTTTTTTTTTAATTATCAGGTCTATCCCCTCTTTGCAGCGGTCGGAGTGGCTGTGGGAATCTGCGGCTTCCAACTGGTCCGCAACATTTGCATCAATCCTGAAGTGAGGTTGGTTACTGGTTGGATCCTTTAATTTAACTGCATATCGCGTCCATGATTATAACTTCTGTCAATAGCTATCTGCAATTGGTAGTAGTTTGATATCAAGCACCGGACTAGTGTTATACCTTCAATCTTCCGAAGATCTGCTGTTCTTTGTGGTTGACGATGGATAAACAGATGGGTACCCTAGCAAATTACATCTATTATCATCCATGGCGGGAAGCCTTTATGTGAGTTCAGTGGGAGGTCCATAGTTGATTGCATCTGGAAGTACCATTAAAAGTTTTTTATTTCTCCTTTTGGTGCAGATGTAAATGAACTGGAGGTTCAGAGTTCAGTAGAACTCTATATTAAGATCCTTAGAGCTATTCCTAGCTTTTACATATAGACGGGAGATCCATGATATAACTTCAAAGATATACTTAGACCATGGAAACTATGTGGTATTTAGAGGAAATTTCTGTCTCCTTTTTCTCCTGCTAAGGATTTCGTTGCTGGACATGCTATGAGATGGTAATTAGTGTTACATAAATGGTATTGAGGAGATAAGGATTGAGAAATCCTACATTGTCTCGCCAGGGAGGGGAAGTTGGGACGTCATATTATCAGGTGCCTGGCACCATTTCTGAATCATCTATTGGATTAAATTTTGTATTTCATCTAAGCATCGATGTTTACTATAACATCAAGTGGTTAATGAGTTGAAGGCTAATGCATCCTTCAAAACAATGGAATCATTCACAGAGCCCTCCTATCCAGCAGAGATGTAAGTAAATCTACAGTCAGGATTGATGGCTGCTATGACATTTTGTGTTGGACCCTTTTTGCCGTGGAATCGAGCAATGATCACAACAAGCACCATAGTATCCATGCGTCCCATCCAGTAGTCCACAACAACTCTAGGTCCATACTATGAAAGTTACTATATACTTAGTAAAGGAAGGGAAATCATATGAATCAAAGAGCAATCTAACTAAATACAAGTTACCTTGAAGTATATATAGTAAGTAGGGTTTGACTCCATCTCTGGATGCACCTAGCTAATGGGCTTTTGAACATAAAGTTCTAGAATGGAAAAATAGCATTTAATACTTGATTGAATGGAGGCTCAATTTCTTCCTAGATCCTACAAATATAATGCCAATCACCCTATTCTTGGTATTATGTCCGATGATGTGGAGGAATGTAGCCAATTGTTCCTTAATAGTCACATGGATGGTATCTTTTAGAAGCCCATAGTCCCTGAGTAATCCATCCAAGAAAAGAAAAAACTCAACATCCTTACAGAGGTAATGGACACAATAATTTGTGCCCCAGTGTGAAATCCTATGAAGATGTCCATTCCTGTATGCTTTTCTACTGCTAGAAGACTCCCTAGGGATGTTTTTGCCCATCCTATGTGTGAGCCTAATGTAAAACCACAAGCACACCATCGAAAAGTATTTGGGCAGCTGATTTCCTACAAACAATCGCCATTGCAATTTCCATTTCCATGTTGAAATGCATCTATAGATGTACAATTTAGTATGACATCAAAATCTTATCTTAGAAGCACGATCAAATAGATTGTATGAATGAACAGGAAAGTAGATATTGAAAGTATATGAAGCAAGAACAATTACAAGGTTACATCTTACTTATACATGTCAATAAATATGAATTTTTAAATGTCTTCTATTATAATAATTTTGCAACAATAATGTTTGACCCAACCTATATATCCAACCCGACTGGGACCCAACCTATCTAAACCGACTTGTTGGGTTCATAGGTGGGTTATGGGTCAGCCAATCCCAACTAGATGGCGGGTCAAGTTGGGTTTGGGTTAGGGCCTCTCAACTTGTTGGGTCAAGAAGGGTGTATAATAATTTTTATTTTAATATATTATTATATGTTTATATTAGTTTTATAAGTTTTTGGCTGAACATGAGTCATTGGATAATGATCCAATGGCCTAAATATAATAACATGAGTGGACTAAGGACTTGGGAGCATGGGCTCAAGGTCCCAAGCCCTACCCACCTCTCTCCATTCTTCTCCATCTCATCCTTTCTCCTCATTTCAACTTGTCTCTGCAACCGCAAGGTGGCAAAATTGCCTCACTAGTGTGGGAGTCTGGGTGGATGTGTGGCGGATCAAGGTGTAGGTCTACATGGCGAACAACCTCAACGATATCACGTGTAGCACCACCTGCAAGGACCTCGCCAGTGACTATGGCCAGGCCCCTGCCTCTCTACTGAGATGTCCGACTCCACCCACATCAATATGTAGATTTCAAGGATCTAGCTGCCAAGACCGTCTATGACCTCATCAAGCTCTCCTTCAAGCCCCCTTCCTACCCCCATCACAAGCTCATATTTTAATTTCCTTTTATTTCTTTTAACTAAAAAAAATAGATTGCAGGTGAACAGGATAGCTGCAGGTTAGTGGGTAGGCTACGGATTGGGTTTGGGTTGGTCATTCTTGACCCACTGGTGAGTCAAGTCGGGTTTGGATTGGGCCCGATAAGCCTTGATATATGACCTCAACCCAACTTGGATCCGCTGATTGCCACCTCTATTTGCAACCAAACAAGACCCAAAAGGTGACAATTCCATATATTGGTTGTTACATATTTTCCAAAAATTAAGCTATATATCTTGCTTATTAACATCTCTTGGTCCTTTAATCTAAGGTGAACTACACGGATCAAGTAGCTCACATTTTAGATTGCTGGAACCTTGGGACGAGGAACTTACCATCTAAGTGAGCCACTAGTTGTTGTTTATACCAATGTTCACAATCTTGATAGCAAGGGCCATATTGGTCAAGTACTAGTATGGCAATATACCGACACTCCGATTTGATATAATTCGGTACTTTTTATATTTTTATATTTTTATTTTTTATTTTTAAGATTATTTTACGATTTATGAATCTTTGAATTATGATTTTAAGGGTATTCTAAAGTTATTTTATTTCATATTTATCCTAAGAGATTGTATGATTGCTTAATGGACGTAATTATAATAGTTATTGTATGATTGCTTAATGGATATAATTGTAATAGTTAAATATATGTGTGATAATTAAACATAGAAAATATATATTTTTGAGGTTGAAAAATACCAACATCTACTCCCTTTTGTAGTGTTTATGGTTCTTGTAGACATTGGGTGCTATTCATATTTGGGACCTTGGACATGACTTCAATTCAGATAGTATGCCTTCTTATGTATCTGATAATCTGAGCCTCTTGGATAGCCATCTAGATATCGATCTTCTCTTTGGTATTAGGCTAGCCATATCTCTCCCATATGGTGGAAGATCATGGCAGCAAAATTTGATCCATAATCTAGTTAAGGCTATGGAGGATAGCCGCTCGAGCACAATGCAGCAAATAAAGGATATACATATAAATTATATTCTAGCTATGCAAATAGGATCTGGTGTACGATGAGGATCCAGAGACGTCTAGGGATCCTACTCTGGATGCTATATTATCAATCACAATAGTGTTTTGCTTGAACTAGCTTGAGAGGTTCTCTCTCGTATGTTATTGTAACCTTGTGGGCCTTACGATGTGTACAGTGGTCCACATCCTATGTGGCATAAATGAAAGGTGACTTGTCGGTGAATTGACTTGGACTAGGTGGTTGAGTCATATGCTTCCCCACCACATCCACTACTACCTCCTTGGTCATTGGATGCATCATCACTTGAACATTTGTTAGCATCATTACTCGTATTACAAGATGGTTTGGGCAATCGGTTATCCAAGGGCTTAGTGGTCTTAGAATTTGAATGAACAGGCTCCTCATTATCCCTCTCCTACGAATTTGTAGCATTCTTTATCTTTCTTGCTACTCTGAGAAAATATTTTCTTTTCCAACTAACCTGCCTGACTAGCTTTATTAGGTGCCTTGACTAGGCCCATTACCCTAAAGTACCTTGTCTTCAGATTGGACTGAGTGCCATAATAACCTTTTCTTGGCATCTTCTTATCATATCTCTAGGTGGATGTCTCATATATGGAGCCTTTCATTCTCGTTTGGTTCCCTTCTGACCTCCATGGTTGCTCTTGCTATTGGGCATTGGCTCGTTGTGAGCATAGCATGCGTTGTGCCTTGCACTAGGCTCCGAGAGACCTTAGCCTTTTAGGACTTGTTTGGTTCGCAGGAAGAGTAGGAGGAAAGTGTAGTCAATAGGAAAAGGAGAAATGCCTCATATTTGGTTTAAGTTTTCAAAGGAGAGAGATAGAAAAGTAGCTTTTCCATAGAAGTAAGTTTCTCACATTTCATAGGAAAGAAAAATCCATGTGTGACATGGAAAAGTCACCTTTACACTGGCTGGAAATTGGGATAATTTTTTTTCAAAAGTACCCTTAAGCTTTTAGATATAATAGGGTAAGGTCTTTTCCCTTTATTAAGGGCATAACAGGTATTGTACATAACTTTTTTAGGAAAGTAGTTGTTCAACGAAATATAAGCCATTTTAAAATGTCACTTTCACGTGGTCAACCATACATGCAAAAATCACTTTTTCAGGCATCATGTACCCACGCATCAGTTTCTCAGGAAAACATTCCAGTGAGGAAAAATTATTTCTATGAACCAAAAGAGTCCTTAGTGCGCCTTAAGCGTTTGACTACTTGTTATTGGGTACAAATGTGGCTGCTCCAGGAAAGTATGTGTTATAGTTTGTTGGCAATACATGATTGGTTGGTAATTGATAATATGTAAGGTCAAAGACAGCGACAACCAGTGCCGCGTGAACATGGATTTTGTCAAATCAAACTCTGATATATGATGGGGAGCCTTTCTTTGCAATATCAATAAATCAGGATATAGGGATTCATGAGGATATGGATAGCATATTGTCAGCAAAATATAAGTCAATATTTGTTAACAAAAGTAAAGTTTCTAAATCTAGATAGAAGAATTTGGCATAGTTAGTCATTTTGTATAAATTTTCAGCAACTCTGGCAGCTTCACCATTTGTTATCTGCTGATGAGTAGCAGGCCTGAACTGATCATTTTCTGATGCTGAATGTGCTCCCACATCACATTAGTTGCATCTGCTGTGATGATCCTCCCTGTTCTCTATATTCTTGGAAACATCCTAATCAGCAGCCCCACCCATCATTTTTGCATTCAGATTTTCAATTCATTTGTTCTGTTCCTTGATCTTGATACATGTCTCCATATCCAAGTCTGTTGTCCTGGCTATTGGCTAGTTATATGATGTGTTTAGTTTTGACTTATTTTTTATTTTTATTTTTTATAGCCCTCCATAATTTCATCAATATTCATTCTATCCTACTCTTATAAACACTTGATTCAGTAATGCATTCTTCCACAACTCCATAACCGCATTCACCTCTTTATCTATACTGCAATCAATAAAGACCAAGTCTCGAAGTTTATGCTAGTGGTGTAAAAATCCGAAGCCTGAGAAAATTCTGTAATATATTGATATAGTATTCTTCACATCCCTTTTTGTTGCATGTATGAAAGACATACGAGAGATCCTTGCAATATATGAATGTGCCTTTATTTCTGTATGGAACTGGTATCAGTGATCATTAAAATTCAGAATCTGTCTCAATCAACTCATCTGGCTTTTGGCCTTTCTCTGATTCACTGCATCTGAAAAACTGTATCGCTATATTGTTTTGTTTGGTACCATTATGTTCTTCATGCATATATGGTGACATTCTTTTTCGTATGTATTGGTGATTTTACCAGGGTCAGCAAGGAAGGTAGGGCTGCAGGAGTGCTGGAGAACTTTGCTGAAGGACAGAAGTATGCAGAACATGGTCTCAGAAAGTTCGTTCGCAATAAAGCCCCTGAGATCATGCCATCAATCAATAGGTTTTTCGCTGATCCCAAGTGAAGCCTTTTGGACCAAAACAATGCAAAGCATTTGTGGTGGTTATTACTCTTGTGTTCAACTTGGTTGCTCATTACAATAATTATGGTCATGACATTGGATGACAGTTGTTTGTGATTCTATTGGACCACCAAATTATATTATGAATGATGTGTTTTTAATCGCATTATGTCACCGTTGCTTCTCCTAGATGTTAAGAAACTTGTTTTTTTTTCCATGTACTGTGAGAATATGTACATCCATGGTTTGCCCTGTTTCTTCTTTTTTTTCTCATCCTTTTTTTAATGAGTTCACAGTTCATGGTCAATGATGTTTGTAGTTTATCTATTATCCATTGTTTTCATCTCTAGTTCGTCGACAAGGCTTGTGACCTATGAGCTCAATTATCTATTTGAAGAACACATCAAAACAAATATACAGAATCAGACACTTATTATTATTTTTTTTTTGCTGAGACGGAAGTATCATACATAATCGGTACGAATATAGCCAAAAAAAATTAAAAAAGTAATACATCATATAGAGTACTTGGCAACTCCGCCTCTCCCATTCATAGGTGATTTTTGAATAGTTGGCGACAAAAGATGCCATCTAATCTGCAGCTCCATTAGCCTCTCTAAACACATGTTTCACCTGAATAGCCATCCCATCACAAACTATAGCTCGGATGTCTCTCAGCAGCGGAGGGTAATCGCCGACCCCACTTGAACCCTGCAGGAGCCATCCAACGACCGTCGCAGAGTCACCCTCAAGGAGGACCTCTCTTACCTGCAAAGCACGCCGCACATAACTCAAGCCAGACCATGCCGCCCTCAACTCTGCCTCCGAGATCGAAGTGCCAAACATCTGGCAGCCCCTAGCAGCGATCATCCTAGAGTTCGGACCTTTAACAATAAAGCCCATACCTCCTCTCCCATCGCCCTGCAGGACGTATCCATCGAAGTTGACCTTGAAGAAACTCGGGGGTGGGGGCTCTCAGGTGAAAAACACCATGCGGGGTGCTCCACGAGCAGAGGTAGAGCCCTAAATGTCACGTGCTATCAAAGGTCTATCCGAACGGATTGTCTGAGAAACCTCTACCACCAGCAGTCGCGCCCTCTCCACCACCACCCCGGAGGGGGGGCGGTTTCTCTTCCCAAACATCCATGCGTTCCTCGCTAGCCAGATTTGATAAGCAATATAGGTCACCCGCACCGCCTCCGGCCTAGATTGCGAGGCCCCATCCAAACTTCCAATCACTTGTAGAAAGGATGCCACCGAACACCAAATCTCAGTGGAGAACCCCGCCCACCTCCAGATCCTTCTAGCTCGGTGGCACTAAAAAATAACATGGTCCAGCAACTCATCTGTCTGACACTCAAGACACTGGAGGTGGATACCCATGCCCCTTCTGCACAGCAGAAGTCTCGTCAGTAGCCGACCCCAAGCGACCTTTCAAAGGAATAAGGCTACTCTAGAATGCAATCTAAACCGCCAGATGCAGCCAAAATCCACCCCCAACTACCCTCCACCCTAAACAATGCAGCAGACATCGGCCATCCTAACTCTAGACCTGTAGGACGTGCTCCATATCCTGTCGTCAAGATAGGGGTGCCTCGAAACTAGGAGCGATTGAATTCACTCCGCAAGTGGCTCCCCGAACATCTGATCAATCCGGTAGGTATCCCACCCCCCTCTGAGAAGAAGAAGGTCACGCACCCGGAGTCCCTCCCCAGCCTCAACACTGACCAGGGTCGGCCAGCGCCTCAGCGGAAGCTCGTCCACCTATGCATCCTCCACCACATCCACCCTCTGGCCATCACCAATCAGCCACCTGCATCTGGACAGGACCATAGGCACATACTTGCAGATCTCGCGCCAAACCAGTGATGCCCTCCGGCCCCCAGATGGGGTTACGCTGCTCCCAACATGGCCATACCCAGCGACCATCATTTAACTCGAAAAGCACTGCAGCTTCAAGATAACCCTAGCCATGTGCCGAGCAATCAACACCTCCCTCCTGATCAGCAGAGACTGAACGCCCAGCCCCCCTGCCCTAGTCGGTTGGCATACCTGCTCCCAAGCCACCAGATGCACCCCCCGGCCACCGCCCTGCGTTCCCCAAATGAAACTCTGAGCAAGCCTCTCAATCATCATCAACACTGTCTTTGGGACAACTGTGTTAGACATAAGGTAGACAGACATAGACATAGAGCAAAGCACTAACCTGACTAGTCACCCTACCCATCATGGAAAGCAAGACTGCCCTCGAACCCTCCAGCCTCTGCTGCACTTGGCGCACCACGTCCTGACAGTCCGAGACCTGCAACCTCCTTCTAGTGATAGGGACTTCCAGGTAACTCCACGGCCCATCCTGCTCCCTCATGCCAAGTAACCCTCTGATCTTCTGCCGCACCTGCACCTCAGTCTTCAAGCTAAAAGCAATGGTCAATTTCTAGAGATTCACCCTCTGGCCCGATGCTAAGCAATAATCCTCCAAGACTCTCCGAAGAACAAAAGCATCCCTGGGCCTAGCCCTAGCTGGTAGAAGGCAATCATCTGCCAAAAGGATGTGAGAGATCGGCTGGGCACCAGGGGCTGGGACATAGGCCTCCAACGCCTACTCTCCACAAGCATGTCGCAGAGCACAAGACAGAACATCAGCATAGATGATAAATAAGTATGGGAATTAGGGACAACTCTGGCACAACCTGACGATCGACCGGAAGAAGGGCGATGGTGTGCTGTTGACCAAGATGGAAAACGACGGCCCCTACACACCCCATAACTCAGGAGATCCAAATCTCATGGAAGCCGAGGCTCACCATCGCTCTCCATAAGAAGCACCAACGGATTCTATCATAGGCTCTCTCCATATCGAGCTTCACTACTATGTAACACTGCTGTCACGAAACTCGCAACAAGTCCCACGACGGGGAAGGAGAGGTTGCATGCATCCTACCAATTAGTATCTTCGCCACCACCTTGTAGAGGGTGGTGCAAAGACTAATGGGTCTGTAGTGGCTGGGCTCCGCCACATCACGCTGCTTCGGGATCAGGATGACAAAAGTCGTCTTCCAGTCATGTGACATAACCGCTAACCTGAAAAATAACTAGACCACCTCCACCACTGTCCTTCCGACAATGCCCCAATACATCTTAAAGAAAAAAAGGAGAAAAATCATCAGGCTTAGGGGCTTTGTTCTTCCCCAAAGCCCAGACCACCTTCATGATCTCCAACTTCGTCACCTCCTCAATCAAGGCTGCGTTCTCCGACATCCCCACCATAGTGTCCGGACGCGAGAAGAAATCCCCACTGTCCGAGCCCCCCTTCTTAGCCCATCTCGATTTTTTTGTCCCGATATATCTTAAAGAAAAAAGGGGAAAAATCATCAGGCTTAGGGGCTTTGTTCTCCCCCAAAGCCCAGACCACCTTCCTGATCTCCGACTTCGTCACCTCCTCAATCAGGGCTGCGTTCTCCGACGTCCCCACCATAGTGTCCGGATGCGAGAAGAAATCCCCACCGTCCGAGCCCCCCTTCTCAGCCCATCTCGACTGAAAAAAGTCAACCGAAGAACAGGGAAGCAGGGGAAAAGGCATCATAAACCATTTTTTTTGTTCTTTTTCTTCCCTGGCACATTCACTCCACATAAACTGAATCAATCGATATCACTAGAATGTATCGGTGCATCTTAGACTCCATTTTTCCATTGATGGGAGGCTGGCTTGAGGGGAGCTGTGTTCTTCTGTACGTTTTGGATTTCTATTTTTGGACAGGCGATGATAAGCCGAACTCCCGCCTCCTATGTTGATCATGTCATAAAAAGAAAAAAAAAACAGCTACTTCAGCGGCAATTAGCAGAGCTAATGAGGAAGATTGTCCTTGCAGAGAGATGGAATATATTTCGAGAGAAGCAATGAAACGACCTGTGACTTGTTGCAGGCTTTAGTAAGTTCTGGCAGCCTTAGCGTCGCTCTTTAGATCTATTGCTTGATGACTTAGTAGTGGCTGAAGCGACGAGCACTCTTGGTGCTTTACGACTTTGTGGCGGCTGAACTGGCACACTTGGAAAGAGCACGTTTCTTGGTTGCTGAATTACTTTCCACGAGCTGAAGTGGGGCTGTGTAAAGGACCTATTTGGACGGTCGAGAGCGGGGTGGACTGGGAGAATGGCAAAGGGTAGGAGAGCAGCAAGTTCGTTGCATCAAGTTGACCTTTTGATACCATAAATTAACTTTTGAGAGGATTCCATTACCTCTTAAATTTTGGATTACTGATGCTGGCTTCCTTTGGGATGCCATTTTTTTACTTTTTTTAATTTCCGCGGGTTCTATTTCTCCCTATGATTGTAGCGAACCATGGAATCCGGGCATCCAAGCAAGTAAAACGAGCAAAAATTGGGTGGAAACAAATAGGGGTCTTACATGTAATCGACAAAGATCTCAAAGGAATTCTATCGCGCCCTAAATGCGGGATATAACAAGGCTATGCTATCGATGAGTACCGCTCATGATAACATGAAGCCAACAATTATAAGTTGTATATAAATGCACGTCAAATGAAATATAACATGAAGCATCCAAATCCTTCATCCATTAAATAAATGCCTATTGAGGCCATCTAAGTCCAAATTCATATAGCAAAATCTATAATCTTAAAATTCAAAAAATCATCAACTACAAATCATAGTCAATTAAAGAATTAAAATTCTGCTACGAAATCGCCAAACTTACTAGCAGGCACTCCAAACCTAGACCATCTTTCATTCTCAGTGACCCTATTTATCTAAAAAGAGAAAATAAAAAGAGATATGAGCTACATAGCTCAATAATTAAAATTTACACTACTTTACTGAATTATGCATATATTTTTCTATGACAATATATTATTTAAGAACAATGATAGATATTACAAAAATAAATCATTTCATGGTACAATATGATAGAGCAAGTCATAAAGCAAATTATGCATGAACAAATCATCCATCCTTCATAAAGATAGTTTCAAGTTTATATAGCAAATAAATTCATAAATCATTCTTTATATCATTTAACTCTATCATAGTTCAAAGTATTGATCACAAATATTCGTACTAAAGTAATAGGGCATGTGTTTGTAATTGACAAAGTATCATATTTTATATACCAATTTTATACCTGCTGAGAGAGCCTATATTCACATGGAACTAGAGGTCATACATAGCTACGTAAGAGCCTTAAAAATATTTATATTTTTTCTTAAAATATACACATAAATAGATGAAAAAATACTAAATGGTATGATAAAATTCGTGCTTCATAAACTTATTATTTTAATTAAAAATACTTATAAAATTATTTTTATAACAAAGCATCATTTTCATAATATATATGCCAATCCAGGATTTTAAGAGAACATAACATCATTAGTTACAAACCATATGCATAAAAAATATGATAATTTGAAAATCAATAAAAAGTGTAAGGTCTATTTACAAGTTTGAAAACTAGTAAGGAGTATAAGGTTTATTTATCTTTTCCATCTGAAACCGTCAAATTTCACTAGGCGGTTTTGCTAAACCTCGATTCCGGCGGCATTCTCTAGCCTCGATTTTCGACAAGTACAATGATAGGGAAGGGCGAGTTCGAAGGAAGAAAGAAAGAAAAGGGAAGAAAGAGGGGGAAAGAAAAAAAGAGGCATGATGATCGCCAATCGAGGGCCATAGAGGGGAGGGAGTCCTATTTCTCGGAGCTGCCGACTTCAGTGGGAAAGCAGACTCCCATTAGGAGCCTATTGCTGCTCATTGCATACGACCTATGCACGAGTTATGTGGTTGGGCCTGCATCTAAGTTAGGTCAATCAAGTGGATCAGACCAGGCCGTCATAACTTAAAAGAAAAGAAAAAAAAAAGTTAATCTGTTTCCCTTTGCAGCCCAGTAATTAACTAGGTATATTTGCTTTTTTTTTCTCTTTACAAAAATGATGATCCAGACAAAAGATATATTTTTCATGCACCACATTGACATTGCATGGCGAATATCATGAAAGATATAAACAATTTATAGCATTAAGAGAAATAGAAAACCCTATCGATATAATAAGCGATTATTTTCCGAAGCACTTATAGCCAAACCAAAGGAGATCCAAAATCGACGATCTACTGCGCTCCGTGATCAGAGAAAAGCGAATAGATATTTTACAGTTGTGCTTAGGATTGCCCCCCCTTGTTGCCTCGTTGGAGGCTGACCAAGCCGTAGTAAGATCCTGTCGGCCCCTTGGCCAGAAGGGAGGCATGAGTCCCCTTCTCCACCACCACCCCTTTCTCGAGCACCGCTATGAGGTCACAATTCTGTATGGTACTCAACCGGTGAGCCACCACCACACTAGTCCTCCCCACCATCACCCTCTCTAATGCCTCCTGCACCACCTTCTCTGATTGACTGTCCAATGCGCTTGTTGCTTCATCCAATAACAGGATCGCCGGGTTCTTTAGAATTGCCCTCGCAATTGCAACCCGCTGCTTCTGTCCCCCTGAGAGTTGCACCCCACGATCACCACACCAAGTGTCATATCCTTCCTCCAGGTTGCTGATGAAGTCATGAGCATTGGCTGCCCTCGCCGCGCTCTCTATCTCGGCCTCCGTCGCTCCTTCCGTCCCATACAAGATGTTCTCTCGAATGGTCCCAGCAAACAGAGTCGGCTCCTGTCCTACCAGTCCGATGTGCCGCCTCAGAGAACGAAGGTGGTACGACTTTATGTCTCTGCCGTCAATCCTCACCGTCCCCTTTAATGGGTCATAGAAACGTTCGATGAGTCCGATGATGGTCGACTTGCCGCACCCACTTTGCCCCACCAATGCCGTGGACTTCCCTGCCTGGATGCTGAGGGTGAAACCTCTGAAGATGATCACGTCCGGGCGCGCGGGGTAGGCGAACTCGACGCCGCGGATGTCCACGTCGCCGATCAGCTTCTCCGGATGGTGGCCCTCCGAGTCCTCAGGCTCGATGCGAGTGAACCGATCCAGAATCGCGAACACCGAGCCCGCGGCATCGGCGCCCTTGGCGAGATCGGTGGTCATGCTGCCGGCATCGGCAATGACACGGCCGGTGCTGACGAGGACCATGAAGGTCTGGAAGAGCGCTTTCGCGGTGATGTAGCCGTGGGAGATGAGCCTGCCGCCGTACCAAAAGTCGAGGGACCAGGTGCAGGTCATGAGGCTTTGGGAGGTGGCAAGGCCGAGCCCCGCGAACCAGGACTGCCGAATGCTCTCCCGTCGAGGGCCCTCTTGCGCGTGATCGAACAAGCGAAGGATGCGATCCTGGGAGGAGAAGGCGGTGACGGTGCGGAGGTTGGAGACCGCCTCGGCGGCGAGCTTGCTGCTCTCCGACTGGGACTTGATGGCCTTGCCGGACATGCTCTTCAGGAGGACTCGACGCGCGTAAAAGCATACGATGATCACCGGCTGGACGGCAATCATAACCAGGGCCAGCCTCCATGCGATGATTAGACCCATGGTGCATGCGATGGTGACTGCAGACACGGTCTGAATGATCAGAGCCATCCGATCACCAACCAGTGATCTCACCTGCACAACAACAAAGAATCATACTGTTTGATCGATCAAGCGATTAACATGTCCCGAGAAATGCATAGCCATCGCACATCAAGCTTGGATGGGTCTTTTTCAAGTGGGCAGCATAGGTGATATGCCATGGCGTGCACCTTCCGACTACTTTAGCCGTTTGGAAAGGAACGTCGCAACCTCGCATATGGACCCCAAGAACGACGCATCTTCCCAAACGGACAAAGTTGATAGAATTATTGGCCTCTTCACTTTGTCTCTCACGGTATCAGCCCTCTTGGAAGATGCAGTAGAAAAGACAAAACCAACTGTCGCTAATAGTGGAAGAGTTGACAGGCATCTAGCTTTGCGCTTTTTCTGTGCTTTGTCTTGACATGCATTGTGGTTTTCTTTTCTATCCTAACATGGTTCGTACTATTTCTACGTCCAGACCCACCAATCAGATCGACGTCATACCTCAATGACAGCAATCGCTAAGCCACCCTCTTAATTACCCTACCCACCTAAGTAATTAGCACAGTTGGAAGAGTGAAGTGAGCAAGATAACATGTTATCACGTTTTAATTCACTCAAAAAAAAAAAAAAAAAAAAGCAAAAGGAGAGACTGGGAGAGATTCTATGTTACCGACCACATTGGCATCCTTGGCGAGACGAGAGCAGATGGCTCCAGTTGAATTCTCATCCTGGTCGAACCAGGCCACTTCGAACGTTAGAATCTTCGACAGCATCCGCTCCCTGACCCTCTTGGTGAGATACTCTCCCATGGCTCCGAAGTTGTAGTGCTGCCCGATATTGATCAAGAAGGAGAACACCGACAGCGAGACGAAGATGAGAGAATAAGTCCTCGTCTTCGACTTGATGTCATCGTGGTCGGTCAAGAAGTAAACTGAGATCATGCTTCCCATAGCAAATGCGTACAGCGGCTGTACTGCCCCGAACACGGTGGCGCTCAAGCTGCCCAGCAATGCCTGCTTCCACTCCGGCACGTTCAGCATCAGCAACCTCCGGAACGAAGGCACCGGAAGTGCTTCGGGTTCCGACTCGTCCGCCGGCCCGGCGTTCCCAAAAGACCGTGCGGAGCTGGACCTGCTGGCGGCGGAGAACCTCTGGCTCATGCTGCTGCTGCTGCCCAGATGAGACGATAATGCTAAGTTCATCATCGACGAGGATGCGGCGGCGCCTTCTTCGCCTGCCGTCGAGGTCTGCTGGAGCCGAACGAAGGACGAGTAGAGCCCGTCCTCGCTGCGGATGAGCTCGTCGTGCGAACCGATTTCCATGACCTGGCCGGCTTGGACCACGGCGATGATGTCCGCATTCCTTATGGTGGAGAGGCGGTGAGCGATGACGATGGTGGTCCGGCCGACCGTCGCCAGATCGAGAGCTTCCTGGACGATTCGCTCCGACTCCGAGTCCAGCGCGCTCGTGGCCTCATCTAGGAGAAGTATCTTAGGCGACTTGATAATTGCCCGGGCCATTGCTATCCTCTGCTTCTGACCTCCAGACATCTGAACGCCTCTTTCTCCAACCTGTGTGCATCCATATGAAATGATGACAACCCGGTTTTTTTTAAAAAAAAAAAAAAAAATCCACCAAGAAAAAAATTTCGCTCCATGTTTTGGCAATAACAATGGGATAAATGGTTTCACTAACTCGCCATTACGTACGTATGGAATGAAAAAGAAAAAAGAAAAAAGAAAAGAAAGAAAGAAAGAAACATGCCAGATCCAGAGCATGGATTTGTTGACCAAGAAGTAGTAATCGTTAAAGAGATAAATAATTAAGGTACTCTGTCAAGATAATATTTTCTTTTAACATGATTCAGTTTTACTAATAAATAATAATGAGGAATAACCTCCGTTGATAAGTATAGCATTGGAATAAAGAGCAAGGCCTAAGGCCTGCTCATGGTTTGCCCTACGTAGAACCACGATTTGGCGCATCAAGGAATATATAGGTCGAAGACTTACCGAAGAAAAAATAGTAATATAAGCAGGTGCCGCAGCAGGAGTTGATCGTATAATATACGTTTATCCAGTTTTTATTCTATCCTGGACGTAAGAAATAAAATACACCGGTTTAGGGCAGCTTTCAAGAGTCAAGATATATACTCTTTCCAGACCAATTCATGTATTTATAATTCATTATTGACTTAAATCGACGATGGAAACTACGACCCGGAAGTGTTAAGGGGTATTAGAACGCGAGGGTAATTAGCTTTTAATAAGATATCTGCCATTTTTTTGCCATCAGAAGTTGTCAAGCAAACAGTGGGCATAGTTGTCATCAGATTCCTTTGTGATACCCAAAGCATCTACCTAGTGCCCTTCCCAGATCCACCTAGTGGAAGGCGTGAGTGCAGCCCAGCGAGCAGGACATGAGGGGCTTTCTTCTGCCTGTCCTGCAGAGCACTGGCCTAGTGGACTTCTCCTGGCGATCACGCTGCCACATGGCCGTCCAGTGTGAATTCGTCCATCAACTCAACGGCCTAGATTGCAGGTAATCACACCGAACTTTCGCCATTTTTGAAGTGGGGGCATACCAATCATTACTCGTGCTTTTTCACCATCTCCGACGAGCAAATTCCTCGCGAATGGATGGATGCTGTGACAAGCACCAACCCTTTCACCGGCGTCCGCACTTGGGGTGTAACATCACACACCGGGAAGCGAACGTCAAGCTGAGGAAAGAAATAATACCAACAGGAAGTACACTAGAGTTTTGATTCCTTTCCTTTTCTTGATGTGGGAGAGAAGTTGTTGATTGTGGGTTAAAAAAAGAGTTTGTTATGGAACCAACATTCAATTGGAGCTGATGGACGTTTGTTAGCAGCCTAATACACACACACACACAAAAAACAATAAATTTATTTATAAATTTTAATACTGTTAGCACGCTCGTATCAGCAACTAGTACCGGAAATAATAAAAAAATATATGATTTGCATCATAAAATGTTATGCATCATAAGATAACAGCCATCAGATGATAGAGAGTCATTAAATAAGATGTCTCATATATGATGTTAATAGGTTGAAGCTATATGCACGATCAACATTGGCGGAATCGATCCGAATCAGACAGTTCCGTACTTTTCGAATCGTATCGGTAAATTATACCGGTGGCTCACCGGTATGATTCTGGCTCCAAAAACGGAATATGAGCCGAAGAAGGAAAAAGATAGAAAGAGTGAGCAACAGAGAGAGGAAGAGAAAGAGAGGAAGGATGCCGGCAAAGGGCTAGCAGAGCTCGGCGGAGGCCGGCGCTGGAAAAGAAGGAAAAAAATTGGACGATTCATAAGTAAAATTGGCAAATTTGTTGACTTCATTTACGAATCAGCAAATTTTTAGAGAGCTCTTCTTTCCGGGACCAGCTCCCTCGCGAGCTCCGCCGGGGTCTCTCTCTCTTATTTTTTTCTCTTTCCTATCTGTTCCTCTATGCCGGTACGGGCTTGTGTTTATAGCAGTTCAGTGTTTAATGGAAGGAAATAATTGGGGCGGTATTGGGCTGATTCTAATTCTGTGAAATCCACATCCGACCAAGAAAACAAAGAGGGATGCCGACATAGACGTGAACGCAAGTTGGTCTGTAGACGTTATGTGCCCCTATATGTTAAATTGTCAATGTTTCCACCCAATCCACACGTGGCAGCGTGCAGTACCAAATCTTTCAGGGAAGTTTGTGCGGCTCCTATTGCTTGCAGGGGAGGTTATTGTGTAAATTACAACGAAAATCATAGGTTACGGTCCGAAGAAAATTTATCGGGAGGTGAGACTTTTCCGAGGATTTCTCGTAAAGTCCACCGGCATGTAAATGGGTCTCAGCAGCGTACATTAATGGTACCCTTCTCACCTAAACTTTTTGTTTTTAAGTGTAGGTCTTGGAATTTGGCCTCCCTACCTTTCATCAAATTCCGAGAATTTCGCAGAGAGAGAGAGAGAGAGAGAGAGAGAGAGAGAGAGGATTAGGTAACCTGAGTGTCGTATCCCAGAGGCAGCTGAGAGATGAAGTTGTGGGCATTGGAGGCCTTGGCCGCTGCCACCACCTCCTCCGTGGAGGCATCTTCCTTGCCGAAAAGTACGTTTTCCTTGATGGAAGCCGCAAACAGAGCCGGCTCTTGGCTCACCAGTCCCATCTGTGACCGCAACCACTTGAGCTGAAGCCTCCTGATGTCCACCCCGTCCACCAAAATCTCTCCACCGGATGGATCGTAGAACCTCTCCAGCAGCGCAATCGCCGTCGACTTCCCCGACCCGCTGCCGCCGACCAGCGCCACCGTCCTCCCCGTCGGCACCTTCAGGCTGAAGTCCCTGAAGATGAGGTTCTCCGGCCGCGATGGGTATGCGAACTTGACCGCTCTGAACTCCACATTTCCTGATACGTTCTCCAAGACCTCACCCTCCATGCTGTCCGAATCAATCTTCGGTATTCTTTTGATCACCTCCATGATCCGCTCCCCCGCCGAGCTCGCCTCTGAGAAATATTTCAAATTCGAAAGCCCCGACCCAAGAGCTCTGCATGCACCAACCATCGAACACATAAGCAAAATATATGCGTATATGCCGTCCGTCCGCAGTCAAATAGATTAGAAGAAGATGAGTCGTTGAGGTTAGGGAGTATTACAGGCCACCGACAACGATCGCAGCTCCGACGGCAAAGACGGTGCCGCCTTTGCCTCCATGGTACATGACGAGCCGGCTACCGTACCAAACCAAGAAGGCCCAGATGGCAAAGGTAACGCTGTTACTCCCGATGGCGATGCCCTTGGCCAGGCCCTGCCGGAGCCCGAGCTTCACCGAGTCATCGAGCGCGGCAGAAAACTTGGCCATGGTGCGGGACTCCGCGACGAAGGAGTACACAGTCCGGACCGAGGAGATGGCCTGCTCGGCGATGGTGCCGGCCTTGTTGTACTCCTCGCGAATCTCTCTGGCGAGGCTCGTGAGAATCCTGCCGTACATGAGGCCAGGTATGATGAGGAGCACCACCGTGGGGAGGGCCACCAGGGCCATCCTCCATACTAGAAAGAACCCCACCATGTAGCTGCCAAAGAATGTAGCCCCGTTCATTATGAAGTTGGGCACCTGCAACTCATCCGTCATTCGCTTTCGCATAAGCATCGATCATTTTAGGCCCCGGGGGGAGGAAAAAAACAAAAAAAAAAAGAGAGAGGAGCATGCAGCTGATAGTTGTTACTTAAGAGGCCATTGAAAGGAGAGAGCGGACCTTTTCACTAAGGACGTCTTGAATGACGAGGCTGTCGCTGGAGACGCTGGTGATGACTTCGCTCGTGGAAGCCACCTTGAGGTCGAAATACTCCACGTCCTGCCTGAGAACTGCCTTCAGGTATCGCGCTCGCATCCGCGATGCTTGTCGCTCTCCCGTTCTCGTCCAGCAATATCCCTCTGCAATCATCATTAGGAGCTCAGAAGCATCTCAAGGTGAGTTTAAAAAAATTCAAAGAAGCCATAATAGCTAAGTTTTGTTTTTTTTTTCTCAATAAAATAAAATAAAATAAAAAAGGGGGAAAAAAAGGTACCTAAGAAAGACATCACCCACGAGCCGCAAGCCAAGTAGAGCAAATCCACCGAATTCTGGAGAAAGAGCCAAAAAAAAAAAAAGGAAACCATATATGAATACTTCGGCAGGCAGGCAGGCATATTGGAAGGAATTAGAGGGGAAGGGGAGGATGGATCACCGTGTCAATGTGGTGAACGAATTGAGAAGAGTCAATGGAAGAAGAGACGCCGGAGCCCAGATTGTTGAAGACCTTGCTGGTGATGAAAAGCATGACGGGCGTCGAAAGTCCGTCTCCCGTGGCGCCGAGAAAGCCCAAAGCCATCAGCCACATATCCACAGTATCTGCATGCATAAAGATCGTCCTAAAAGAAGAGATGGAAGACGAGCTTCCTCTCTTCTTGCTCCCCTTACCCCCATCTCCTTTCTCCATCCTTCTTTCTACCGCGCGCTTCTCCCAGGGAGATACCGCGGAGACTAGCCTAGAGAGACACCAGAGGACCGTAGCCAATCTAATAACAACCTTATACCGCTTAAATGTTCGAAGCAGGCACCTACTTTCTATGCGCACTCACAAATGAAAGGTGGAATTAATACTCGTGCCGTGCGCCCCCTCAGCTAACGAGCGTGGGTGGGGACTGGGGAACGCCATTCAAGGGAAATGTTTCTTATAAAGCACATAAGAGGTGGAATTGGAACGGTGGCAACTTAAATTTAATTTAGAGGGCAAGATGGACATGGCGAAGGTTGCAGGTTGACCATGGATGGCAGTGGTATCGTCATCAGTGACGGCTGCTGCGGGTCCTCGGGGCGTGAAATATTGAAGTGAGGGGGGCCGAGGGTGACACAGGAGCTAGATGGAAGCTAGAAAGGGATGGCCATCGGCTAATCCTAGCTTGTTAAATGTTTTTAGAGGTAGGTATCTACGTTATTAATAAATTGACCTCTCCTTGCTCTACGGCCAAAATGGAGACAGGCACTTAGGCATGGGGATCTTCTTAGACGTGGTTCGCTTAGGTACCGATTCCAATTTCATTTTGGATTTTGTGAACACCGACATGCGATCTTCTTAGACGTGGCTCGTTAAATTATGTCATATTATGATACGCTTCTTTCCCACCGACACGCCCTGCATCCATCACAATAGGGTCAGGTCAAAACCCGTGATATACCAAGCCCGGATTTGGCTCGATCTGCCCCCACGTAAGCTTGGATTTTCGACAGGTTTCGAGCATGTTTTTTTACCTGTTTCAAGAGAAAATTGGAAAAGCTTAGGTCCACGTCGAGTCATCTTCTATTCAATCTAGTAAGTTGGTGTTGAGTGGTCCAGGACTAGCTTGATTTACTCGGTATCATAAGTTATTGATCGTGAGATGAAATAACTATATCACAAAAAAATAATTGTATCTTACGAAAATTATACCATGCCGGACAAAATTTTGTCCTGATTGTTGTTCTTCAGAAATTTTGTTTCTTCTCTTGTTGCTATCCTTTGACTGGTAAAATGTTTGTACAAGGAGTTGACCCTGGTTATGAAATCGTGCTTCAAAATTAGATTAAGTCACGTTTGCTTGGTCAAGCCCCGACATGTCTCTTACCTAGCTACAGCCGTGTTTAAAATAATTTGAGCTTAAGAATTGTTCGATAATACAAAAGAAAGAAGAAGAAAAGTTGATCCATGGCAATCATCTTGAAATCAGAGAGTTTTTCCTGACTTTGGTAGTTGGTACCACAAAGTATAAAAGATATAATGAACAATAGCATTATTTAAATAAATAATAACTATTATTGCATCCAGTTTCCAAAAAAAAATATCATTAGTTAGAGGTTTAAATAAAATGTGCTTAGAAAAATAAAAGAAAACACACTAACTAAACCTCATAGTGGTGCTATGATTTGCATGCTGGATAAAAAGGAAAAGATTATGAATACATGAGATTATATACATGAAATGTGGTATTAGCTTAATGTATTGTTAAATTTCATCGATAAATTGGAGTCAATAGCAAGAAGCTGTGTGCAACAGTTGATACATCTGTGTTATATGTGGCAGTAATAAGCTCATTAATCATTGAAAATAAATTAAAGGAGTTTCTCAAAAAGAAGAATAGAAATAAAAGGAGATTTGAAGGTGATCGATATCTATTTTATGTAAGTTGGAAAGGGTACTTTCACTTGGATTGTTCATGGATTGTTGATGAACCATGAAAAGCAAGAAAACTATATGCAATAAAGTAACAATTAAATGCTCCAATCTAAAAATTTAAAGCATTTTGTCATGAAGGTTGAGAAGGGAGGCGATCGAAAGCAACATCTATCAAGAGTAAGGAAACAAGCAGGTCATGAGAGCAGAATAGGTCATCCTTTTCGTTGGAGGAGACCAACATAAGAGCTGAAACACCCTGGGATTTTATTGTCCTCCAACAAGACAGGAGTAATTGGTGCACATCAGGAAGCAAACTACTAGTTTCACTTGTGGACATGCAGAAAATGACCATCAGGAGTAATCCTATGAACCTGACCAATTAATCTAGTGTGCGATACATTTGAACTTGGTCAATTTGGGCATAAAATGAGCTGTTATGAACATCTGATAGATATCCAATCTGACTTGATTAGCTTTCGACTTAAATCAACTACTTGTAAAGCACGATCCGACAAAAAAAAGGCTTTTAAATCCGTTGCCAAAATTAACGTAATCTAGACTTTTACCAAGATCACTCGATCATTATCTTTAGAATAAAGAAAAGAAAAAAAAACTCACCTAATCATAAACGCACATTTTTCCCATGGAGCTGTAGATCTCTGGGCCAAGATAATACGAAAATGATGTCAAACGGTGCTTTTGATTAATATTAATGCCGGTCACATGGCTCCTGTTATAATTTCCCAGAAGTTTCCTGATGATACTCCTTAAATAGTTGGCTAGAAATCATGCCAAGTTATTAGATGTGCATCCAAAATTACACCCCCGAGGGGGGCGTATTTGTTCATTTCCACTAGTCAGCGGAGCCAGCTGACCTCATTGCTTATGTAAAGCAACCTTCTGCTATCAAAAAACTAAGGATACATATACGTGGCTAATCACTCTATCTACTTCATGGATGGTTTTGTAGGATATTCCTACTGAATTTTTCAATATTTTATTGCTGATTCATATTTTTTAATTATTAAAATTATCACTTATTTCAAAAGCTTAAACTAATATCTAGGATGAGATAGATTTATTATATATTTTATATTTTTTTACACTCCTTCTTATATGTGGGTCAGATTTCTCTTTGAATGGGTTAAAGAGTGCAGCTTATAGGATGAGACAGATTTATTTATATATTTTATATTAATAAATCCGATTGACCAAAAAAAATAAAAGGAATGCAATGGCTTTTTAATTTTTTTCTCCCATGGATTGAATGAAGATAGGAATCCTTGCGAACCAGATATTGCTTGGCGTTCGTTGAAACAAAATCACATGATGCTAGCTTCAGATACCTTTGAATGAAAGCTATTGACAGATGCGCACTAATCTCAGGTCTAAAGGTTCTTTTCTAATAAAATTAGTATCACATGACCCAGTTTCCTTTCTTCCCTTATTGTTCCCTTCCCAACTTCTTTTTACATTCTTTGGTAGGTCTGTGCTAAAGAGATTAGCAACAGGTTGGAAATAGAAGCAGGTTCCTTACAAGGACAGCATGGGTGGCGCCAATTAAACGGGAGGTTCACCGGATTCATGGATTCCAACGAAATTATGTCGTCAGGCACGCAAGCAACGAATTAATTGGACCTCCAGCCTTGATGAAAAGGACTCCCATGAGATGCCATGTTCCGGAATAGTGTTTTTTTTTTTTTTTTCCCCTCCTTTTCACCCATGCCTGGTCTAGCTTTTCTGGCATGCTTTTTGTCTTCCTTTAACTCTGAGTTGACAGCTGATACCGCCCACGCAAAAGAACTTGTTGGCCATATACAAGAAAAGGAGAAAGAAAAAAGAGAGAGAGAGAGGGCAGCAATGGAGGCCTGGCTCCTCGAGGTCCTTCTAAAGAAGTTTTGACAGGACTGTAGAGATGTGAACGTTGGAGTCGCCAAAGTTTCAAAAAAGGCCAAGACCTATCCCACTCCCTAGCGAGAATACATGAAGAGGGAGGATACTTTTGGCCTGGGTCCGTCGTCCATGCCTTGGAGCACATGGCACGCTATCATTCAACAGTAGTTCCTCGCAAATCCTTAAGACTGCGTACAGTCCTCATCCTTTATATCACAACCATCATTCGATAAGTTTCTACTCTCTTTTGAGGATAAAATTATTGTATCGGAAAGAAAAAGTATACATGATGTTTGATACATCCTCTTTTACTTTTTTTTTTTTTTTCTCCCTCCTTTGGTTGATATGTTTCACCATCTTTTTCGTGCGTATAAAGGAGCAATGGAGGTTCAAAAAGGACTGCGTGCTGTTCTCAGGATGGTATGCCTTTTATAATTAATGGGACCCGGAATGCAAGGCCCAAAATGCTACTGTATTGTAGAATGATAGTGATATTCTTCTATCTTCTGTGTATCAAGATTTATGTAGAATGCAAGGCACTCTTCTCCGCTCCTAATTATTCCACCTCCCCTGTAATTTTGAATTTTAGTTTCATCCTTAATAATTAGAAAAATACTTTACCCTGGCACTCTCTTCCCCCACCTATGGTGATCGACGAGCTAGTGCGAAGGCCTGCTTGTCATCCATATGATCCACCATGCCGCCAATCATAGCCATTCGTTTCTATAGGCTCCATTAATCCAACCTGGGATTCTAATAATTATGTTTTTATTTCAAATATGCATGATTTTTTCCTCCTCTCCCACCATCTCTAGCATTCTAAATGAAGAGCCACAACAACCGATCATCTATTTGAAAAAAAAAAAAAAAATAACTATGACACCACCAAAAATGTTCTAGAGGTCTTGCACACTCGATATCCACTTTTATGCACCGATACCGGAGCATCATGTATAATGAGAAAAGGCTAACCAGGTTAATTAGCTGAAAGTCGGAGAGAGAGCAAACCATGATCTTTTTCATATGCATGATTTCTTTTTAAATTAAGCTTTTCATGGAAATAAAAAGTTGTTTTATGGGAGCACAGGACAGATTGGTCGGTTCATGCACCACTCGCAAGTTTAGAGTGCCGCTGCCACAGTTGTTGAAGACATGCGCAAAAAGAAAAAGTTTCATCTCTGCATTCATGCGTGGAAGACGGCAGCACACCGACGGCCACGCGAAAAATGGAACTTCGAGTGGCACGTTTTTATCAAGGTGGTCGTGCGTTCGGTCTCGATAGGGTAGGCACTCTGCAACAAAGCACGGGAGCACTCTTATCATGGATCTGAGAAGTCTATGGTCTCTTCTTTCTCGTTTAGAATTAGAGTTTGTTTATTCTCACGAAGAGTCTCGCCCCTCTCTGGTAGTACCAAGATGCTGCATGCGTGCCTACAAAAGCTTGTGCACACCTACCAGCCCCCAACCTTCCCGGTTTGGAAATTGGAACACCGTCTAAGTTGGAATAGACCGACCGGGAGGAGAAATTGTACCCTATATCGCGTGCACCGGAGTGGCGAAGCTTGTTCATGTGGGCAATCACCAAGACGGACGCATGATAAATGGAGCCTACAGGAATGAGATACGGTAAAAAAGCTTGTGCACACCTGCATGCATGTACTAGCCTCATGTTTTGCATGCTTCCCTGCTTGGAACGTGTAATCAGAGACTGATGCCGGACTTTGTTGAAGTTTGGAACAAGGATTGGAGGGTCCCTTCTTTGCTTGCAGATGCCTAGAGGTCAGCAATGCCAATGGAGTATCTTTCTCCTCACAGAAAATCCCACATTGAGTTGCCTTTACACCACCCTGTAAGGAAGAATGTCTCATATGATCCGTTTTCTGTCTTTTTTTTTTTTTTTTTTGGTACAAGAGTCGTTTCCTTTCAGGAGCTGTCTAACTACGTTCTCTTGATCCAATATAATTGTATGGTCATTCTTTTTACTGCTATGTCTGTTGCTATCTCTGTATCGATCTTTGTCCTGGGTTACTCTGTTAAACAAACAGGAGGCTGTACAAAGAGGGGTGGAAGTTGGGAGAACAGGCCGTGACTCAGGTGATTTTGTATGAATGTAAGCAGCTCTAAGAAACGCAGCGCTCTTCAATGTATATTATTCTTTCCATAACAAAAAATGGGTGGCTTTCACCCCCTCCCTTGTCGTTGTCATCGTCGTCAGAAAAAAAAAAAAAAAAAAAACACGTCGGAAACATCACTTCTTCGACCTAGCCTCCTGAAGAGCTAGTCTTCAAATCCCAGTACCATGATTTTTTTGCTGAAAGATAAAATCTGAGTTATTAATTTAACATATAGAAACAAGTTAAATGAATAATTCATGAAGGCCGAAGAATCTTATAATTGTTTTTTGAGGTGAAGAGAATCAGATAAACTAAAAACAGAGCAATAAAATATGTAAAAAAGGATCTTTATATGAGCCATCGCAAGGACTACATGTGTTAGTATTTTATGCATCTCCTTATCGGCAAAATACAACATTTGTGCAAAGAAAACGCGAAATTTACTTTGCTGTTCATGCCTTAATCAAGCATAGTCAACCAGAATTTGTACTAAGAAACTTTAGGAAGCACTTCTAGATACATCGAATCATAAACAAATGGCGAAATGGCACAAGCGTGCTTTGATGAAAAGCATGATAGCCATTCATGATCAGACACCTTTATCAAGCACGATAAACGTAGAAACAGTAAACTTTTATAACACGCAGTATGCACACACGCACGCACAAAATGAACAGCAAACCTGTAAAAGCTACCACTCCAATTATAATGGACCTAGTATAACCACATCAACTACCATTCTCTTGATTAAAGCAGATCACTATGCCATCAGAATCACGGGAGGCATTGTTTGGCATCACATATAAGCCTTCTATCTGAAGCAGCGCATTTAATTACCTTTAAATCAGTGCAAAAAAAAAAACGAAAAATGAAAAACGAAAATCACACAGCTATACCTGTAGGTAAAGTCATGCAACAGCATCAAGTGTAGCTCAACATCATTCAGCATGAGATGCCAGCCTTCAATCTGAATATAGAAGCCCTTAAATCTTGCAGATGAAAAAATTTACCAGCAAATCACACAAGATTAGTGGTAGATAAACTCATTGTGACATGCAGTCCTCTTGCTCTGAATGCAATAGCAGTAAACAACAGAACTTTCATTACCCAATATGCTGCCCAACCAGATGTCTATATTCATTATTGACACTTTACTGAACCATTAGAGTCGAACAGTCTTGCATCAACAACCTTTACATAACACTGAACAAGCCTTTGGAGAGCAGCTAGCAGAGCGGATTCTGGCACTTCCTACCCCGGCTCGGGGGGAGTCAGACAGACTTGTTTGGAGATCAACAGGACGGTCGAGAGTGAGGGTCAGGGACCTTCAGGCACTGACGACCAGGGGACCAGTCCGGTAGATAGATGGAGGGTGGATCTGGAGGATACGGATACACCCACGGGTCGCCCTCTTCATTTGGAAGCTGGCATGGGACTACCTACCGACCAGAAGGGTGTTAACTGGGTGGGGGGTTCAAATTACCCCATATTGCGACATGTGCCCGGATGCGGAAGAGACTATTAGCCATGTTGTCTTGAGGTGCCCCAGGGTGGTGTAGATCTGGGAGGCGTCTTCAGCTCCTGTTCTGCCAGTATGGGAGTCAGTAGAGGAGTTACTACATTATTTGAGGGAGGCCTGGAGGAGGCCTAGCACCTTTGAGATGGGGATCATGAGGGCATAATTGGCTTATAACATCTGATTGGATAAGAATGCCCGCTTGTTTGAGGGCAGAAGATCACCGATCTGGATGGTGGCGAACAAGGCTGCTCGGCAGGCAGTAGAGATCATCATGGCTACCGCTATGGTTTTCTCTGGAATGATTAGGGACATCTGGGATACCTCATTCGCTACTACAGCGCCCAGATTTGTTTCTTTCTCTTGAGTACCCCACCTCTTGGTCATCTCAAAGTGAACTTCGATGGTAGCAGGCCGACGGTTGGTGTTTTTGGAGTGGGCTTTGTGATTAGGAACCACTATGGTAAGCTCATTGCAGCTAGTGGGCGGCGCACTACCAACCCGACCGTCGCTGAGGTAGAGCTCCAGGCCGCCTGGGAGGGCATTTCTTATGCGAGGAGGGTTCTCGGGGCTGATAGGATATACCTTGAGGGGGATTCTGCTATAGTTATTGACTGGTTGGGGGGGTGGATCGGATTGGCGATGGTCATCCGCTACTCCGCGAAACTTCCAGATTGGTCGAGGGGATGGGCTCCTTTCATGTAGCCCATGTATACCGGGAGGCGAACAGAGCGGCTGACTAAGTCGCATCCTTTGTTGCCCGGCATGCAGGAAAGTTCACATGGACGATTGTTGCAGACATACCACGTCCTTTGTATCAGTTTTTTTCTCTTGACTTGGCAGGTTGTACTCATGTGAGAGCAATATAAATGCCGTTTTCCCCAAAAAAAAAATGTCTTCACTTCCCTACGAAGTATTTCACATAAATGAATTATGGGAAAGTTTCATCTTAGCCACACAAAAAAATTAGTGTAGGCCCGCTAGGAATATTCAGGCAACCATTTAATACACCCTGCATGAAAACAGTATGAGATACTAACTAGGTTAGCAAAGAAAAATGTGTGAAGAATAATTTTTCCCTCGATGCCAGCTTCATCATTGAACCAGACAAAGTTCTACTTAATATGCTTGAGGGATATATCACGACACAAAACTTTTACAGCAAAAATGTAACAGCTACAAACAGGAGATCAGCATCTCAAAAATCATTTTTAGACCCTACCATCACTGTAGAGAACGTCTTATTTTTCAGTCGGTAACCCAGCAACATCAATAACTTGATCTTCTGAAGCAGGTAATATGCCAAGCAATGCCTATTATGCCAATAAGATACTGCAGAAATTATATCTATATAACAAAAAAAAAACTGAAAAATGCTTCTTACAATAGTGAAATAACATGCAGGAATGATCTGGTTAAGGTAAAGTAGACAAAACATTTTTAAAATTTCAAGGTAATTTGATGGTTCCACAATCTCCAAAGAAATTAAGAAGATCACAAATAAATGGGTCGATCGGAACTTCAAGTGATAGATTAGTTAAATGCTGTATTATTATAATGCTATAAGAATCTTATGAGTTTTTGGTCCAGAAGTCCTCACATTAGCTTCAAGAAAAAGAAAGAAAAACCTACTCAAGGAGTATGCAACGAGTTTCTCTAGAATTATACAATGAGCCTAATCCATGGGTGCGGAATGAATGCTGCAGAGGGAGGAGACAGGCTCTTACTTTAGGCTATGTGATCATTAAGGCTAACCAAAAAATGTCTTTGATATGTATCAGTTGAATCATGGCAACATAAATCTGCAAACTGCAAAACTGATTGAGCATCACAACAGTGCAACAATTGCTTGATAAGAAATGACCAAATAAAAAAGTCACTCCATTCACTTGAGAGGCCACTAGCCTAAGGTGGACCCTCAGCAACTTTGCTTAGTACTCCAACCACCTAGGCGACCCATATATGCTGTCAGAATGCTAAGCATGCATCCGAGGAGACTACCTCAGCCTAGACAACCCAGAAAGGTCAAGTTTGGACCGTGCTCATTGCAGCTCAGGACTAGCAATGTGAGCTAAGGTATTAGATGAGTTGAACAGGCATAGCCGCATTGGTATAACCCACACCCCCATCTCTTGCTAGTAGTGTAAGAGGTTGACTTAGCTGTCCCTTACAAGTCATAGAGTAATATAAATTTTGATCAGTTTTTAATTTCATTTCCAGCTTTGTATTAATTATTCATCATTCACTAGTGTTGGATGTGTGATTTTACATAATCGAGCTCATCGACTATTGTTTACTACTACCGGGCATCTTATAAGAGAATGTTAACATCTTATTAGTTAACATGTATGTTAAACTACAACAGGTACTAAAATACACATAAACTTTTCCCTCCATTAACCATCTTTTTCTTTTTCCTTATTTCATTTCTAAAATCAATTTATAAAAACATATTTATAAAATTTAGTTTTAAGCTAATGATATTTTTCAAAAATTATAGCTTAGGTGCACATCTGAGTGCTGGACTTATATCTAACTGCTATACAATCCCCTAACCACCCACATACAATCAACCACTCAGAAAACTCATAAAAAAAAATTGAATATAGCCCATGGGACAAAACCCATCTTGAAAGGATGAAGGTCAAATCATTGACCGTTAAGATTAGATCAGCTGCAAATGCACACATGTGCTGAGGAGGATGACGGTCAAATCACTGACTGTTAATACTAGATCAGCTGCAAATACAAACAAATGTTAGAGGAGGAGGAGGAGGAGAAAATGCACACAAGTGCCGGAGGACGAGGAGGAGAAGGATTCACAACTGAGAAACAGGTCGAAGCATGCATGGGATTCATTTCAAAAGATCATAATCCAAGAATCCATTCTCGTCATAACTATTTGCAATTGGCCATATCCATCCCCATCCACCAATCATTCCTATTAAATATTAATGTAGAATTCATATCCAAAGTTTAAGCTACTTTTTACTACTGAAATTCAACCTAACATCAAGCTGCCTCTTCTTCTCAAGACTTGGGACTTCTTCCAAAAACATATAATGATGAATGGACTTTCTGGTAGATACTACGAAGAAAGAGAAATAGTGTAGCACACTAACTACGATTTTATCAAAGTCCCATTTGTGAGATTTACGCACCCACGGATTCTGTCAATAATTTTATGGTAAAAGAGTTGATGTGGAGTATGACAGTGACACGGTAAAGGAATAAAATTCTGTGTTCCCCAAAGAGAAGGCCTTGTGAATTAATGGACCTTTAGGTTTCTGCTTTTTTCTTTCCCCATTTTTGACTTTTTGTAGTTGTATTGTGCCTGAAGATCTGGTGGATCGATCAAAAAGACAAGTGACAAGCCTCAATCTATACTCAGTTGAGTTGAGCTCTATTTTGGATAGGAGGAACCTGTCGTTGTCTACTATAGACTAAGCAATAATGGGATTAATAAGATAAAACAAGATTCTATGAACAATTAATTTAACTAGATTAGTTGATTGCTTGACGTATCAACATGGATGTGACAAACCCTGGAATAAATGAATGTTTGATGAATTCTAGTTGCAAGTTCTTTGGATATAATATAATGACAAGTAAGATCCTTTTTGGTATGATTTGCAGCATTGTGGTTGCAAGCTTCTCATTGAATCATCCATGCCAACAGGTATTACTCAAAATTGGGTTCAAAATGATTGCAACAGAATTAGTTATATATATAGGTATAGGTATACCTTTGGGTGCCTGTTTACTAACTCAACAAGATAATGGAAACTTTAATAGCATTTCTAAGATAAAAGAGGATTTCTCACTAAGAAAGTAAATTTTATCTTCAAAATAATATGAATGCATGCAATTGAAAATATATTAGATAATCTCTACTTCTACTTGGTACAATAACAAAGAGAGAAATTGGTTAAGGTCGGATAGGTAGATTAATAGATGCTTGGATTAATAGATGCTGGCAAATCAAGAAGCATAGGCAACACAGTTAATCAAAGTGGCATCGTAACATTTTCATATCTTGTCCACCCTAATATTCTAGAACAAACGAAGAAAAAAACCTTTCCAATGAACAGGTATGACAAGAGAGGGATGATTACTAGAACGTGGTTCTCAACACATTATAGTAAAGATGTTCAGTAAACTCAACTAAATAGAACAAATGCATGGCTCAGGATGGAAGCAAAATATAGAAATATCTTTGACAGATCATGAAAAAGGGTGAAAAAAAAAATCAGATTCTTAATAGTCTTCAGGTACTACATGTTGGCTTCATTTAGGTCAGAATATTTATATAATGCCCTTTGTCAACAAGAGGTTTTTTAAGGCCAGAATATTTAGGATCCAATAGTTGATACATGTTGCCTTTATTTAAAAAAAAAAAAAAAAAAAAAAAAACTAAAGGGAAAAGATTTGTTTCATCTCAAGCTCTCCTTCAGTCCTTCACAGATAGAATATTTGAATAAAATATATCAAGATGCTAAATAGTGAAGTGGTTACAGTCCAATATAATGAACCAATCCAAAACATTTCACAGGACAGACTAAGGGTGAAAGATACATCGCTAACACATTTCAGCATATAAGTAATTGTTTGTAGATAAATGAACAGAAAATCAGAACAAAACACCAGAAGAGAAACTCAACAGGGAAAAAAAAAAGCCCATCCAGTAAATTGCCAAGATCTTCACAGGAAACATTTCTGAGAGGTCCTGGAATAGAATAAAAGAAAGATCTCATTTCAAAGGTTTAGACTTTTATATTGTTCTCTTTTTCTTCACTTTTTTTTCTGGGTTGGTGGGGCTGCCAAGAAACATGATTGGAATATATCAACATCAAACTGATGTAGGACCAATCAGTATCAATTAATTTCAATAATCAAACCTTTTCAATTCAATTTTTACAAAAAACATGTGCACATGTAAACCCCAGAAGAGAAATTGTCATAAAGATACTGATGAAGGAAATTCAACAAATACAGGTCTACAAGTCTGTGTAAATAGAATTATGATTCACTACCAATATTTTACCAAACAAAGGCAGAGTCTAAAAACCCAAATGAATTTGCTTTCTTTCAGCAAAGAATCATTCATGAAGATTACTTCAGCCTATGGAACCCCCTTTTATTATAGGAACCTATGTAGAAAGTCCTTCTAACACTTTCTACATTAAGTGAGGATGGATGTTTCTTAGAAGATGCTCTTTGATTCTCTATCATACAGGAATGAACATGAGAACACCTGAACTTCCCACATATACATTTCATATATCAACAAATCAAACACATTTAAAAGGTCTTGTACTCCATCTCTCTCATTCCGACTTACCAAATACGATCTGCTTGAACAAGTCTTCCACAGACCTGTCTGTGGAACACATTTTGATCGAAATTCTAGTTGTGCCAGAAGCATTTAGGAGAGAACTAATTCATTAGCCAGATGTAAGCCTGAATCCAATTAATTACCCAACTAAATAAACCTAGTCTAGGTAAGTGCCATCTGCTCTGAGAATAATCCGATACTTCTAACATAAATATACATATATAATATACTGCAACTTGATGATGGCAATTATTCTGGGCCTTTAGCCCAAAAAAAAAAAAGTTGAATTGCATGGATTATTATTAAGATAAACATTTTTTAAAAAAAATAAGAAAGAAAAAAAAGGAGCATTTGAGGAACAGCCCATCATTCTTATTGTCTAGTTAAATTCATACAAGTGCCATGCAATTAACAGCCTCACCAACTCTCTATTTTCTCCCTTCTCATCATATCTGATATTAGTGCTGAACGCATGTTTGTGTTCTTATAAAGAAAATTCACATTTGATGTGATTTCAAAGAATTTGGTATCAACAGAAGTGGAGGTAGAACAATTAACACTAATATTAAATGGCAAAGGAATTCTGACAGATGTCTACAGCCAATAACAACAAAATTTGAATTCCTTTATGTAATAACTTTCACTAAATGTTATTTTGTCAAAATGATGATATGCGAGAAGCAATGTAGACAAGCTCACCTATTTTTGAAAATCATGAAACGACAAGGAGAAAATATTTACCTCGGCAACATTGACTCGTTAAGATCTTTTACCACCACTTCTTGAAAAGAAATGAGCTACAGGTGATGCAAAAGCGAGCACATACTCCAATAGGGGACCAACAATAATACCAAATACATGATGCTCTAATAACGTCAAAGAAAACCTGAACAAAGGACATAATAGACATTAGATAGCAATCAAGATCGCATATGGGAAGAAACACCAAGCATTATGCAAACTATAAATTAGAAATAAGTAAACTATCATACAATCTTCCAAGCAGATAGACGTGTCTATAGATTTTCCTGAGATTTCGTTTTCTCGGAATGATATGAAATATGCAAATTTCATAAGTGAAGGAAATGATATCAATTCCACAAAAACCAAATGTAGATGAGAGGCAAAGTATCAGTAGACTTCACTGTCAAGTAGCGCAGTGGAACACCTCAATGATGGAATAAACCGATGATACCATTATCAATTTGCAAAGACCAGATAAGAACCAATATTTTCGCATGGGTGCTTAAGCAAAAATCTTAATTGCCAATTGTAATTCCACAGGATAAATGGAGATTAGTTGTTTTACATTTCCATATCCAGATGAGTACATTATGAAATCTCTGCATGAACAAAGAAAAAAGCAGAGCTCCCACAAGTTAACATTAGAAGAAAATATAATAAAACATCTTTTCAAATATAAATAGGTATATTTTTATGTCCTATCTATTCACATCCAAATCCTCCGTAGCAATGTAATGGAACACACAACCAGAACCAAGTTTCCCACAAACTCAAAACCCATGCCGGCATTCACAATGCTTTCTTCGTGAGATGCACAAAAGACAAAAAGATCGCAAAGACCCACAAATTTCCCCTTGAGACAGCATTCAAGAAACAAAAAGATGGGAAAGGAATGTCGCGCCCCAAACCCCAACATGACTCCACTCCCTCTTAGGATCTTGAATTCGTGCTACAAGAACAAGAAAGTCGGAAAGCTAAAGGCGGCATCCCTTCTGCCACGGCAATGTACTGCTTCCTGAACCCAGGGCAGCGCCCATCAGAAGAGATAAAGACGGAAGCCGCAAGAACAGGGGAGGAGCTCGGGTCCGTGAGATCCATGTCTTCGTAGCAGATGGGGACCGGCGAAGACGCTTGAGGGGTAATGTACGGCTTGATCTCATCATAAGCCATATGGTTACGAAATCACTGCTTTTGGATGGATGACGGCTTAGTTTTTCGCCTCTTGAATTTTCTCACCTCTTCGATTTTTTATCTTTTATAACTTCTAAATGTATCCTTTGTCCCTTAAAAATATCTATATTATATTCATCCATTTTTCCATCTTCTTTTATTCTTTGGGTATCTTGTCATTATGACTATGCTGTCTCTTCATTATAACCTTAGGCCTATGAAAATATACTTTAAGGAGAATGAAATGTATATAAGTAAAAAAAAATATATATATGGGAAAAAAATAAAAAATATTACCAATTCCTAAAGAACTAATTTTTTATAATTTTTGTATCGTATTTATTTTATTGTCTCTAATCTTTTTACCTTTTATTTTACAATACGTTAGCAGCACGAAGGTTCTACCAATTGTGGAAGTACGATGTGTTCTTTTCACAAAAGATTTTTTGTGTCATTCTTAAATCTCTATAAGCTTCTTTCTCAAATTAGTATTCTCAATATAAAATTTGTGCATTTCATGATTGACCTAGAATGGTCATATTGTTCATTTGCATTTTGTATCACGCTTTTATTCTTAAAGAAAGTGTAGAACAATATTATTGTTTATGTGAATATTATATGATACAAATTCTTAATCCTATGATTCTTATTTGTAGAGAATGTCGAATCTTACCAAACTTGAATTCGTTATTTTTGATATTTCTAGCAAGAATTACTTATCTTGGATCCTTGATGCTGAGATCCATCTTGATGCGATGAACCTTGAAAATACTATAAAGGACAAAAAAATCAAGTGTCCCTGCAGGACCGTACTAAAGCAATTATTTTTCTTCCGCACCATCTTTATGAGGAATTGAAAACTAAATATCTCACGATAAAAGATCCCCTCATTTTGTGGAATAATTTAAAGAAGAGATATGAGCACCAGAAGTGCGTAATCCTCCCAAAAGCTCGATATGATTGGATGCACTTGAGGTTGCAAGATATTAAGAGTGTTAGTGAATACAATTCTGCACTCTTTAAAATTATCTCACCTTTGAAATTTTGTGGTGAGAAAGTCACCGATGAGGATATGCTAGAGAAGACATTTACTACTTTTCATACCTCGAATATGCTCCCGCAGCGATACATTATTCCCTGTAAGCGAATAATACATCATTCCAGAAGAATCGTGGATGTGGGAGAGGACATGGTAGAAAGAATTATTATGGTAGCACCAGAAGTGAAACCACCAAAAGAAAAAATAATAAGCGGGATGCACCGTACCACCAGAAGTGGAAACACTAGAAGTGAAATAACTCAAATAAGAGCAAAGGCTCTCAAAATAAATAAAAAATCTAAAGATCTGTGTTATAGATATGGTATGAATAGACATTGGTCGCATACTTGTCGTACGCCTAAGTATTTGGCAGATCTCTACCAAACCTCTTCGAAAGAAAAAGAAAAAGAAATTGAAACAAATTTTGTGGAACCATTAACACATTTCGAAAACTCTAATGGGGTTGATAGTACTCATCCTGATATTTCTAATTTCTTTAAGGATCCTAGTGGTGGAATTGATCATTTGATTGGTGATGGAAGTGTTCCTTTTAATTAGCGCATTTTTCTTTATCGTGTTGTAAGACTTTGTCATGTTTTAAGTAATGAAGGTTTACATATGTTTTGCATGTTTGTAGAGGATTGGGTCCTACTGATAAATTGAATGGTGATGATGCTTGTCTAGTAGACAGTACTACAATTCACACAATTATTAAAAATCAGAAGTATTTTCAATGCTTAAAATTAAGCAATGTCAATGTCAATACCATATCGGGTACATCAAATTTAATTGAAGGTTTCGAAAGAGTATATCATGTTGCCAAAGGGTACAATATTTTGTATTGATGATGCTCCCTTAGCGATTGCCTTTGATTCTCCATCAAGGTCGCCTCATCTTCAGGCTCCACATAGCCTTTTTTACCATCTCCCACACATCTTGCAAGCCGAGTAGTTCCTTTATTTGGATGCACTAATTCTTGTAGTTGTATTTAGTAAGCTAAAATACCGAAAATGCCATCGTATTGTTGGCCATTGGATCAATCTAGGTCTGATACCACTTTGTTAGAAAAATGAGGAAGAACACTCAAGAAGAAGGTGGTAGAAATTCTCAAGAACAAAGTTTGGAAGAATAATAATTTTCAATCAACTCCACTTACAAATGGATGCTTACAACCCTTTTTTTTCGTTAAAGCGGATATGTCATACAATACAAGTATGGATAAACCCAACAAAATCAGAAAATAACAAATCATGGAGGGCACAAGCCATCTCCCCCTATACAGCCCATAGGGTGCCCCCAGAGTGACTGACCACATAAGCAGCCGCCCAGTCCGCGGCCCCATTGGTCTCTTTGAATATATGCTTGGCCTGAAAGGCCACCCTATCTCTCACCATCGCTCAGATGTCTCAAAGCAGGGGGTGACCCACTCCACCACTGCTCGGACCCCCTTGGATCAATAGATCACTGTGGCCAAGTCACCCTCCAATATAATCGAGCAAGCCCGTAACACTCGCTACGCATAACCAAGGCCAGCTCAAGCAGCCCGCAGCTCAGCACCGGAAACTAAGATGTCAAAGAGCTGACAGCCACCATCCTAGAGTTCGAGCCTCCAATGACGAAGCCAGCATCTCCCCTCCTACCTTCTTTCAGAACAGACCCATCAAAATTGACATGAAAAAACTCAGAATTGGAGGCTCCCAGGTGAAAAACACCATGCGGAGCGTTGCCT
>JAOXJJ010000001.1:6967053-6982552 GCA_025769935.1 Phoenix roebelenii
GGGGGGGGGGGGGGGGGGGGGGGGGGGGGGGGGGGGGGGGGGGGGGGGGGGGGGGGGGGGGGGAGAGAGAGAGAGAGCCAATAAAGACTGATGCCAAATAAATATATAAAGAGCAGAGGAGTCTTGAGGATAGCATATGCAGTAGATTATATAAAAATCATAAATATGGCCTAGCATAACTTACATCTAAGTTCCTATATTATGTGGATAATGCCAACTTGTAACTTGTAAGTCCAAAAAAATAAAATTTATGATGCAGCAACTACCAAAGATGCACAAAAAATCCGGTAAGAGTTGTGAGTGGACTGGGGATTATGGAGTAAAATAAAATTATACTGTGATCTTTGGCCATTATTCTGTGTGAGTTAGTGTGCTTCCACAGGATATGTACTTAACAAAGGAAAACAAAGCTCAGTGATGCTCCTGAAGATTCAATAAGCAACCAACTTGAATTTAGTTCTTGTTCTGCATTTGGGAGTCTGGACGAGCAGAGCAGAAACAATGCATCATTGGTGGAAGAATTACAAACAGAATGGTGAATAAGGATCGAGAGAGGGTTATAGCGAATAGCTCAATGAACAACATGAAAATGTTCGGAAGACTATGCTAAACCTGGAAGGGAACTCTTAAAGCTCAAATCACATCTGCAGGATTCAATGGAAAAGCTTCAGGGTCAAAAGAACCAAATTTTAACATGCATCTAGACCTGTTACTGATATCTGAACCCACATTGACATAGATGAGAACACCAGGAATGAGAATGTTGATGTAGAAGAATTAGAAGTTGGATGATAAAATGCCATAAAGGTACCATAGCTGATCCTGGAATCATGGGGAAAAAATGGAGCTCAAACTTGGGAATAGAAGTCAAGAATGAGAAGTGAGAAGTGGGGTCTGTGCATAATAAAACTGCTTCAAAAATTTGACAAAGGGCATGGAAAGGCATGTGCTATCAAGTTCTCTATCCTAGTTGAAAATAAACAATGAAGTAGAATTCATATGAATGACAATATTAAGATGGGAATATGATATGTCTCAATGGACACCCTGGTATTTAGGTTTACAATAGACCAAGTAAGCTACGAGCCAAAGGTATATGAGGACACACTACCAATTACAGAAAAGCAGGATTATAATGTTAATACCCTCTAATTATTTATCCTAGATTTTTTTTCTCTTGTTTTTATTTTGCATGCCTTTTCAAGTGGCTGATTTCCTTGGGTCTTTCTGCAGCTAAACTATTGTGGAAGTAAATTACATAGCAAGCAAGCTAATACATTCAAGCATTGGATTACTTGCATTGCCACGAAGCAAGAATTTACATTTGGTAAAATTATCAAAAGCCAATAAAAAAGGAATTTACCAACTGAAGATCTTCTAACATTGTTTCAATTGACTGCATCTGATCACTTATGCCATCATTCAAGGACAGTGGAATCGCTTCCAAGCAGTCCATGTAAACTACATCTTGCATAGCTAAGCAATCTTTGATCTTTGGCTCGTAGAGCAGATGCTCCTCTAAACTTCTGTATGCAACCTCGGTTAAGTCCTCTTTGGAAGTTAGTTGAAAACTGTAAAATAGCACTTGTAAAATAGCATCTGGATTCTTCAAACTGACTAGTCGCCCATTATTGCTACAGAAAACGTAAGTTCCAAAGGGTCTGTATGGAGTAAGTTTCACTAAGCCAGGTATGACTTCCAGCAATGGGTTTGTACATCCCATGATCAAACAGGCCCGATGGCTTGAAATGGACAGAGCATTCCTCAACACGGTGCCATAGAAAAGTATGACTAGAGGTTCTCCAATGGTGTTAAGACTGAAACACAGTGATTTTGGACATAAGAAATGCAGAATGGCCTGAAATTCTTGCTTAAAGGATGACAGAGGAGCCAGCAAGCTACGTGGAATAGCATCCACTGCTGTAACAAAATGTAAGAAGCAGCAAGACCAATCTTCACGCTGGAGAGCATGGCTGAAAACCCTGTCACCAACTAGGGGAGACCCAAAAGTCACACAGAAAGGTAAAACTTGATCTTTATTGTCCAACTTGAAGAATTGTTCAAGAAGCCAGATTGCCGCAAGCACTGAAACTGAACCTCCTGATGAATGCCCAGTGAACACTATTCGCTTCTTCTCAGCTAAAGCTCTATGAACCTGTAAATTAAAGAGCACTTGAACTTGTCAACATCCTCCCTTCCAACAGAACACAATAGAAAGAATTTGAGGATATCAAAAATTGTATTTATGATATTAATATATATATATATATATATGTCTTTTTCAGTGCACTCATTCTACTAATCTGAAAAGGGAAGTTAAGATTTGACATGACTTTACCTCTTTGTTAGGCCATAGAGAGGTCTAACAGTTGTATGGCATTAGTACATTATCGCACTTATTAGAGCAGAGGCCATGTCGAGTCCCAACTTCCTCAGAACATTAGCAAACCTCATACCACTTCACAATTCCCCCTGCTCATTATTGCATTTGTGCTCCATCAGCAGCACTCACTCCAACACTTGCTATTCAAAAACTAATTCAGAGCCTGGGAGCCCCCCATTCCTAAGTTTTCTTAAGATAGTGTGTCTGATGGCAGAAGAAGAAATGGCGCTAGGTTTGTTATCAGAGGTTCTGATTCCAAATTGGTTGCGGCGGGGGTTATCGGCTCTACAACACTTTTGTTTCGGGTGGTGAGCTGAGAGCAGCCTGGGAGAGCATCTGTTATGCTCATCATGTTCTAAGAACTGACCATATTCATCTTGAGGGGGGCACGGTGATTGTGATATGGTGGATCCAAGGACACACCAGAGCGGGAGTTGAGCCCCCCTTATGTACGATATCCATGGGTTGTTGCAGGACTGCGTGGAATTTCATGTTACACATATATACCGAAAGGCAAATAGAGCAACTGATTGGGTGGCTTCCTAGGTTGCCCAACATTTCAATGGCATCTTATGGGCTAGTTATTAGTCACCCTCCCTTTTTGTCTTCTCTTTTTTTTTTCTGATTTTGTTGGATGTACTCATGCTAGAATGATACGAACACTACAAAAAAATAGTCTTTCCCAGTGCTTTTCAGAGCCTGTACCGACGCTTATAAGTTCGAAAATTTTAGCACCGACGCTTTCAAAAGCGTCTGGTAGGTGGGAGTAAAGCGTCGGCAAAAACAGAAGCTATGTCAACGCTTATAGGCATCAGCCTATTTTGGACTCCACCGATGCTAATAAGCATCGGCCTTTGCCGGGCAACCTCATATATAATATTTTTTTAAGAATTGAAAGTCTGTTGTCGATGAAGAAGCATCATCATGCTCCGAAAATTCAAGTTCAGAAAACCTAATGATGTTTTTTTTACAAATTACAATAAATTACATATAATCTCATCAATGATGTTTCTTTTACAAATTACAATAAATTGCTAAAGATTCCTAACACCATCCCCATCCCCATCTGGAGTTCCATCAACAAATTACAAATTACATCACCTAACCCTATCTCAGGAAAGTTCTGGTTGCCGAAGGAAGAAAGCTTGGTATCAGCAATAGAACAATTGATTTCTTGGTTTTGTGGCATCCTGACATTATAAGAAGAAATACTAGATGGCTCACTGAAATCCATATTTTGATCCACCGATGCAATCTGAGGACGTTTCTTTTCTTTCCTATTTTTACCAACAAAAGAAGCGAAAACTAGAAGCAAAAATCCCAACCCCACGGTTGAGCATCTCCTTGTACCTCACGATGGAGTCGAGCCGCCGAAGCTCGAGCTGCTGCCAGAACCAGTTGATAAAGTTGTCGGCGCAGGCGTCCACCTCCCTACTTAGAAATGTTGGCAAATTTTGGCGCTGGAGCCAAAATTACCGACGCTTCTACCTAACATCGGCATGTATATGTCGGCATTACCCTTTTTTCTTGTAGTGGAAGCATTCCGCGTTACTAAAAAAAATTAATTCAGTTATTTTTTTGGCCACATCATTTTATTTCCTAACCTAGGTGTCTTGAACTCACCCAGAGAGAGAGAGAGACGAAGGGCCAGCAGAAAGTATCTTGTTAGGTTTATAATGTTTAACAATAACCCTTCTATTTAAGGATTCAACTATTTCCTTGCTCTCGCAGTCCAAGTTATATCAGAGAGAGATGCTACTTTTCCATTTCCTATTCCACGGGTTAGGGTCAGCAAGATCCTTACTTGAAAGGAGACTTACTGTTTAATTTCCACTGCATGAGTTACCCAGCTACTTCAATTCTCTATGCCGTCAATCTTGGATCCCTGATGCTTGTAGAAGACGAAAAATCTCAGCATATCAAGTCTCAGACACTACTGTGTCGTAGAACTACCAGAGAAGATTCCGTATTACTTTACAAACTAACGAAAGCAACTGCAGAGCATGAATTGAATTCCCCAACACTCCAATTCTATAATTTGTTGCCTAGAACCATAAGAGCAAATAATAATAATAATAATAATAATAATAATAATAATATAATATATATATATAGACATATATATATTATTTTATGTTATTTGTTTTTTTATGTTAAATGTTAACCTCATTGAGAGGCATAAAACGAAGAACTTGACCAAAATTTCAGCGCCCCATACCTCAGCTTGGAGCCTAGAGTCCTTGAGAAGCCTCTGGAAGGATCGCAAAAAAGCCGTATTCACACGAGCAGCCTCGTCGTTGCCGATGCTCCTGAGAGAGGGGAACAAAGAAGCGTCGATCTCCGACTCCCCGAAGGGGCCTCCCCGTTCTCCGGCGAGAATCCAGTCGTCGACGGACCAGGACGCCGGAAAGGCGAAGACAGCGGAGGGGAAAGGATGAGAGACGGTCCGGAGAACGAAAGGGGAGGAAGGGGATCGGTGGGCGGACATGCAGACGGAGCAACAGACCGCGACGAGAGCCTTCTCCTCATCTCTCATCGCCGCGAGGCCCTCCCTCGACGCCATGGCCTTGCTCTCGAGGGGCGATGTTGGGGCTCGATGTTTTTTTTTTTCTTTTTGTTCCCCGCCTTCCGCTACTCCTCCGGATGCCAATGTCGGGGCCCGGGGAGAAGGAGAGCGGGTCGAGATGGTGGATCTTTCGCGCGAACGAAGGATTTCACCTTCCCTTCGTTGGATCACCAACCGTTCATCGGTGGATTTGCGCGAAGGAAAGACACCCGAGAAGAGGACGAGTGACGTGGCCGCGCTTCTTCAGGGCGGGGCCCGCGGGTAGTGGACGCCACCGTCTCCGCCTCCCCCGTCAAACACGTCCAGGACCGGATCGAGAGGTATGATTGGGGTAAATGAACAGAACACCTAATACCTTTACCGTCCATATAGGTGGGCTCCACTGATCGACGGTTGCGATTGCTATGGGCTGATGGGACCTGCCTCCAGCTACCTGCATGTCCAGCCAGTCCGGAGCTAGTGGTGATATTCAAACGAGGAACGCGTGCAAGATGCCGGGTCCCACCGTTTGTCGAGTCAACTGGATTGATTGGTGGGACCCGCTCGAATGGACTCTTGGCCACTTAACCTCAGGACTCAAAAACGCGGACGCCGTAAATTGCACACGACTGCATCCACACTAAGAAGGATATCCGAAGAAATTAGCATCCACTCCATTTAAATTAAAATATAAAGAAACTACCCCCATTTTAGCTAGATCTTAGAGAAGAGAACAAGTGATGTTGCTCCGGCAGTCCAACGTTCTAGTCAAGCCTTGGTGCGTAGGTTCTCAATGTAGCATTCGAGGATTTCATTCCAAAGGCATGTCCACTTCAATATAACCCCACACAGTTTATGATCCGCATGATATGCAGGATGCCATTTTTTTTCCTTTTTTCATTTTTTTTAAATTATAATAGCTAAATATAATAAACAAATTGCTTTAATAGCTAAATTTTTGTTATATATTAAATAATAAATTTTAATAAAGGCAACCAGAAGCTTCTGTTAAGACTGGTACCATTAATACTATTATTTACGAAGAACTCTATACAAACTGAAACTCCAAATAAAATTTTCTATCATTGATACCTGCCCCGGCACGATGCAAAGGTAAGATTTTTCTTCTTTTTCTAATTACTCTTGATATTTCTATTTTAAGGTAAACTTATTGTTCATGATATTCAATATAATGATATAATAAATTATAATAAGAAAAGGCTTCAACAACCAAATTTCTATCATATATTAAGCAATAAATATTAATAATGACTAGGCAGAAAGTTTCATCATAAGTAAACAATGCATCAATACAAAAACTCCTATCATCAATAGTAGTATTATTAATATAGGTCTATGTACAAGTTGGGCCCAATTAAGTAATAAAGTTTAATGATTGCCAACAGAAACTCCTATTATCCATGCCAATGTCCACGTGAAGAATGAAAAATTCCAGACAAGAGATCTCGTTGAAAAACTCCCATCACTAATACGAGCACCATTAATACTGGCTCCACATGATACATGGTCTATGATTTTTTTTCTCTTTTTTTTTAACTATTCTTGAAATACAATATAACAACATAGCAAGCGAAGAACTTTGCACATGCTGAGCCGCATTAAGCAATGAGTTTTCACGATGAGGGAGCAAAAATACCCATCATTATTACTAGCATCCACACGATGATTTGAAAATTTTGCACGAGCCTCCACGTAGAATCTCACATCATTAATACTAAGCCCATGCAATAAACTAGGTAAGATTTTTTTTTCAGCTATTCTTGAAATACAATTTAATAATCTAACAAATTATAATAAATTTTAGTCTTCAATAGCCAATTTCTATTACATTAAATAATTAATTTTAATGATGATTGAGAATATTAATATCAGCATCATCAATATCAACATCGAATAGAGAACTCTGCACAAGCTTATCCATTATATTTTAAACAGTGAACTTCAATGATAGCTTAGCACACTAATATCAACAACCATATTGTAAACGGAGAATCTACATAAACAAAGCGTTTATACATATATAGAAAATAAAGATTGCTAAAGCACTATACAGATTGATGAATGGATCGACTGACATAACTTTGTGCAACTTCAAGGTCAAACAAATTTAGCATTACAAGATGAATTCACCTTGTGGGTGGAAAACCAAAGCGCAGGCCATTCAAAATAGTTTCATCAAGCTAGTGAAGTCATAAGCAAGCATACACCAAGAGAAAAGAGTGGTTTCGCTGACCCATTATCTAAGCAGGTTGAACAGATAGGTTTCCTCCAACTGGCCCAAGAAAAGAAACAAAAGATTGGGAGTGGAAAAAACCAGCACACCGTCCTCTCAATTTTGGCTGTAAATGTTAAACAGAATACAATACAATAATATTAAATTGCAAGAGTGCAGTCAAGTTTCGTAAACTACTACAGACATGCAATTAAAGCATCTGCCCACCATTCCAAAAAGGCATAGATGCATATATAGGACTTCTGCAAGCTAATACATGAATTAAACCAATATGAGTGTTGATTTTTAATGTAAAAATTACAGATCAAAAGAAATTGTAAAATGGGATGACGGCAGTAAATTGACTCTCAATGATTATTCTTGGGGAAAAAGAAACAAATAAAACATAATATAGTGCATCAACTATTATAAATAGCTAAAACGATAGTCATATCTTGTGATTCTTCTGCAGTCAGTCTTTCAAATGTTCCCTTGAAGTCTCCTGCAGTAGTGGTACAAATATGTATGCCTGCTTTACTCAATACCGGGCAGCATCGGTAGAAACCATAGTACCAGCATCAATCAAGTCACAGTCCTCGACATCTGAAACAGACACTCTATATGCCTTCCTCCAAAGGTCCTCCCACATGTTCCTTGGATTGGTCAGGAAGCAACTCTTCACCATCTTTTTCTGGACAAGGCTATGAGCTGAAATAGCAGAAAAGATATCAAAAAGTGGGCACATATAGTTTTCACAGGGGAAACATATGGCCGTATTTCATATGTTATGCAGCTGAGTCCTAAAGCAGCTTTCAAGCAGAAGAACAGGGTTGGTTTCCAGCTGAGTGCCTTATTCGTGAGGACTGTGTCTTTCAGTCAGTTTCTGTCCAGGTCATTTTCCTTTCTAGATTAGAGTCCTTAATCTAATATTCTTCTTAATAGAAGAATTCCATTTTTCCAGCACAATTCTAAATAATTCCATTGGTGACTAGACTTTTTAGCCCTTTTCAATGGCAGAGAACTAAATTTATTAATCCTATTGTTACAATAAAAATAATATATTACTTACATATTTAGCTTAAGGAAACTCACAATCATTTCATCTGTATTTTTGTGGTGTTTGATTCTTTCTATATCAAACTCCATTTCATTCCAAGTTCATAGCTATAATAGAGGAAGTTTTATAAATCAACATAAATCCTTCTGTGACTGTCAATCTAGAATCACCAATGTTTGCCAGCCTATATTCATTGAAAGCAAGAGAATTCTAGAGATGCATGTGGATCTCTGAGTGATTCCAATTCATATGGTTGCAGAATCCGACAAGACAAAACAACAGCATTTTCCCCACCGATCAGAGAGATGGAGCAACCGAACAGTAAGCACTGAGATTGATCAACTTCACAATCTTTTGGAATGAATAGCAAAAGGATTTTATAGATCCAGGCGCTGAGAGTGGACATGTTAATCTTGACTGATACAATCAAGACCCACCTCAATGGAGTCATACTCTCTGTGACAAGTTTGGTAGAGAAGTACCCATAAAATATACATGAAAATCAAGCACGGGAGACATTGTCAGGACTCGAGCAAGACTGCTATAGAAATCAATATCCATAACTCTCTCTGATAACTTTCAACCAAGATCCTCAATTAAAGAAGTTGGAAAGTTCAACACTTTAGTTGCACTAAAGCACCAAAACTTGTGCCCAAAGATGTTTATTGCAAGTTGTAGAATTCACAAAGATTGACAAAAGAATAACTTGAGGACTAGTTTCCTCCAGCCAGAACTAATGCAAGCAACCGTAAGTATTTACCAGAAGAGACCTTTAATGAAACGTATTGGAGTCTAGCCATCCAGGTCCCTAAATATCCCTAGGAGCGTTAGTCTTTGAGGCAATCCCAGTCCCGAGCCTGTCTTTTGATTGTAGTCCATACATAGTTCATTCTAGAAAATTTTAGTGAGGCATTTGAGTTACAAAAGGATTCCATTGAAGATCTAATTTGTCAATTATCAGCAGCATTTAGAAAATATGTAACTTTTTTTTTGGTTACGAAAGCTGTTAAGAAAGTATAATACTATGAATAGGTCAACTTGAGGATATTTTATCAGGATAATGTTCATATGGTAGTTCTGGAGTTCTTTTATAACATAATTATGTAACCTTATATTGATGGTTTTGAAAATTAAAAAAGAGGTTGGACGCACATAAGACATTGGTCCATTCTCAATGCCGGCATTGGAACACAAGTGGCTGCATTCCCTTTGTATTATAGTTAAAAAGGAAAGAGGAAGAGGAGGAAAAGGAGGTTGGATTAAAACCACTTCAGATTGGCCGCCCAACCTTGGCCAGAAAGAAAGGAGCCTGTATAGTTAAAAGCAAAGTTATTTCTATCACTCATCTCATATAAACTCAATATTTCGGCAATCCATCTTCTACTGTTTCTTTTACTTATTTCTTGTCTTGGTTTCTTTCTATATTTAGTTGTATTTATATGTTTGATGTGTATGATTTTAAGTATCACTGATTTGTAAAGGGTTATAATGAAAAGTGAGGTATGTCCATTTCCATGGATGTGCGAAAGCTAAAGAATTCACTCAGCAATTAATGTGTTAGTAGTTTCAGTAAAATAGAAGGGGATAATCACTAACCTGACGAGCAACCTGTGCCACTCTCCTATTGTCTCTGGATGACTCCACTACTAAACTAGGTCTCTGAGGCTCCAGCGAGGCTTTTTGTTTATCACCGATCCTCTTTGATGCAATCTTTTTCTCTACGGAAACAGTTTCATTCTTGCTAACTGGAGATTCCCTCTTCCGCTTCCTCTGAAATGTCTTGAGAATTCTATCACTTCCAGCTTCAGCAGGTCCACTTGACCTGCAAGTCTTTTCACACTTCAAATCAGAATTTTCCAATAGAGCATCACCTGTTCCATTGATCATTTTTTTCTCATGCATAGAAACATCCAAATCCACTGATACTCTATGGTCTGTTGTTGTTAACTTCGAACAATCTGTCGGCAAGGAGTCATTAGTATCATCATCATTAGTGTTAGTTGTTCTCAACAAAGGAGGCTCCCGGACATTATTTTCTTGACCAGGATGTCCACTTCTAGACTGCAGGTTCTTACAAATTTGGTTCACGGAATGCCAATTATGTTTTGTCACAGTTCTCCTGGTCATTATTATACTATTTCCATTCAAAAGCTCTGGCTTCTCATTATTTAATAATCTGCTCAAGTTAATCTCTCTATCTTTTGAAGTTTTACTATTCCCAGTGGATAGATAAGCCATACAAGAACTCTGAGTTTTCTGAGGTGCCTCACTGAGTGCCCCATGCAAAGTTTTATAAGATTTAGTCAAGTTATTTTCCACAACATTCTTAGAACAATTGATATCAGATGATCCATGACCTGACTTTCCATGAGAAGTACCGCAGCTGGTAGACTTCTTAACGAGCTTACCTCTTGCTCTTTGTTTTATCAAAGAAAGAGTCCTCAAATAATCAACATCATATGGTTCACAATCTGCCTTTTCATGATAAGTACCACGGCTTGCACACTTCGCCACTAATTTCTGTCTAGTTCTTCGTTTCATTGAAGAAAGCCTGCAGAAGAACTCTAAATCTTGACCATTTACCGAGCTGCTAGCTTGCTGGGTCACTTCTTTAGACACAAAGGGATTCCCCGCCTGATTTACTGTTTTGGCTGCCACGGCAAGATCTCCAGTTTTGGGCCTTTTGGCATTTCCATTCTCACATACAGTTGTTTCATTCTTTAAGATTGACAAGTGGTCAACACTTTGCCCAGGCTGCTCTCTCCCAGTCAACAGATTCTGTTCAAATGCACGGATCCTTTGGGTGCATCCATTTCTATAAAGATCTGGTTCTTTGCTACTCAGTATGAAGGATGCTAAATCATTTCTGTCAGCAGACTTATTTAATGCAGTTAGATCTTTTAATATTTCAGGTTTTTTTGCATTTTCAGTGCAGCAGCAATAGCGACCAACTACAGTTCTCTGACTCAAAGCAGTACAGTTAGTGTCAGATGTTGGAACATTCGTAGATCCACTCTTAGAACACAGCAGTGAATGAGAATTAGATTTGCATTCTTGGCAGCTGTCTTCATAGGTGCCATCACGTTCTGTGCTTTGTTCATCCAAAAGCTTAGCTTGGGTGTTCTTCTTATTTTCCAACTCAGTTTTCACAATTTTCAATTCGGATCTAAGATAAGCTATTGTATCCTTTGCTTCATTGAACTGACCTTCAAGCTCCTGAATCTTTCTTACCTGACCTAAGTTTGCCCTTTCTGTTTCTTTTATCTGGAAAGCCAGTGTACCTTGTCAGTGACAATCAGTCTTCTTAATTTTAAAAAAAGAAAAGAAATTCCAAGCAGATTGAGATTAATTGAGGTGGAGAACAACAGTATAACAATAAAAACTATTCAAAAATTGGGCATAAGAACAAAACTAGTTAAGATAAAATCATAGTCACAGTATTCTCTGAGTTACCGAAATATTCTTCAATTAGTAATGAATTTTGGCTGAATTATCATCTGGTAACAAGTAAAATATTTACTAAAACTAGATAGGAATTCTAGAAAAATGAGGATTTATAAAGCTGATCCTAAATGGTCAGGACAAGGCTTGATAGTTGTGGTAATGACTGTGATTTATGAACAACTGATATATTTAGCCATTTATCAGAGTGCACAAATTACTCAGCCAATTCATGAAATATCAACATGTTTTAATTGTAATTTCTTTAATCACTCACATGCTTGTATGACATGATCACCAAAAATTTTATATAGTTAAAATTACCAAAAGATGGCCATGCAATATGCACCATAGGGAGAAGCAATAAAATTCAAGCCATTCCAGTATGATTCAAATGGGTTCTTCAGCCAATCAATCCATAATGATCTCAGTAACAAATCACTAATCATGAGAACTTACACTTATCTGTAGGCAATAAAGCTTCCCTCAAGTTGAGAAAATGCATTGTGTGTGCAAATAGAGATGGAATAACATGATGTGTGGTGAGACATATAGATTTAGAAACCACGAAATTGTTCATCTTTTACACATCTAGAAACACATCTATACCAAAATGTAGAGGACTCTACCAGCATTTATTTTATAACTGAATTTTACAATGCCGCCGATAGATGTGGAAGAGACCTACAGACACTTAAATTTACCCTTTGATTATCTTTGATATCTGTTCACCGTTTTATTTGCAGTATACATGCAGATGCAAACATATGTATGTATTCATGCGCATGCATATAAATGAATTAGATTTAGATATCAAAGTTGCAAATACATATACATATATATGTATACAGGCGTGCACATAACAACAATAGTTGGTAACTGGAATACTCAACCCGCGACTATTATGAGATATTTGGTAGTGAAGGGCTACATGTGGTCAGTTTCATCCTCAATTTGATCTATGAAAGTGAACTTGAACCTTTGTAAATTGTAACAGTGTTTGGATGGATAAGATCAACCTACTTCACATGCACGGAATTGAGCAACCTGTGCATTGAAGCATGCATCCAGTCTGTGGGGAAGAAGGATCAGCTAATTGAATCACGAATTCATGATTTGCATGTTTAAAAGATCTTGAAAATTTCTTCCAGCAAGCATATCTACCGCGTTCAGAGCTTCTCTTTCAACATACCAAAAATATTAATCCTATGGTGTTTAATGATTTTCGTAGTTCTCCCACATCAAAAAATATAACCTTCTTCTTTTAGAATGCAGAAATTTTCTAATATAAAAACTGTATTACTTTGTCAAAACTGGACTTAATCATCAACAGAAGAAGATACAAGCAACTCCAAGGTATATATGAAAATGATCTGTTTTCTTATGGAAATCATCATCAGCAATGCTGAAAACCTTATTCCTTAAGCGTTAACACAGTTAATCCAGCAGTGATCCTAGTCTTATTAATAGTTGGATGGAACTAGATGTGGGATGAAAAGGAAACAGACCTAACATAACTTATGCATAAATCATAAGGAAGGAGGGAACAGAGTGATATAGCCCCAAATAGGAAGTGTGGCATGACAAGATCCATAAAACCAAGACAGAGAAAGGGATTTTGCCCATAACTTAAGGTGGGGAACTAAGCATCAGTTCATAGCTCGAGAAGAGAGTGTATGCATTGCAGTTTGCATCGTAATTTTAATGGCAATAATAATAACTGGAAGTAGCAGAAAGAAACCAGAAAGCAGACATGGCAAAAGTTTCTTCGAGCAAAACAAGCCGAGTAATTCAGCTATAGCAGTGGCAGATTTGACGAAACATCAAGGTTAGGCAAAGATTACTTTGAAGGGAATGGATTCCTAAAAAAAATCCCGTTTTGATATCACTACTTTGCGAATCCCACATCCAATAAGAGATATAGAGGAGTGGTGGGAAAGAGAGAGTAGGGATTTTAGCCAGCAATAACGCTGCCGCACACCAACCACAAGGGTTATTCTTCCTAAAGTCAAGTGCCATGACGTCTTCTGCGATAATCATAGCTTGCATCTCAGTCGAAAAGAAAGAATCAAAATTTAAATAATCCAAACAGACACGATCCCAGGAAAAGAACATCACAAGTAACTCTTTTGACCAAACAGATGCATAAGAATCGATATCAAGAGATCGCGACCTAAAAATAAAACAAGACCCTGCGTAGCCACGCATGTGGAATAAATGTAGCAGTGGCAACCACCTTTAAGTCCATGATGCTCTTGAGACGGAGAAGCGTCGCGAGAGCCTCCTCCTTGGCGAGGGACAGGCTGTGCTGCAACCGGATGGCCCTGCGCTCCGATTCAAGAATACGAGCTGCCGATTCCTTCGCCATGTTTAAGATCATGTCCGCGTACGCCCTCTTCAGCGCTGTCATTTTCTGATCCTACAAACCAAAAAAAAAAAATTAAAAAAAAATCAAAAGAGAGGAGATGAAGAAGAACGAGAGCAGGTGAGAGAGATGGCGTCGGGGTTTTTTTTTTTCTTTTTTGATATCTTTTATGAAGTGGGTACCTCGGAATCCTCCATCATCGGCGGAAGAGGGAGGAGTCGGTCGTTGGCGGGTCGGCGGAAGGAAGGGAAGGCGGAAGTGGGCTGCGGTTTTACCCCAGTTTCCTCACGCTACCGCCCCTGGTCTTTCTCTATATTTACTGCTGTTTGGCGATTCAAATCCTCAATTCGAATTTCTGACCCTTTTTTCTTTCTGGCAACTGACGCGGTGGACCAATGGACGACCGAAGTTCTGGAAATACCACGACCACGTCCGGATGCGTCATGCCGCTCCAAAAATGCGTTGCTTGGCGCGGGATCGACCTGGGAGCGTTTGTGGTGACTTTGGTCCGCTGAGACACGTGGCGGTAGCAACATGACCCTGCGGTGATGCGTTCTTCCGCCGTGTAACGAAACCGTCAACACTGGTCAACAGCAGCGTTCCCCGAAGACGGGCTTGAGCCCGTGTTTTTGATGGGTTGACGTCAGTTCTATTCAGTCGGGCTTAAAAATACAACCCAGATTGAACATGGGCTGAGAACAGCCAGCTTTTACAAGCCCGATAAGTTAAAAAAAAAAATCCTTGATTTATGACATAGAGTGGAAGTGCCAGTTTATCGAGTTCTTAGACCGAGTGATCTGAAGCTGATTCTCATCTTCATTAGGGCTGGACAAGGGTTGTATCTTCCACACGAAAGACCGATCCACCTTCTTTCACGAGAAACCACTATTAGGTCATGCAATGGTCGCTTTAGTATCCATGTGAGTAGAGGAATGAAATAATTCATAGCACCTCGAGAGTTGTACAAAGTGTGATCCTATCACATCCTGAACCTGGAGCACAACAGATCTGAACTCAGAACGTAATATACGCTGCATACCTGCAGAACAAACCATACAAGTATGTAAAACTACATATCAAATCATAATAATCTCCAAGCAATGATAATAAAATTCTTCTATCCTCAAAAACTAATTTAATCAATATCTAAATAAAATTATTCTCATAATATATTGTTAGAACGAGTGATCTGAAGCTGATTCCCATCTTCATCAGGGCTGGACAAGGGTTGTATCTTCCACACGAAAGACTGATCCACCTTCTTTCACGAGAAACCACCATTAGGTCATGCAATGGTCGCTTTAGTATCCATGTAAGTAGATGAATGAAATAGTTCATAGCACTTCGAGAGCTGTGCAAAGTGTGATCCTATCACATCCTGAACCTGGAGCACAACAGATCTGAACTCAGAGCGTAACAGACTCTGCATACCGGTAGAACAGACCATACAAGTATGTAAGGCTACAGATCAAATC
>JAOXJJ010000001.1:6982652-7008135 GCA_025769935.1 Phoenix roebelenii
CAGATCAAATCATAATAATCTCAAAGCAATGATAATAAAATTCTTCGATCCTCAAAAACTAATTTAATCAAAATCTATATAAAATCATTCTCATAATATATTGTTAGATCAAGTGATCTGAAGCTGATTCCCATCTTCATTAGGGCTGGACAAGGGGTGTATCTTCCACACGAAAGACCAATCCACCTTCTTTCACGAGAAACCACTATTAGGTCATGCAATGGTTGCTTTAGTATACATGTGAGTAGACGAATGAAATAGTTCATAGCACTTCGAGAGCTGTGCAAAGTGTGATCCTATCACATCCTGAATCTGGAGCACAATAGATCTAAACTCAGAGCGTAACAGACACTGCATACCTGCAGAACAGACCATATAAGTATGGAAGGCTACAGATCAAATCATAATAATCTCAAAGTAATGATAATAAAATTCTTCGATCCTCAAAAACTAATTTAATTAAGATCTAAATAAAATCATTCTCATAATATATTGTTAGGCTGAAGTCGCTTGGGCTTGCCAACTTCAGTCCAATATGGGCTCGTTATCATAGATCCAACGGTTGATATAACGAAAGAAGATCAATTATTCTTTCACGGGAAACATACAATCCAAATCTATCAAGGTTTGGGGTTAGAGATATTCGGAAAAGGATTACCTTTTTTTTATATAGCTCACAGCTTACATGCCTTCCTACTAAAAAAATGCAGTGTAACTGTGTTGCGTAGGTTGGGCCGGCAATGGACTAAGCCACGCTTACAACATGAACTAAGTGCCCAAGCGCATTCTAGCCCCTCGCAAGGCAAACCATCCTGCCACCACTCCCTTCTAGAGCAACTCATCGATCCTTTCATGGATCTCTCTCCCTCTGCTTTTTTTTTTTGTCTCTGCATGGATCCAAGTGTGTTTATTTGTCCCCTCTGCCGTTCAATTGGGAACAGTTATTGTTGGAACAGCTTGAACACCCAAATCATGCATTTCTTTCCCAAGGAGAAGTGATGGAGAGCTTCTACACCCGATACCCCATCACCACATAAAAAAGTTAATGTAATCAAGTGATTGGAGTGTCCTCCCTTTTTCCCACCCAAGTTCTAAGGGAGGTGGAATTGATTGTTCTTCGATTTTTGCTAAGACAGATGAATCATACCTGATAAATACAGATTCATCTAATAAAATCAAAAAATAGAATACCTTGGAGTGCTAGGAAAACTCCCCATCACCAACCAACAAGGCGCTACTGGAGTGACTGGCTGCATAAGCAACCATCAAATCCGCAGTTCTATTAGCTTCCTGGAAAATATGCTTGGCCTGAAAGGCCCGCCATCCCTCACCATGGTCCATCGGGCTGCTGATACCCAATTCGGAGCTATGGTCCATCGGGCTTCCATATAATTAACTCACCAGTTCCTGTTACCGCTAGTTTTTGGATTGTAATATTTTGATGCGCCTGTCAATCTATAATGGGTTTGACCATTTTGAATGAGAGCCTGGAGTAATCAGGTTAGATTTTGATTCAAGAGTAACTCAGTTATTAGTGAATCAAATCTTAATTTGGTCTCTAATAGATGTGTAATTGAAGCGAGCCAGTCGAGCTCCAGTCCAATCAAGCTTGATTTGTGTATCATTGCCTCGAGCTTAATTTTGAAGCCAAAAATGTTGATCAACTTGATAATCCAAATTGAGCTAAAATTAATTCAAACTTGAATCAAGCTCGATTAAAATTTCAATTATAACTAGATTCAAGCTCGATTTAAGCTTAGCTTGAGCCCGAATTAACATTTAATTGATTCCAATAACAGATTTCTGATTAAACCCTTGATCCAACAGTATATCCATAATTCTATGCATACAATATATATGATTGTAAATACATCGAGCTTTGTCCAACTAAACTCGACAAATTCAGGGTAATTTATGACCACCTTAAAATTAATTTCGAGGGTGCTTTACCTGTTTAGTTTTGAGTGACGGAGTTCAATTAGAGCCCAGAGCTGATGGATCCGAGAGAAAAAAGGCACAATAAGCGAACAAGAGTTTCATCGCTTTTCACGAATCATGACACCGAGTGCAAACTAGCTGTCTGCTTTCCGGTCCTCTGCCCTTTTTCCTAATGCACTATGGGATGAGTCCATAGGTCCGTCCACGCATCATCTTAAACTAGCTTTGCTTTATATTTACTATATTGGGTAGGGGGGATATTATTTTTTTATACACTTATTTTTGTCTCTGCGTACGTTATGAAAGTATTCATGTTGTCTTCACATACCTAATGAAATGAATATGAATAATTTGAGATTAGGCCAAGTTGCTAGCGAGCAGGTCAAGTCATGACTGGTTTCAACTTGATCTATAAACGGCACGAAGTAAATCGGGCTTGACATTTAACCTATATTTGGTTGGGTCCTTCAGTGGGATAGTTTAGGCCAAAATTTGAGGCCTATGCTTGTTTCTTTTGATTGGGTTCTTCGACACGTCCGTCGTCAGTGCCAAACTCGGAACCGTATGGGAGGGCATTATCTATGCGAGACATATGTTAGATGCCGATTGCATTCTCCTCGAGAGGGACTCGACTACGGTGATAGAGTGGATTCGGGGTCAAAGTTGCGCTGCTGGCGGAAGGCCGCTCCTCCTCGATATTTACGGACTCTTGGAAGAGTGTGTCTCCTATCGGGCATATATGTGTACAGGAAGATGAATGTGCTGCTGATTAGGTTGCCTCCTTCGCGATTCACCACTCTAAAAGCTTCATCTGGAAGAACCTCGTATCTGCGCCTTATCTTTTATACTATATCTTTTTTTTGATTTCATTGCCTGCACTCAAATCCGTCGTATGAGAGCCGCTGTTATAAAAATAAGCAAAGTATGCGAATTCCACAAACAAAACGGAGTCCGGGTCTACAACGTAGAGACCGCATCCGCTTCAAACATGGATTGGGCTCCACCTTGCCACTTTCGGTCGGTTGGGCTGGTCAAGGGCAATCCCAGCCGGAGGATGTCGATTTGATGATTAGATGTCGGTTAGCACATTCAAACTCAAAAATCGGAAAACCCTACCCCATGCATGATCGCTCGGAGGGTAAAACTGTAAATTAAGGACAGTTTCAGATTCCCTCTTCGCGAAGCGACCGAGAGGCGCCCCGGCACCATAAAGTTTGAAACCCCATAAACGACCGGCCTCCGACTAGGTAGTCGTAGGCCCCCAGTCTTATTAGGGGGAGTGTGTGTGCGTGCCGTTTAATAACCCCTTCTCACGCTCTCTCTCTCTCTCTCTCTCTCCGTCATTACGCCCCTTCTTTTGCGCCCCTCCCCCTCCCCCTCCCCCTCCTCCTCCGTTCAATCATCGCCCTGCCGTCAAGGAGACCCCATAGGTCGGTGCGATTGCGCGTCGGTGACCCGACCCCTCTCCCCTCTCCTATAAATTCCTCCGATCTCTTCCGTTCTCTGTCGTTGGCCCTTCTCCTTCATCGAGGTCGTCCGGCCGGCGATCTCGTCGGAATTCCAGATCCGGATCTTTCTTCTCCGATCGGACTCCTCCCGGGGCGGTTTCTTGGAGGACCTAGGTCGGCGCTCGGATCGGATCGGTGTTCCTTGAGATCTAGATCTTCTCTCGTCTTCAGGAATCATGGAGGCCGTGGAGGAGTTGATCCAGCTATCGGACTCCATGATCCAGGCGGCGGCCCTCCTCGCAGACGAGGACCCCGATGAGCCGTCGTCCAAGAGAACCTCTACCTTCCTCAACGTCGTCGCCCTCGGCAATGTCGTAAGCCCGCTTCTGACCCTACTTGCCCCCATCTTTCCCTCTTTAATTCGTGGTTACGCTTTCTTGAAAACCTAAAACTCTAAAACATGGGGTGCTTTCTTGATGGATTCGGTTGTTCTTCTCTTCGTCTGAATTATGTTTAATCTTGTTGGACATCTCGTTCTCATCGCTCTAAGTTGTTCCCAGGGCGCTGGAAAATCTGCAGTCCTGAACAGTTTAATCGGTCACCCTGTTCTGGTGGGCTTTCTTGGAAATTAACCACCAAGTCTTTATTTTGTTTCCTTATGTTAAATCTTACCTATGAATGTGGCCTGTATTGATTGGTGGTTGTCATCTTGGTAAAGCCAACGGGAGAAAACGGTGCCACTCGAGCGCCCATCAGTGTTGACTTGCAAAGAGATGGTTCGCTGAGCAGTAAATTGATCATCTTGCAGATAGACAACAAATCTCAGCAAGTTTCTGCAAGTGAGATATCTTATAGCCCTGATGAATGAACGGCTTTTATTTATGTACTCCTCGTGATTTCTTTTCTTCTTGTAGTACTATCAGCTAATTAGATGCTTTCTTTTTTTCTTTTTTCTAGTATTTTTTTTCTAACCATTTTACCGTGGTGACTTGATGAGCCTCTACTGCTGTGTTCCTGCGACTTGATTATGATAGCTGTCACACGTTTTTGTTTTTTCTCTAGGTGCTCTTAGACATTCTCTTCAGGATAGGCTGAGCAAGGGCACAGGAGTTCATAGCTCAGGAAAGAGCCGCTCGGATGAGATATACTTGAAGCTTCGAACTAGTACAGGTTTGTCGATCTTTTCCCCCCTCTCAGATACAGCTTTAGATTCCACTGACCTTGTCACTGTTGTATGCTTCTTAACACTGAAAATTAGTTTTTACAAACTTATGCTTTTTCTTCTCAGTTTTCATGAAAATATGGAGGTTTTGATAAGTTTGGGGGGGGGCATGAGAGAGAGGGAGAGAGTAAAATTCAAAATCTCTAACGTACCATGACTATAACTATTGATGATATCATGCATATTATTATGATCAACTGCTTACCTTCTAATTTTCTTGTGTGGTGAGCAAAGATTATAACTCTCACCCTCATATCATAAGAAGCTTGTCAAGTTCCATACTTGTCTGTGGCTTATTATTGTCTTTCCTGCTTTACCTCTGTTTATAACATTGTCAACGGCTCAGTCATGATGTACAAGTATACTTTGCTTATTTTTAAATAAAGAAGAAAGGTAGACAAAATATCGCTGCTTTTATGGCTGGTGTATATCAGAACCTGACTTACTTTAACACTAATAAGTCAACAGTTTATAGAGTTTTGTCAACTCAATTTTTAATGGAAACCAACAATATTGTTGGGCCCAATGGTTCTCTCACTGTGGGATTTGGATTGTGTTAGCTAGCCAGCCATCATACTTATTAATAGATTGGAAAATTCAGTGGTTGTTTCATCTTGGATGTTGCTGTTTTGATTGGTTAAGCCATAAGGGTTATGTGAGTGAGTACCTGTTAGAGATCTTAGCAGTCAAGTTAAACTAGAAGATACGTGTTTGGCAACAGGGTGTTCTCACTTGATATCTTTAAATTTACATCTCAAGGCTGCTTTTAGGAGTCTTTTGGAGCTACAGTAGAATGACTATGGCTTTAATTCAAAATCTTAGAGATACATCTATTATAGAGATGATAGCAAACTGCATACTTAGCTTACAAGCTTTTGCCCCATCCTTCTTTTATATTCATACAGTTTTATACCAATTGTTGTGTGTCAGTCCTTAAAACTTGACATCTCTTGCTTTATTCATTGCTGGACCTCAGCTTTATTTATTCCACATCAATAGTGATTTCTTCTAAATTTTTATTATGGATTTCTTTATCAATTATTGTAGTGTGCAAATAACCACCCAATTTCCACATCTGCATACTTTGTTTTCCCTCTTGAATGTCTAAATGGTTCATCTTATCCTCATTCATCCTGTGGTATCACCCCTTTTCCTTTGGTTTCTAGCATCTGTAATTACAAAAAAAATGTTGTTTTGCCAGACTTACTAGCAATATCACTTGATAATCCGTACCCCACAGCAAATTTTTCATCACTAGATCTGCTTGTAAGCTTGCCACTTAAATTTCAATCATCATTGCCCATCTTCATGTTCTTAAATTTCTGCTCTAGCTTTAAATGCACTAACTTTAGATATTTAGGAGGCCTCTTGGTGTGTTAATGTAATATGATACTCATTGTCGAGATTAAAAGGAGGTGAATGCCAAATTGTAACTTTCAGAATATAATTGGAATCAAACATGAATACATGGAATGCAACTTGAGTGGGATTATAGGTAGAATGAACTATCATACTTTACTTGGGGAACGCTTGCTTCTTCAAACATATCTTTTTTTAGATGGCTGTTTACTTGTGCACTTTGACCTTAATTAAACTCTTTGTGCTGGTCTTCTTTTCATGAGAAGGTGCATTAGAAGAAGATTTAAGCGCATGCTTTATAATTGCCTAAGACTACAAAACTTCAAAACTAATATGCAATGTTTATATTGCATTACTTGCTTTCAGGTGGTTGTTTGCTTTCTTTAATGTCACTGCTCAGCTGCAGCATACTTTGATTTCCATTAATTTTTGTTGTATTAGTCACTTCTACTGGCTAACTTGCTTTTCTTTTTACCAGCTCCTCCTCTGAAATTGATTGACCTTCCTGGCTTAGACCAGCGGGCGATGGATGAGTCCATGGTAAGTAGCTATAAACACTTACCTTCATTCCAATAGTCATAGATGTTGTTGGATAATTACCTATCTTTCTACTGACGGCTGCTAAATTCTTGATAATATGTATGATATGTGCCGGATAAGAGTAATTGGCAGAATAGAAATTAAGCTGAAAGCAAAATAATGGTTTTGAATTTGCTTGATGTTCTTTCTGAACATCTGTTCTGGCAGCACTAATTCCTTTCTTGTCTGTATTGGGGGATGTGGTGGTAACTTTTATTGTTTCAGATCAGTGACTACGCGGCACATAATGATGCAATTTTGCTAGTTATTGTACCAGCTGCCCAAGCACCAGAAATTTCTTCATCTCGAGCTCTTAGACTAGCTAAAGAATTTGATGCGGAAGGTTAGTACTACTCTATAGCTTATTGCTCATCTCTACAGTTATAACAGTAATCCTTGGAATGATATTTATGTGAAGCTTGTTCGCTGATGTTTTTGTTTGTTGTCATTGTTGTTGGGGTGTTTCTGTGTGTTGCAGGGACAAGAACAATTGGTGTTGTTAGCAAAATTGATCAAGCAGCTGGAGATCAGAAAAGTCTTGCAGCTGTTCAAGCTCTTCTTTTGAATCAGGGACCACCAAGAACTTCTGATATGCCATGGGTCGCATTGATTGGACAATCTGTTTCTATTGCTTCAGCACAAGCTGGATCTGTGGGATCTGAGAATTCACTTGAAACCGCTTGGAGAGCTGAGAGTGAAAGTCTTAAATCTATACTTACAGGATCTCCCCAAAGCAAGCTTGGCAGAGTAGCATTGGTGGATACCCTTGCCAAGCAGATTCGGAAACGGATGAAGCTTAGGCTTCCGAACCTTCTTTCCGGGTAAATCTTTTTACAAGTTTTACATACTTTTAGCTGCGCAATAGTTTTATTCTATCAAATATTACCTTACACAGGTTAAAAAATTCCAAATGTTTGTTTGAAGTGTCAAGTATTTGGATGAAAATTATGCTAGACAGATTAAATTCTCAGTATGCTTTTCATCTGTTCATCCTTATTTTCCATTTGATTATGAGTTACCCAATTTAAGAGGCATACTTGATTCACCATAACAAAAAGTTATTTAATTGGCCCAACATCGTCAATAGACCTTTGTATTACTCGTCTCCCTAAAATGAAGCATTAACATGGTCTCGTTTTTTGGCTGTGTTAAAATTTCATCAAATGCAGTAATGCACAATTCCTATGTTGAGATGTGGACCATCCATGCAGTTTTGCACTTTTGCTATGTGGACACAGCATGCTGGTATTGATGGCACTTGGTAGTTGTTGTTTCAAACACATTGGAGATATGGACTGATACAGAAAATATCTAGTTTAAGGGTGTTTGTTCATATGCTGATTCTTGTATATCATGCCATCTTCGATATTTGAGGGGTCATTACATTTTCTCCTTTTAAGTGCATTACTAGCCTATGAGACTATTTTCCCTCCCTTGGTGGATGCGTTTCATTCTTGCAATATGTGACACTCTCTCTCCTCAAGCAACATGATTTCGGAGTAGAAAATTGCATTCCAGGTTTGTTGTTATAATTTCGATGATTTAAATGTGAGATTTGGCTTAATCTCTGCTAATTTACATCAATGTTGTAATTGATTTGCCTGCTCCAAGAGACAGTATGCTTGTCAAGAATGTCGCAGGCTGAAGTTGATCATCTCATAGATTTTTTTGCTGGCTTACATTTCTTAAGTTGAGGGAAAGCCAAGTAAAATTTGAATAACCATCATTGTTCAAATGAATCTTTGCAGGTTACAGGGTAAGTCTCAGATAGTGCAAGATGAATTGGTAAGGCTTGGTGAACAATTGGTACAAAGTGCAGAAGGTACTAGGGCTATTGCTTTGGAGCTTTGCCGAGAATTTGAAGATAAGTTTCTTGCGCACATTGCAGGTGGTGAGGTCAGTAGTTCCTTATGTTTGTGGTTTTATCCCGAACTTTTCTTTTTACTGCATGTGAAACTGATATGCGGTTGCAAACCTTCTGGTAGGCTACATCATCATGCGCTTGCATTTCCTTATATCTTTTTACTTAGGAAAATAGGTTGGTGAATGCATATCTCACTACACCACATTGCCATGTGATTTAAGAATTAGGGTGCTTCCACATTCCATCTATGCTCTAACTTGACGGCATCTTGATTTGGAGATACCTCACCATAAGTTCTGGGCAACATGAGTAAATACTGAAGAAAATAGAGCAAATGACGGACATACGTAGCAATCCTTCTCCTGTAATGTGTGGTTGGCTATAAAAATCTTGCTTTCTAGTAAGTTTACATATTAGATCAGTTCATTATGACATGGAAGGTATTCTAAGCCATTTGTTACTAGTTCTGCTCAAGTGCATATAAATATTATTCTTATGGGCTGGGAACCTGATAGCTTCAGAGGATGTGGGGTGCGCTCAGCTGGACATCTAGCTAGATTCTTGATTAGAATAAGACTAGAAAATTAGCAATTAGTTGAAAGAAATTAAAGGTTGAAAGTTTAATTGGGGGAAAAACCTTTTACGTGCACCTGAGGACCTATTTTTGTATAATATGGAAGTCCCCATTGTAAGTTCAGTTATGTTTACAAATTAATATATTACTTATTCATAAAAATTCAATTCAAATATTGCGACAAGCAACTGTATCAAGTAATGAATGATCAACGGTCTCAAATTTAGAGATAAACAGTTCGGAACTTTTGATGAACAAACAATAAGGGCTGCAATCAGCATTTTTGACACTCCAAATGCTGCAATGACCCTGACAATCCTGACACATCTTGAGTAAGCTGCCTGGGATAAGTGAGCTGCTTGATCACGTGCTAGATGGCCTGTTTCATGCATGGGTCATTTGGTTGGTTGGGCCCAAGTAGGGTTATTGGAGGATGCCTAAGCCTAGGTGGATCTGATTAAAAGAGGAAATAGGTCTTTGGAAAGACCCCATTGAGAGTAAGGAGTGGATGGCTAGGTGGGGCAGCGAGCCTTTGTTCTTGCTTTTCTTTCCTTGTCTTTCTTCTTCCTTTCTTTTTTTCTCTTTTGTTTCTTTTATTCTCTCTCTCTCTCTCTCTATCTATCTATCTCTTGCCCTCTCCTTCCCTCCCTCCCTCCCTCCCCTTCATCTTGTCCTTCCTTAGTCCAGACCCTTGGTTGCTGCTTCCTTCATGCTATTGTAAGATCAAATGGTCGTCATAATTCTGAACTGCTGGAGATGGCCCTGCTCAAGTCAGCTAGTTGGCCAGTCCTCTAGGCTGACTTGGGTAAGTTTGGGGCCTCCCAACTTGAAACACCGACTACAGGACATGATAAGGGCTATAATTTATCTTTATTCTTGCCTGATCTAAACTCAGAAAAGAAAATGGGTAACCATCTAGAAAAACTTAGTCATGAATCCTAAAAGAAATTCTAAGACTTAACAAAATATCATGCCTTCTAATGAACTTTTCCACACCGATATTAGCCCCCATTCACCCTTAAACTTGATTTCCTTCTGGAATACCCTAAGTCATTGGTAAGGTGAATGTGTATTTGTATATGTCAAGTACTTCATATGATTGAGGTATAATCTCGAGGATATTGGAATGAAGAGGGTTTAGTGTGAGGAAACTACCATTTTGTTATGTTAGATTTGAGAAAATCTTTGGAGATATTTTATAATTTCAACTCAAGGATTTGCCTGGATTTTTTGTGGCTTTTTAAGATTGATTTCTGTTATTTTGAACTTTAGTACCAACTATGAGCAAGGACCTAGTGAAGTCGGATGAGCCATCTTCTATATAAGTTGAAAACAAGAGTTCAATAGTTGAAAGCGGAATCGTTTATAATTAGGTCTAGAACCATCTTAATCCGCTACTCTCTTCAACTTGTTTTTATTTTAATAATTTGAGCTTATTAGTGTTTATAGTATTGTGACAAATTGAAGTCTTTTCAGGTCTCCTAGTCTATTACAAGCGTAGTTAATCTCCTTTGGTGCATTTGACTCTTAACGTAACCTGTAATCAAATCAGTAAACCATGACAAGTTACAAGATTGTGAGGCCTTTGAATTCCATGGCCTTCAAGGGATCAATTGTGAAAGATACACATGCAGACTGCATGGTAATTATACTTTAGTTGTCCTCACGTGAAGGCAATAGTCTCACTATTGGAAAGATGACCCAGTCATTTGGATCTCCCTAGCAGAATGTTACGATTTCATCACACCTCAATTAATCAATGATGCTTATGTTCAATCACATTACTACTTAAGGACTCAATCGATGGATATTCCAACAAGAAGGTCCGATGATCAGATTTGGTCCTTTTGGGTAATGAAGCATGCATGGAGAGCTTGTGAGAGTGCAACAAACTTATTCTATTCTGGTGGGTTATTTTTTTGTCGTAATTTAACAACTTTTAGTCATGCCTGAGGCTCGATAGAACCTTCATAGTTCATAATGTGTTTTTTTTTGAGTATTCATCTTAAAATAAAGTTTAGCGACAATGGCCGTGTCATTCTATTGGGTGCAATAGTAGCTGTGACTGATAGCTACTGATAATCCTACAAGACATTAAGTGGCATATTTGCAACTACCATCTGGAAGGACTATCAAGAAAGTCTTTTCTGAGTGCACCCATTGAATGATTTCTGTTGGAGGAACAGGAGCAGACAATGGTGTCAATGGCTGCATTGAGATGATGATCGCAAAGAGGGAACAAGTTGGTAAAACTGCAAATAGAGTGCTTATTGATGATGAGACCAGTCAATGACCTTGACAACTCCTTTGTTGTTGCAGAGTAACATGTCAAAGTAGGCGCAGACAGACATTTATCTTAAAGTCATTTGATGATATTTGAATTTCTTTCTTGCTTAGCAGGATGCTAGTGCTCTCAGATCATGTGAGCTAAGGGTATTTAAACATTGAGCAACAATGTTCTTCATATTTTCAGAAGCACCAGCGACTTTCTTTATTAGAATGTCTCTGAAGCGTTTTCTTGTTGGGTGGGACATTCTGGTCTTCTGCACCCTTTCTGTTATACTCCACTTTCAACACGTGCACTACAAGAAGAAAGTAATGAACACCTACACCAGGCTGGTATGTGAAATATTGATGTTTATTGTTCAATTTGACATGATAAGTGTCATACTTGAATCTGTGGTTAAGTATGCTGCAGAGATGAGGGATATTTCTGAGACGATCTGCACCTAGTTGCCTAATTTTGGTGCCAGTGCTGGAATGGATTTCATTGCAGGTGGCAACGTGGATCACTAAGGAAGGATCTGTGTTAGCAAAATAGATCCATCTTGCTACTAAGGTCTCCACATCTGAGGAAGTCCCAAATTAACCACATTATGGAATTGAAAGCTGATGAGGCTAGACCAGGCTATTTACCTGGTGTTCAAGGCTGTGGAAATCTTTCATTTGGGTCAGAGAATCATAAGAGAAGTTTTCAAAAGACCATAATGGATGGAAATTATTTATGCCTTTCAAGCATTACATTTTGGGAATTAAAGCTTGCACTGCTTTGTAACAACGAACAACATTTTAATGCTATATCCTTTGTATGGTACAAATAGTTTGTTGTATTGGCTGGCTGTCTTGTTGCAGTTGTTTAGACAATACTTAAGGCATGTAATTCTCAAACGTCCATTAGTTGTCTAATTTCAGCAGTCGATTGATTTCTGCTCTTTGCTCTTTGCTAGATACTCCTAATCCATTCATTTCATTTGCAGGGTGCAGGTTGGAAAGTTGTTGCAAGTTTTGAGGGAAACTTTCCTAACAGAATAAAGCAGCTTCCACTGGACAGACATTTTGATATCAACAATGTCAAAAGGGTAGCTTATATATATTTATTTATCAATGAGCTTTTTTTACTCTGATCACCAGTTTCTAATTGCTTCTTTTATCTGATTCTGCAATCTAGATTGTGCTGGAAGCTGATGGTTATCAACCATATTTAATTTCTCCTGAGAAAGGTTTGAGATCTCTGATAAAAGGAGTACTAGAACTTGCAAAAGAACCAGCACGTCTTTGTGTGGATGAGGTATTTAAAATATTTGTATGTAGCCCGTTTGCTTAGTTGAAAAATCTACAGTTACATGTTGAATTTCTTCATTGCATGATATACACAAGCCATCGTGCATTGTTTGCATTCTACATAATTTCCTGCAACTTCTACATCTTGGATGTTGATGTTAGAATATATGTACTCTATCTTTCAAAGTATTAACTGGTCCTTGGTTGCAGTCCTGCTTTGTTACGGAATTTGTTCATTTGTACTTTACAGTGTTCATCAGCATGTTTCTCATTTCTGAGCACAGACAGGTCTTAGTAAGGATCGGTACCCTTATATGCTCTGTTATCGTATTAATCTTTATTGAAGTTCATTTCTGTGTTTTTTCACATCCTCTCCTTATCAGAGACTGAAGATGTCCTCTCTCTCTATCTAATGTTTGCTTATAGTTGCTTGCATTAATATCTTCAACTCTCTTCAAGAACCACCTTCAACTTTTTAAATGGGGGCTCGGCATAATTTTTGAATATTTGTATTTCTCTTCAGCAGGCCTATTTGTATTTGAATGCCTACTTGTCAAGGACATAAAACCTATCATGTAAAATTGACAGCCTTTTTTTTAAACATAATCTTAATATGTCTTTTTGTATATAATATATATGTTGGATGCATCTGTAAATTTGGAGTGCATATCTTCTATTAGTACTTAATATTTCAAATGCCCAAACAGGTTCACCGTGTTTTGATTGATATCGTTTCTGCTTCTGCCAATTCTACCCCGGGACTTGGCAGATACCCATCATACAAGCGTGAGGTAGTTTCACTGTCAATACCGATCTAACAGTAACAATTTTTTTCCCCTATTCTTTTCTTTCTGACTAGTACATATAACTGTCCCCATGATAGTTTTCTATAGAATTTCAGCATCATAGTGTTTTTTTTTGTGGCAAGGTCATTGCAATTGCAATTGCTGCACTGGATGGTTTTAGAAATGAAGCTAAAAAGATGGTTGTTGCATTAGTTGACATGGAGCGTGCTTTTGTTCCTCCTCAACATTTCATCCGCCTAGTGCAACGAAGGTTTGTTTTTGTGTCCTGATGATTCTATTGTTTGATCAGGTTAGGCTGATAAATTTTACATTCATGATTGATGGGCTTATATCTAATAGATAGATTGCTACAATCTGCCCAAGCAATACCTCCAGCCCCCCGAAAAAAGATATGTTACTGTACTGCCAATTATGTTCCTCCTTTCCTGCATTGACACCTGATAGCTGCTGCAATACCACTTCTGTAGCAAATTGCTGACTATTCTTTCTGAACTCAGCTGCTTATGGTTCTGTTTATTTATTTTTGGGTGAAAAATTGTTCCTACTACTTTTAAGAAGTTAATCATTTGTGTAACCTGTGAACTGTGAAGTATTATCGAAGTTCCCTTTTTTAACGCTTTTGTGGATTATTTTATGTTCTTGACTTCTATGATTTTGTAAAGATTTAATCAGAAATGCAGGCCATTGTGAGTTTGCAGAAATCTGTATTGATGTTATTTGTAAACCCAAAGTTATCATTAGCTAGAAGATATTGCAGATTAAGCATATAAATATCTGGACAATTGAGTAACACTGCTAATGTTTTGGGAGAACATAGACTGAGGATTTCAAAGTCTTTGGACTTTGCATTCCTCCTTTCTTTGAGTAACCCATTTAAGTTATTACTGTTCTGCTGGGACGAAATTTATTTATATAACTATGACGTATTTAGGTAACAAATTAGGTTATTCATTCTTGATTTTGCCCAAATGGCACTTTTGTTTTTCTTTTTGCAGATTCTCACCACCGTTTCTTTTTGCAGGAAGATCCTAGTTTCAAAATATTTTGGATGCTTTTGGCCTTGGCTCCAGCAGATACTCTCCAGACATATGTGTAAATTAAGTTGAGTGCACATACTTGAGTATGTAATGCAAATTCTCTGGCTGGAGTGCATCAGCGGGGCATGGGGCAAAAGCATCTGAAAATTTTAGGATTGGGTCATTCTTGCTGTAGAAGAAGTTGGACAAATCTGCAAAAGCAAAAATAAAGCGAGCCTTTTCTGCAAATATTTACTTATTGTTTTACTCATTTCTACCGGTATAGATCCAAGCATTGTAGAATCTTGAAGATTCATCTTAAGGGCAGGGGAATGACTCACGTTAAATTCATAAGATCAAATTCATGATAAATTAATCTCACCTAGCATCTGAAATAATAACATCTATACTTAGAGTCACGTGACCACATTAAATCCTGTTTAGCCAGAGTTTAAGACACCTTTCAAGTTTCTACCAAATTCTTACCACAGCTTTCTGTGTACTTGGCGGGTGTATTATTACGCCATTAGTCCACATACCTAGATAGTATATACATAAACACATATATTCTTATATATATATTTTTATTTCAATTAATATCTTTTGCAATATATTTTTTTTTGTATTTATAGCTAATTTGTACTCTTTCTGACTTGTCGACGGTTTGAGCAATTTTAAACAATTTAATCCTATTCACACATTTGCGGCAATTGATAAATAAGTTTCCAGCAATTCATTTCATGCATTTCTGATGGGCTTAATGCATACTGATGCGCACTGAATGGACTTGTTAGGTTCTACAGGTCATGTCAGGTAGTTTACGGTACCTTGACTATGTATACATTAAAGTTATAACATGATGCATGGATCAGTTGTCATAAAAATGCTGTCTAAATGTTTTCAAAACATTAACTTTGACCACTATAATAAACAAACACAAGGAACAGAAAAAAGTTATAATAAACAAAAACAGGGAACAGAGAAAAGTTATGGTAAGTCCGTCTTATATTATAATCATTATCTGTCTCATATGTGGTCTTTAAATACTATTGAATTTGTATTTGATACTTCCAAAGTTATCAGTCGATGAATCTCTTTGCTGCCTCCTTATATACTGCGACAATTTAAGAAGTACTTTGGCATATACTAATTCATTAGTGTAATGATGCTCTTTAGCAAATTTTCTAGTTTTGTGGATGAGTAAAGAAAGAAGATGAAGCAAACAGTATTAATGTGGATGGAGATGGCAGTTGACCATTAGAAAAGTTCTTCTGAGGAGGCTAGGGTCTGATCTTTTTGCCTTTGCATTGTTGTTTGCAAGCATTAGGTGCATATTAAATCAGTAGGTATGCATTGTAAAAACTTGGGTTTCTTCTTTCACTTCCTTCTTGCTCTCTGGATTTGTGTGCTGCTGAGTCCTTTTTTCCATGTTGTCTAGGATATTTTAAGTTCTTGAAGTTCTTGTTTGCTATGCATTTTGACCCTGATAATATTTTAATTAATCTCATAGAATGTCTTCCTGGTGTACAATTAAGGTTAAAACTTTCTATTATTGCTTCATTTTTTTAAAAAAAAAAAAAATCTTAGTATCCTACAATCCTCATTCTTTTGGCTTTGACTGATGGTAGACCTTCCCTTCCATGATGATCTTACTTAGGAACTTCAGGAACCATGGAATTGTTCTCATTGAGGTACTTCCACAAATTGCCTACTGGCATAAGCCAGGAATCGGCAAAATTTGCAGAAATTATTGAGATCACGTTGAGAATTGTTAAACAATTTTCACCTTTTTTTCAATATATCCACATGCGCATATATTTGGTTGTCTTCTCATCTGAGTTGTGTGCAATAAGCAGTCCCTAGTCATTGGGAAAAGGCTTGGTTGTTATTCTTGATATGAATGGATTCAGATGTGCTGTCAATTTAGTCAGGAGTTTGGTCATTCTATGAGAGATTTTCAAACTACTATATCAGATCTATTTATGCAGTTCCCTAACATGAAATTTTACCAGAATGGATAGGCAACGCCGTGAGGAGGAACTGAAGAATCGATCGTCAAAGAAGGCGCACGAGGCGGAGCAAGCTATATTGAACAGAGTCAGTTTTTCCTCCTTTTGTATGCAATCTAAAAAATTCATGTTAGGAATAAATGGCTTACATGATTTTTGAAATGTTTGTATTTCCATTTTCTCTCGATCAAAAAATTGGAAATGTTTGCATTGCTATTTAGATAGTTATGCAGCATTAACAGGGTTCTTCTGTTTCATATTTTATGACATATTTCTATCATATCAACTAGGCAACAAGCCCTCAACCAGGTTCCCAGCCAACAGGTGGTAGCATGAAATCGATGAAAGAGAAGTCTAATCAAACGGAGAAAGATGCAAAAGAGGGTTCTGCCTTGCAGGTTGCTGGTCCTTCTGGGGAAATAACAGCAGGTTCATTCGCTAACAGTTGGATGCACTACTTTTGCTGGTCATGTGTTTTTTTAGCAGTATATCTTATACCATATTAATTACCTAAGTTTTATGCAGTCCTCTGATCGCCTGCATGTATTATAACTGTCTTTTAGAACACTGATAAGGTCATGACAGATAAATGGCTCAAATTGGTTTCCCAGTGGGCTATCTTGTTTGAGTCACTCATATAAGTTACTTTGATAACCGTTCACCCACTTTTAATTACCTTCCCCCACATGTACATCTAATGTTGGTATATCTTGAGCTAGGTTTCTTTCTTTTTCCCTGAAGATTATATTGGACTAACTTAAGGCTGAACATTATGCGTTCCATCTATCTAAAAGGTTATTTGTTGAAGAAAAGTGCAAAAACAAATGGCTGGAGCAGGCGATGGTTTGTTCTCAATGCAAAAAGTGGAAAAGTTAGTTGTATGATCTTTCTATATTTTTATTTTTTTCCCTTTGATTTATATAGGATGTCTTTTGTTGGAATGATAGAACCAATCTGACAATGACTTCCTGTTTCAGCTTGGTTACACTAAGAAACAGGAGGAAAGACATTTCCGTGGTGTCATCACTTTGGAGGTATTATTTGCTTTCCTTTTAATTTCTCTGGATATCATTTTCCAAAAAAAACTAGAAAGGCTGGTATGGGATTTCATTTCCCAGCAAGGTTGCTGTTTTTTGGTATTTGTTGGATCTTGGAGATACGTTATGATGAACCTCAAAAGTGTGCTTAATATTCAAATATTTTAAAATCATAATTAAGTTTGCATAATGACTTTCCAAGTAACCCTAGTTTTGGTAATAATGCAATTTTAGCATTCCATGTTATTGTTTCTAAGAACCAGGACAGTAGGAAACCTTGCCGAAATCAGGTGAGAGTGGGACTTGAACCCAGGTCATTGGTTTGGTACTCCCAGTGACTTTGCCAATGCATTCCATGTTATTTTGAGAGGGTTTGGTTATAAAAAATTGTGCAGTTTAAATTCACCCAGCGAGTTAGCATCCTCCTATAAGCACATGTGCTAATGTTTTTTTTTTTGCCTGACTTTGGTATTTACAAGTGTCTATGTGATTTGATTATTTAATATCTCGATCCGTGTTAAAGTTACATGTACAGACATAAAGGAGACATCCTCCTATAAGCACTTGTGCTAATGTTTTTTTTTTTTTTAATTTTTGTGCCTGACTTTGGTATTTAAAAGTGTCTATGTGATTTGATTATTTAATATCTTGATCCTTGTTAAAGATACATGTGCAGACATAAAGGAGATATCTTTCTGTTACCATTTGGTTTGGCACACAAATTTCCAGTTATTTTTCAGGACTTACTGAATTAAGTTTTAGCTAGATATCCGCTCAACTTTTTTTACTGAAAAAGGTAGATTGCAAATGAGTAACAAATTATTATGTGCATATTCTAGACTCATGTTTACTTCAGTAGGAACTGAAATTCTAAAAGTATTGCAAGCGAGGGACTTCTCATAGTCAGAGATGCTTTTTGAGAAGTAGGTAGGCAGAATTGTCAAGAAGTCTTAAACTTTACAGCTACCACTTGCTATTCAATTCGCAGATCTAATCAATGTGAGTTATGTTTGTTGTTGGTGCAAATGGGCTGAGCATGGGTGAGGATTTTCAAAATTTTTAACAAGGCTGTCCTGACATTTTGGTCCAAACAATATGAATTTGGACCACAGGCTGGCCCTTTTGCTTCCCTGTTGCTAAGGGCTAATATATTCAATATTAATAATAATTTGATACATTATCCTAAAAATGACTTTATGTGGCTGCATGCACATATTCAGCCTCCTGACTGCACCAGATAATGTTGTTTAAAAGGCAGCTGTGATATTCAATATGCAGTTGGCCAAGAGATTGCATAGTGCATATGTGATATGTAGACCACATATATGGATGCTTATACAATCACTATTTTTAAACTATTTAAAAATAAATATAATATATTAATATGCGAGTAACAACAATCATGTTAGTAATTTTTTTTTGTATTGGAGGATAATAACTAACAATCAGTGCTTATTGCTCAGTATCTAATAACTTAAAGTAATAATTATGTTACACTCAATATATTGATATTATTAATACCCTTGTTAGGTCCACCAGGAAGGCTTGAACTTGCTTCACTTGCACATGCCCATATAAGTGGGCTATATATGGCTCCTAAATGCTTAGCAGGCTCACAATGCAGTTGCACCAAGGATTGCTATGCCGGAACCGGGGCGCGGACTAGTTGCCCGGCTGCACGGGTCGGTATGCCCCCATGCCATTTCATGCCGGGCCCATACCGACACAGGAGGCGGGGGAGAGGAAGAACTGGAGAGAGAAAGAGAGAGAAGGGGGAGAGAGGGAGGGAGAGAGAAGGGTGGTGGACATCCAGTGGAGGCCGGCGGAGGGCCGGGGAGCCGCACGGAGGAGCGGAGGAGGGGCTCTTAGGTTATCAGGGGTGGGGCCAGGAATTTCATTAATGGGGGCCAGCGTTGTTAATTAATAAAAATCGTTAAATCTTAATCATAACTTTGTTGTTTTATCACAAGTGAACTAATGTATGAAAACTTTAAAAGTTTAACTAAAAAATACTAAAAAATGTATTGATCAACATTTTCTCTTGGATATTATTTTTTAACTACAAGATGTGTTAGTCACACCTATTGCATTATTTTTTTCATAAGATTTGAATTCAAAATGACTAACAAGTTGGGAAAATAGCATGTTCTACGAATCATGAATCAAAACACTGACAAACTATAAATAACAATTATATAAGTGAATGATAACACTGGAACATTAGAATGAATGAAGAAAATAAAGTAAACAAGTACCTACCTTGATACCCAGCTCAGTCCATTCAAAGGAAATTTAATCAATGGGAGATTTAAGGAATCTCTAATTGAGCAAAGAAAGTTAAGAAGGAATTGGTCCAATTACCCCAAAATTTTCTGTCTGTCACAAATAATAAAAAAAGAAAAGATACCATAACAAGACATATTATTAAAAATAACCAGGTTTTCTAGTCTATTAAAAATAACTGTCTTTTAGTCAAGTAACTATTCACTAGTAATTTTGTAGCCCTAGGCCCATAAAGCATGCTTTGTATTCTTTTTTGTTCTCATCTTAAATCTTCATCATTAGATTACTTGGAATTGAAAATTCAGCATAAGCCTCTGTATCTTTAATGATTCACATTGATTCAGGCTTTGTAAATATTGGCTTTGAATAGTAAAGAGACCTTTCTTTTTTTGCTGCGCTCATTTTGGGATTGTTATCCAAGATATTTATTTAGATCATGAATTTAAAAGCATCTGAAATTTATAGATCTTGAGCTTGTACTTTCAGAATAAATTTATGTTGAAACAAAAGACACTAAGGATTGGACGTATGAGCTATTTCGAAATTTCACTTAGATCAAACTAATTGTTCACATAAATGCACACTGACAAACACACAAAGAGAGAGAGAGAGAGAGAGAGAGTCACAATCATTGCTTCTTCTCTCTGTTTTTTTTTTTTTGTCAGAACACTACTTCATCTCTATAGAATGCTGACCAACACCTGGGATTAGTTGGCTCAGGTTATGGGAGGGAAATACAGATATCAGAGGAGGGGGAAAGATATAGAGGGGGTAGAGAGAGGAGACTTGGAAAGGCATCTCTGCTTCTATTGACATATATCAAGATTTTGAATCCTGCAATTTTTTTGCTTTGGGCATGGTCTCATACTAGACACATTTTACACAAAAAGGGGCTTGTGGGTCCGATTGTGCTGAGCTGGCTGCTTGATGGGTTTTACTTAGGGTCCAACACGAGAAGGAGAGCCCTTGCTTGTGTGACGCTTCGCGGATGAGAAAGAGGGTCCACTACACACTGGCTTAAAATAGACCATGAGTGAGGAAATTTGTGGGTTAAGCCACTCCTAGGATCCACCCCTGTAGGTTATTTATTATGAAAACCTTGTCATAGTTTTTTCTTGCTTATATGAAGGATTTGCAAATAATATTGCAAAATGCAGCCTTAACCTTGTCACTATAACCAGTGGCATCCTTGCCGTTAATTCTATAAATATTTAGATTTACATTATGTGAATCTTGCATTAAACGTTTTAAAGTCCTTGCTGATATATTTCTTATGACTTTCTCACCTAATCCAAGCTTTTTGAAGTAAATGTTGATTTTTTGAAGGTGGTAAACTAAACAGAACATTTTACATCCGATTGCTTCTTCTTGGACGGTATAATTATTCTGTTAACTCCTGATTTTGTAGATGATTGAGGTGTTCACGTGGTTCATTGTTTGAGGGAAGTTCTTGGCATGCCAATTTGATAGGGGGAAGGAGTTGGACCAGGATTGCAACCTTGGTGGCTGAAAAATTGATAGCATATAATTTTCATAGATGCACACATGCGCACAGGGTCAGGAGATAGTTTGGGACTATTATAGAGTTTTCATGTATCCAATATATTGCTTATTTGCATCTTATGTGATTTTTTTAGCTTGGATATTGCTACAATTTCGACCATGACACTGTCATTATTCTCTCTTTCCTTTTTCTTGACCAGAGATTGGGGAATAGGCATTAGATTTTTGTGTGTGAAAATTAAAAATGCTGTTTTTGTAGCTAAACGTACGAATATGAGAGTTGATGCAGGAATCTGAAATGTACTTTCTATATCTGAATGTAGTTGAAAGTATTTAAGTTGGGAATTGAATCCTTTGGTGGGCATGGAGGTTTTGTGCTTTATTCTGTAGGTTGGTTGATGAGGTTTCTGTTCCTATCATTCTTCTGATTGATTGCTCAGTTCTTCATTTTTTAGGGATCCGCTTTACAATTTTGGCATAAGAAGAAGCTGCAATCCCAAGGAATTGAAATTTCAGTTGAAACTAAAATGTTTGTCTGGATCTGAAGTTGCTCGAGTTTTGCCTGAACTAACTGCTTCTAGTTTGATTTTGACCTGTTTTGGCTGCTTAAGTTGAAATCAACTAGTTTTTGAACTGACAATGACTTATGTAAAGGTCAAAAGTCTTATTTTTAAGCTATTTCTTCTTATTTTTTTTTAAAGATTGAACTTGCTCATCGCTGATGAGTCGATATTCTATGAAGCAGGGTCAGCGGAACCGATACCGGTTGCCTGGCAGGCCGAGTCAATACGGGCCCGCACCGTGCTATGCGGTGCCAGGCCTGTACCGACACAGTAGAAGAGGCGGGAGAGAGGAATAATGAGAGAAAAATAGAGAGAAGGGGGAGGCCGGCGGAGAGCAAGCACAGGAATGGAGAGCTGCCGCGCGGAGGAGGCGGAGGCCGGAGAGCTGTAGAAGAAGGGCTTGGCCTCTGTTTCGACTTTATCAAGGGCCCCTCCGGCCTCTGTTTCGAACGGAACAAGGGGACCTGAGCGAGCCCCTCTTCCGTGGCTCTCTCCTCCGTGCGGTAACTCCCCAGCCTCCAACAGCTGGCCTTGACCTTCCTCTTTCTTCCTCTCTCCCCTCCCCCACTCTCTTTTCCTTCGCCTTCTCCTCCTTTGGCGTCGGTCTCGTTTTTGTTGCCGAAACCGTCTCGGTCTGCGGTCGGTACAGCTCGGGACACTCCGAACCGGACTGTTCAGAACGGTTCCGCCGACCTTGCTATGAAGCATCTTGACAAAATTGGACTCAAACTAAGCATGCTTGAGTAGATTTGATAGCGCACATGTGTTATATGGACCAAGGTCTGCAATCTCGGTACAGGGTACCATATCGGTACCTTATCAGCTCGGTATGGTATGGTACAGTACTGTATGGTATACGTTTGGACTGAAATAACTAACCATTTTTTTAATTTTTATCTCGGTACGGACTGATACGCATCTTAGTCCGTCTTGGTACACTGGTACAAGATGGTACGCCTTTGTATGGGCGGTACAAAGATTGTACCATCTTGAAGGTAAATTTTATACTGGTTTTCTTTTGGTATGGTACAGTACGCCCTATATCGGGCGCCCAGTATGGGGCGGTACGGCAGACCATGGTATGGACAAGGTTGTTAGCTTTTGCTACATTTCATGTACTTCGCATGATGCATATATTTGGTGTATAAAAATTTTGCTAACTACCATATCAAATTTGCAAATGTATCTAATCACTTTTAAAAGTTGTATGGTAATTTTTATTTTTGTATTTTCTTGATTTTTTGAAGTTTTAATCTTTTAATTCGTTTGGACAATTTTAAAAAGATATCAGATGCTGAAACTATATGTTATCTATTAATGTATCCTTTTGTTTTTTGTTTTTCTTTATGATTATTATTTTTTTGGTTTTGTTATTGTTTTATATCCAGAATTTCAAAGTTTGAACAAAAACTAATGCAACTAAAAACTCTTGTGGCTCAGCGGCAATCAGATCTGAAACCAAGTTGTCAAACCTATAGCCCAATTCTTTTATCGTTCATGCTATTCTCTCTCTCTCTTGTTATCAATTTATTCCTTTATTTATGATCTTTCTGAAGAATAAGAAGATTTAATGCATTTTAATTGTGATTGGGTACCTTTGCAAGAAACTCAGTTGTCTCTGAAACATAGTAAAGTTGTAAGGTTGTTTGCAATTTTTGCATCAGTTTCCATTTTTCTGAGAAGATTGTTGCTTATAAATCTACATGTGCCCTCTTATTCTTGATTGACAGGAAGCATGTAACATTAGCTTTAGAGTCTAAAAGCATGCTATTTTCTTTAGTTTACCATTCCACAACTTACACCAAACTGGTTGGTGTCCTCCAATTTTTTTCTTACTTAGTTTATTAGTTCTGCAGGAATGCAATATTGAAGAGGTCGCAGATGAGGAAGAACCTCCTAAAAGTTCCAAGGACTCAAAAAAAGTAAATGGACCAGATTCTGGTAAAGGCCCAAGTCTTGTGTTCAAGATAACTAGCAAGGTTCCATACAAGACTGTTTTAAAAGGTAACTTCTGCATGCATACATTACTGCAAGGCTAATTGTTTCTCCTTGTCTCTCCTCTTTATCTGGTTACACTTTTAATTGAAAACAATTGTTGAGCTTGCAGCACACAGTGCTGTTGTGTTAAAGGCTGAGAACATGGCTGACAAAGTTGAGTGGGTAAACAAGATACGGAATATCGTCCAACCTTCAAAGGGATCACCACCCAAGGGCATGCCTGGTTCTGAAGCTAATCCCTCCATGAGACAAAGCCTTTCAGATGGCTCTCTAGTAAGTCCAAACTTTGTGAATACCATCATCTTGAACAAAGCTTGGAACTAATTCCCATACCCTAAACATTCCTAGGTTTCATCGTTTTCCTGAAAAAATCTGGGTTTATTGAGTTAGCATGAAGAAGTTGGTTCTTACAGTTCAAGTTAAACAGCCCCAACCTTTTCATTTTCGAGGGGTATATTTAATGTGATTGCAATTATCTGGAAGTGATGCTCCCTGTACTGCTACATAGATTGATAATTGTAGTCTTGCAAGTCTCTGAGAGAACTTGCGCAGTTTTCAAATTATGGTTGTTCTTTTTCTATTTTTTAATGATAGACTTTTTTTTTTGAAAACATGAATAGTGATCTGTCAACCATCGTGCCTCTCTCTCCCACATGCGTGCACATGCACACGCACAAAAAAAACACACTTTTTGCTTCTCTTGATTCTAGTTACTTTCGTTTTTCTGGGGTTTCTACTCCTTGTGACTACAAGTAAACATGCATGCGCGCACACATGCACAGCTCACAAACAGAGACATGCATGCATGTGCACATTTTTGTCTAGGCATTCTGGACCACCTTCAGTTGGTGCTGATGAGACACCAAAGATGTGCTGAAAACTTATCAACATTTCATTGTGCTTTTACATAGTAGATCTGCCAAATTTTTGGTACCATAACTAACTTGATTATTCTCCAGGAGACGATGTCTAGAAGGCCTGCTGATCCAGAGGAAGAACTTAGATGGATGTCTCAAGAAGTTCGTGGTTATGTGGAGGCTGTTTTAAACAGTCTTGCTGCAAATGTTCCAAAGGTAACTCTAAATTATACTTTGCTGGGCCTTATCCACCTAATTGGCATATTCTGAATTCTGAGTTCTACTTCTGACTGTTCAGGCAGTTGTGCTTTGTCAAGTGGAGAAAGCAAAGGAAGACATGCTGAATCAGCTATATAGTTCTGTAAGGTTGGTTGCATGTCCTTTTTTTAGACGAATAAATTTAAGGGTACAGTAATGTTATCAGGGTGGGAAAAGAAAATAGAATTTTAGAGCCTACCAAATTCAAAGATGGGGTTGCAAAATGGGACCTACACCATAAGATGTGATCTATAAATGCCTGTAAATTAAAAAAGAAACGGTCATTTTGGAGAACCTTTTCCTTTGCATCATGTCAGCTCAATAGTTCTAATTCTAATTGCATGATACAATATTCTGCTTTTGGGATGATTTAGTGAATAGGCAAGGGTCCTCCAGAACCTATGATTTTTTGCTTATAGGCATTTTAAACCATGTATGATGTGGATTGCATCCAGTGTTTTAGAGGTTCATTTTGCAAACCCCATCTTTGAATTTGGTCAGGTGCGAGAACTCTTTTTGGCACCTTGACTGATTTATAACTCTACCTGAATATATATGTATGTATATATATGTATGTATGTATGTATGTATATATGTATATATAGATC
>JAOXJJ010000001.1:7015217-7048806 GCA_025769935.1 Phoenix roebelenii
TCAAATCCATTCAAATCTAATCACAAGCACCACGATCAGTCCGTAGTCAGCCCCAATGGATTCGTGCTGCAGTGTCCCCTAGTCCATATAGGTTATGGACCGGGTTCGCTCTGATACCATTTGTAACAATCCAGGACCTCACCCAAAATGGCTAGCCGGAATGTATTATTTGAGTTCCTTGATTCTATATAAGTACTCAAGATTTACCCAGCAAATAACCGATGTGGGACTAAACACACGCCCGTACGGGTTCTCACACTATTTGCAACAATCTAGGACATCACTCAAAAAAAAACTAGCTAAAAGATATTTTTTTGAGTTTCTTAATTCTATATAAGTATTCTAATTTTTTTCGGCAAATAATCAATCTGGAATGGAACTGAAACTAAATATTTGTTCAGACTCTATAGTTGCTCATTTTCTTAACTCAAAAGTTGATGTTATCCAGTAGATTCGACTTTGGATATCTTGGTCTTAGACGCCATCCACCCAACCAGACGCGGTCCCTGAGGAGACTAATCCTAGCTTAAGGTACGAAAATTCATTGCTACTGGAAGTGACAAAAACCATGGTTTATTCAGTCCCTATCTGAGTATTAAATATGAGAGAGTCCATGACGTACGATAGGGAGGTGTCACCGGCATCTACGTCCACGACTTCATAGTGTCTGGCCTTTCCCTTTCTCATAGGCAAATCGCAGAGCCAATAAAGGGATTGGATGATGCTGGGGTCTAGCAGAGTCACTATCTCATGACGAAGACCTCCTCATCAAGATCATAATGGAGATAACAAAAATGTCAATAATATTTGTTGGGAAAGAGATAAGGTTAAATGTGACAAGCGCAGTAGCTTTATGCCACAACTCCAGCTCACATAATTTGATCTCATCTGATTATTTTGTATCTGACGAGAAACGCTCCTTATCAATATCATAACGAAGATAACATAAATATCAATAAAATTTGTTAGGAAAGAGGTAAGGTTAAATGTGAACTTGACTTTGTCTCAACTTCAATACAGCTGCATCTGTTACTGTGGCAAATAATTAACCTGGCTGAAACTAAAAGAGATATTTATGAATAGTATTATACCAATTTGCAACCCGGACTAGGCCAAACTAGCTTGACCTGGCCTAACCCTGACCTATTGGTGTCCGGCTTTCATTTCAGATTCGAGCCAATTTGGATTGAAACAGGGATCCTTTTGCTTTTTTGAGGTTTGACTAGACCCATACTATTTACAGTCCTAATAACTTAGACTAAATTAAAAGTTTTAAGAAAGAATAAAATTTAAATAGCTAACCAAAAACATTGGTATAATAATCCTTCGGAAACAATTATAGCATCAACAACCAATCTTCATCAAGCACCTAAGAAATGTAACCATCAACGAAGGCTATCTATGCGGTCAGCATTTGGATTGATATGCCGCTAAGCTTGACTTATGCAAACTGGGGTTACCCTAAATTAAGGAGAAAGCGAAAAGAAAACAAGTTTGATAGAAAAAAAAACAATATTTAATAATGAGGCATGTTTTCTTTTATAATAATAGTGAGAACTTAAAGGGAATCTATCTCGAAGAATCCATAACCACTAGGTGACTCGAGAACCAATATACCAAAAACAATCACCATTAGAAAATTAATACATATTCAAGAACAATTAAAGAAGGACGTGTAGAGGGTGTCGGCTAGTGTAGTTGGCGAAGTTTTGTGCTTGGGACCAAGAACTTGAGTGAGAGTCTAACCTTCCCCAATTATTTTTGGCAAGTCATATATAACCCGATAGCACAAGTCTAAATATTTTTAGACAAAAAGCGGAAGGTAGGAAATAAATTAGATCACATAAATGATTTAGTTTGTCATATGTTTGAGGATTCCATTCGAAGCATCTTCTTTTTTTTTTTTCTTCTGTCAAATGCCTCCAGTGAATTCGTACTGTAGTTTTTTTAGTCTACATACGTTATAGGCCGAGATTGTTTTGATACCATTTGTAATAGCCTAGAACCTCATCCAAAATAGCTATTTAGTAAGATATTATATTAATTTTTTAAACTACCCAAGATCTATTCAACGAATAATTGATGTGGGACGCATCTGTATGGATTCTTACAATCACCCTCTACATGATTGCATACAAGAACTTCATGAGGCAATGTATGGTCCTATAATCAAGCAGCAAGAAAAGGATACAAACTACAAAAGCTATTACAATGACAACATACCAACCAGTCACTGTTGTTCGAATATTATAACAGCCTGTAGGTGAAGCTAATCACTGATCCGCCTATGTTTATAGCAGAGGAATCCTCTGCAGGGGATTGAATTCAGAGGATGAAGCCAAAAAAGACAAAGGTAGTACTAATATTCGTTTCTCATTAGCACTACAAAAATGTTATCGTGACAATTAAACGAGGGGTTTTCTGGGGACAGCCGGATGCACGAAGATTGTGTCGGCTGCCTCCGGTTTCCCCACTAGTTTTTACCCCCCCCCCTCTCCTGCTCTCTTTACAGCTTTACGGGCCACTTTGTCTACGTCAAATGCTTGCTTCTCGGGCTTTTGAACTCCCTCCACGCCAGAGAAAAAGGGGAGAAGGATTAAAAGGAAAGAAATTAAAAAAAAACAATAAGAGGTGGAGAGAAGGGCCCCGTCTCTCAAATCATCGCTGATGGTGGCTTTTCTCTCTGCAGTCTAAAGTGACCTTTGAGAAATCGCAAGGAAAAAAGGGAGGAGGTTCGCTATGCTCTTTTTCTTCTATCCCTTTCTTCATTCTTTTTAATCCTGCATTCAGATCTGGGTTTCGGCCTCTTCCTCTTTCGGTCGGTGAGGGTTTTTCTGGTTTTCTTGGTGAGGTTTGCTTCTTTCACTGTTTCTGGTGATTTGGTTCTCTAATTGTAGCATGTTTGAGGGTTGGGGAGTGAAAATTTAGTGGAAACTTGGGGGTTTTTGTAGGATCTTGTGGAGGGTTTTTGATTGGAGGAAGAGAGGAAGAAGATGGCCGCAGGTGGAGGCGGAGGTGGGGGTGGAGGTGGCGGAGCGGCGGCGCCGCCGAAGCAGGATGAGTTGGTGCCCCACCCGGTGAAGGAACAGCTGCCCAACATTGCTTACTGCATCACAAGCCCTCCTCCATTGCGTGAGTTGCACCCGAAGCCATCACTTGTTTGTCGATTTTTTGCTGATATATTATTATCTGGTTGCGTTATAAGAACTAAGTCTTTCCTTTTTAAAACTTTTTTTTCAAGAAATTTAGGTAACTTGTTCGAGGACTGCTTGGATCTCTTTGCATCTTTAATATATTTCTTGATTAATTATATAAAAAATAAATGGTTCATATATTGGTCGTTTATAAAGTAAAACCCTAGTCATGGTATTATTAATCTCTTCTTTGAGGGGGAACTCCTGATATATTTGATTTCTAGCTGCCAGTGCCCTGTAGGATTTGGTTGATGTGCTCTTGCTTTGCAGGGTTTGATAATTTTGTTTTCCATTTGGTATGGGTTTTTGTTTGTTCGGGTCACCTGTTTGGTTTAATGGAAAAAATTCGATGCAACATCATGCATCTTGTGGGTCTTTTAATGCAGCGGAAGCTATGCTTCTGGGTTTCCAGCACTACCTGGTTATGCTTGGCACCACTGTTATCATCCCTACTGCTCTTGTTCCTCAAATGGGCGGAGGAAATGTAAGCCTTAATTACCGACTATGCATATGACCCATGAGGTTGTTGGTTATTTTCAGCCTTGTTTCTTAAAAAAATTGAGTGTGAACATACATTTGTTGCCTTAGGATGAGAAAGCTCGGGTGATCCAGACATTGCTGTTTGTGGCTGGCCTGAACACTCTGTTGCAGACCTTCTTTGGAACTCGTTTACCTGCTGTGGTTGGAGGATCGTACACCTTTGTCGTCCCTACCATCTCAATCATCTTAGCCGGCCGTTATAGTGGCATCGCAGATCCTCATGAGGTTTCTGCCACACTCTACGTCTATCTTTATGCCATTTTGATTCTTTGGCACGAATTGTATAATTCGGATAGTTGCCTTGCAGAAATTCCGTCGCATCATGCGTGGAACACAAGGTGCCCTTATTGTTGCTTCAACTCTCCAGATCATATTGGGCTTTAGTGGGCTTTGGCGTAATGTTGCAAGGTTGGTAGAAGATCCATGTTTCTGACTCCAACAGAAGCCTCTGATAATTTTTGTTGGAAATTTGATGTACTCAATTTTGTGCACATCTATTATATTTGAATATCCATGTGACTGCAGATATTTAAGTCCACTCTCAGCTGTGCCTCTGGTTGCTCTGGCTGGATTTGGGCTTTATGAGCTTGGTTTCCCTGGAGTAAGTTTTCTTACTTTTTGTCTTTGGCTAGAGATAACTTATGTGGATCTACTAGAAGGTTGTGATTTTTGCAGATATTCGTGATAGTAAGGGAGTGAAACTTTTATGTGGTCTTGGATGTTTAATACCTGCTCTATTTTTTGATTTCTAAGAGCTGGCAAATTCTGTTATGGACATTCAGGTGGCAAAATGCATCGAAATTGGACTTCCACAGTTAATAGTACTGATATTATTTTCTCAGGTACTATATTGTGATGCATGTCTTAATCAATCCCCCATCTCCTTACTATCACCAAAAGCCACTCAAACAGTCAGCCAATGACAATGCACCCACAAATACATGCGCCTAAGTTTAGTGAAGTTCTGATTTAGCTAATCCTGATTTAATGAATGTTTTTGGAAAATCAATGTATGCAGTACATACACCATGCCATACGTGTACACAGACCTGTCTTTGACCGGTTTGCTGTCCTATTCTCTGTTGCAATCGTATGGCTTTATGCTTTCATACTTACGGTGGGTGGGGCATATAGAAATGCAGCACTAAAAACTCAACAGCATTGTCGCACTGATCGTTCTGGACTTGTTGGTGCAGCTCCTTGGTAAAGCTCAATCATTTCTTTGATATGATTTTATTATGCTATTCTGTAACTCGTGTATAAATCTGTGCTACGGAGAGATTGAAGCCCAAAATTCACCATGAAGGATTCGGTATCAATGTATCTGCAAACTAGCCAGTTTTTAGTGCTATTGATCCTGGGGAGATAAAGACCTCCAGTTACATCTCCTTGACAACTAATTGTATTCTGTAATTTCTTTATTATTGAAATATCATGCATGCAGGATAAGAATTCCATATCCTTTTCAATGGGGAGCACCGACATTTGATGCAGGCGAAGCTTTTGCAATGATGGCTGCTTCTTTTGTCGCTCTTGTAGAGGTCTGGTTACATTTTATGTATTATATTCGTAAGGACTGGCAGTGAGATGCCTTTTTAGGCTGTCACTGCCTTATAATTGCTAATTTTGCTAGTTTCATTGACATGACATGGTTTAGTCACGGTAAAACTTAACTGACTGGAAGTTCATCTATGCATTTTCTGTCACATTGTAGTCAACTGGTACTTTTATTGCGGTTGCAAGGTATGCAAGTGCAACACCATTGCCCCCTTCCATTCTCAGTCGTGGTGTTGGTTGGCTGGTATCAAAATTTGATAGCTTTTCCTTGTATATTCATGATTACGTGGTTTGACCTTGGTGATTGCTGAGTGATTGGGTCATAACTCGTATTTCCTATTACAGGGGATCGGCGTCTTATTGGATGGGCTATTTGGAACAGCAAATGGCTCTACTGTATCTGTGTAAGACTGCTGAGGGACGGGCTTTTTATCTGGACATGATTTAGTTAGTGCATAAAAATATTAGTTGCCTGTTCCGAAGATCTCATCATTTCATTCCTGGTACAGTGAAAATGCTGGTTTGCTCGCCTTGACACGTATTGGCAGCCGAAGAGTTGTGCAAATTTCTGCAGGCTTCATGATATTCTTTTCCATTCTGGGTAGGTTGCTAGTTTCTGTTGATTTGGTGTCTGAATTTTGGAATGTGCTTGAATGCTTGAGCTGGTTCATCCAGGATGTGAACTAACAGTGGAGCATTATTCATAGAACTCAGTTGGATGGAAGAAGATACAGTTGGTTATGATTAAATATCATGGATTATATGCAAAAAGAGGCCGCATACTTTGATGCGATCGGCTTATTTGCATGGCTTGTTTGCTGAACTTGAAAAACTGGATAAATTCTTTGACTAATTGCTGGATATAATTTTACATGCATGCTGTAGCATCAGAATTAGCATTATCGTCTCGATACCCCCCAAATGCATTGCTAAATTCTTTAATAATATAAATATATATTTTGATTTTCTGCCTAGATTCTGTTTTGACGGTTGCTGCTGCTTAAAAATAATAAGTTAGCTTTTCATGTGGTTTTCTCATATATATCTTGAGAAGCTGGAAATTAACCTATTGCATCACTTACATGAGACAACTATGTGCATGTACATTTGAACTGGTCTATCATAAGGTAGTCTGGCAGTTTTTAACCAGAATTAATTTTGGCTTTAACCATTTGCCTTGGTTCCGTCCAGGAAAATTTGGAGCAGTTTTTGCATCCATTCCAGCACCAATAGTTGCAGCTTTGTATTGCCTTTTCTTTGCATATGTTGGTATGTTCCTGACACTTAGAATTACTGGTTCTCTGTCACCATGTTAGATCTGTTGCAGTATGATATATACAGCCATCTCATGCGCTCTTAATTTTTTGTTGTGGTATATAAACAGGTGCGGCTGGTCTCAGCTTTCTTCAATTCTGCAACCTCAACAGCTTCCGGGTAAAATTCATTTTAGGATTCTCCGTGTTCATGGGTTTGTCTGTTCCTCAATATTTCAAGGAGTACACGGCAGTTGCTGGCTATGGTCCGGTACACACTGGTGGGAGATGGGTATGTAATCGATTAATGATTTGTATCGAGCAGCGCAGAATCGTCATTTTTAACGATTTACTGGTAGCTTAATGGGAGTTCTGAAACTTTTTCCAGTTCAATGATATTGTCAACGTCATATTCTCTTCGGAAGCATTTGTTGCGGGCCTCGTGGCATATTTCTTGGACAACACCCTGCAGAGGCGCGACAGCGCGACCAAAAAGGACAGCGGCCGTCACTTCTGGCGCAAATACAAATCCTTCGGTTCAGACCCCAGAAGTGAGGAATTTTATTCATTGCCGTTTAACCTTCATAAATTCTTCCCATCGGTGTGAGCGTGCAGCTTGGCAGTACTGAATACTGTAATAATGCCTTCGTAGTTTTCTTTTCTTTTTTTTTTTTGTCACAATGTTGCGATTTGGTTCTCGTTTTCTGTTCCCAGACCTACAACCAGGAGATGATTCCTGAGGATGTTGATCTGACTTTTGTTTTTTTATTTATGTTCATTTTGTATATTTGATCGGTAAAATTGATTGAAGTTGAGAAATTGATTGTTGCTCGTAATTTGCAATTTATGGCGTGTTTCAAAAGAAGTAAAGCAACGCCATTCGAAGGGGTAATAGAATCTGTTGCGGGGTCGGCATTCTGCCGGAGCCTTGCGCAACAGCATAGCCCACATTAAGCTAGCAGAGAAAGAGGACTGCGTTCCTTTCGAGGTATTGTCCGCTTTGGGCGCTCCGGCCCGCGTGTCCAGCGCAGACGGGGGGAGACTACTGCCCTTTGGGCGCTCCGGCCCGCGCGTCCAGCGCAGACGGGGGGAGATCACTGCCCTCACGGTTTTGCCCTTCAAAAAGCGCTTCGAGAGGAAAGAATTTGCATCCTCCATTTAAGGCACAGAACATTTCCGCTACTAGCCGATGTGGGACTAAATTCAAGGCCCTCTCCTTCCCCCGCAACAGAATTCTTATTATCGTTTTCTCATGTATCCCCACAGAAAAATTATCGTCGTCTCAAGTAATACTTATTTCCATATCAGCTAGCTGTCTTTAACTGAAGCATCCTGGATAAGCCGAACTGCTCGACTCCTTTTTTAGCTTTTACCGGTTGGAGTTCCATGGATCGGACATTCAGCGGAATCATTTCACTTTCTGCGTCATCTTAAGTTATGCATTAGGTTAGGAATCATCAAGTTTATTTTGCCAGAATAAGATATTGAACTAAAGTTAATCTTTTTCATATAGCTTTCTGCTTGCTCTGAGTCTCCAACTGGCTGGGAACATGTCATCTATAGCAATTAGATAACTGAAACATTTGGTGGGCCAGCCTTTGGTTTGAAATTAGAATTGAAATGGTTATATTTTCTAGCATGTTTAGTTCATAATTGGAATTAAAATTTGAATAAAATTTGAGTATGAGGGTAGGGTTCAAATTGGATTTTAGAAGATTGGAGTATCCTTATTTTTTTCTGAAATTAGAATAAAAATAATTTTTTTTTTCTAACCAAACAACTAGAATGAAAATCATCCATTTTCATTCCTATTTTAGAACCTGACTCCCTCCAATCAAATATGCCGTTGAAGCATTTTCCTGACATGTGCATGTTGTGGTAGTGGAATGCATTTCAGAATGCTGTCATGGTAACGACCCTACTTAACAACAGACCCTTTGTCAATTGATTATTATGTTCCAAATCACTGCATGGTGTGGCACGAGAATCAACTAGGACATGCAGTTGGAAAGTTCCATTAATCACTCTCCCTTGCCCTTTAGCTTTTTATTTATGGGCACTGTGGTGTCAATGTTTCACAATCTCGACGTGCAAATTCGATGTGATGTATCATATGGAGGCAAATATATTTGCATTGTCGACAATTATCCTGCAGTCGATCATATGTCCATATGCCCAGTTAAAGACGCAGCACGCGTTCTCCGGGGACTTGCGCATGATGGCCCATCCATAAAATAAAATAAAATAAAAAAGAAAATGAACGCAAAGATGACAAGCACATAGAAGTCTGTCTGAAAGACAGGCTCATTCATGCTGAGCTAGAGCCGATGTTGCAGCTAGCCTGAACACACCAACATCTATGTCGAGTTTGGGTTTCTCCAACCTTCTTGAGCGGCCGTCCATGGCATTCACATGCTTGAGTACCATCTATTGCACAGAAGCTTAATTTAGAAATATTTCTACCACAAAATGGCATCCCATATCATGCACAGGGGGCTTACACCATAAAATATGGTTACACTCAAAGTCCATTTTGATCCTCTATGGTTTGCGAGTAAGCTTGCTTCAAGATCTGCTGACAAATCAACCTCTTAGACTGCTGATTTAGTTAAAATCTCTTTGCCATAAATTGCAAAAATTATGTACCAAAAATAAATGCCAAAAATTAGTGGTGTGCAAAAAGCTTTAAGGGTGCATAAACCATGTTACAACTAAAGTGGGTTAATCCACCCTAAAACAACAATAGGTTTCCTTGTCACACCACTGATGCGCTAACTAGTGGTTCCTTCAGAGCCATTGATGATGTAACACATGAGCACTTGAATGCTGTGAATCAGCTCTCCTTTGATAAAGGTACAGCAACCTTTCCTCCATACTTGGATAAAACACCGGTGAGGACTGCCCTCTCCTTGACCTTTAACCTGAAGCATAAAACAACAGAATTCAAGATATTCCACAAAGGATTGCACTTAAAACAGAGCCCCATAGACGTTGAATCTGGAGTATATACCTGATCACGGAACCGGGGAGGCTCAAATTTGACGTCTTCGCGGATATTTTCTTGATTGTTTTCTTCTTTGAATCTTTTTGCTTCCTTCGTCTTTGTAATGGAGTAGAAAGATTTGAATCCAACGTGTGTGCATTTTTGTCGCACCCTTTTTCCACATCATATGAAAGGGAAGTGTCCGAATGATGAATGTCAGTTTCTACAGCTTTGAAATGAGACAGTGGACCATCTGTGCCATTCTCAATCAATACAGATTCTTGTCCAGTTTTGTCAACTACTGCTCTGTCAATAGTTTCACCACAAGAATTCTGTGAAAGTTTATTAATGTCAGACAATGTAGGAACCTCAACTCCCAGGTCAGTAACTTTCAGCTGAGAGAATGTCTGAATGCCATCTACTGACTTCTCAGAAGTGTTAAAAGATCCATGTGAGTTTATGACAACACAAGTAATCTGCTTCTGTACCTTCCCAAAAAGCACACGTGTTGTGGAATACTTCTGTACAAATCTGGCACAAAAAGTAGGTTTGATAAGCTAAACGGGGTGGGGTGGGGGGTGGGGAGATGGGATGGAATCATAGAATCGATACTAATCTTGTATTTGCACAGGTGTGTAAACCCTATTTGCACTTGAGAGTTCCACATGTTGTTGAACAACCAGTAGAGGACTCGAATATTTTCTGGCTGGGGTAGTCGATTCTCTTCACAGCAGAGAATATTAGGGAATAATAATGACAAAAGTTGTTGGAAGCTTTCACTTTTCCTTGTGATAAAGCAGCCATATGACTGAAATTCTATCATTATGACAAGAACATATTTCAAAATTTCACATCTCCTTGAATAAATTTGAAGTTATTTGTATCATCCCAGCATAGATTCGAAGTAATTTGTAACGTCCTAACATTGGCTAAAAAATTTATCTTCTTCAACATAAGAAGTCAAAAAGTTTTTCAGTTTCAAATATACAGTGTTGACGGTTAAACTATTTGTATCATAGAGAATTATACAAAAAGGCATGTAAGGTTAGTAATAAATATGTAGATTTGATTTGGGCCCAAGTGAAAATAGTACACAATACTAGTTCAAGTGATTTAGGAGACAGTTTGCACATACTGATGTATCAGCTGGGAAACTGAAAGATTTTTTTCAGCAGCATGAGCTGAACAATGAAGTCACGTAGCTGCTGAATTTCCTAAGGTCGATGATTCCTACTGCTAGACTATAAAAATCATAATGAAGATGCCACACACTTATCTTCTGCAATATACATTAAGCGAAATTTGATTCAGAAAATTTGATTTCTTTTACTTGTTAGAGGTACATAGGATCTCTTATATCATGCTGAAATAAGAAGCAAAGATTGGAATGAGAGCGGTACCTGTTTGCAGCTTCCTCAGACTCAAAGTCAAGGAATGCAAAACCCTTGCAGATAGGATCCCTGGTCTTTTGGTTCCCAGTAACTGCTGGGATTATATTAACAATGCCAGAGAACCCTTTGAAAGCCAAACACAGGTCTCTGTGGATGTTCTTCTTCCTTGGAAGGTTCCACATGCGTACACGAGCCGCACTTGGAATAACATCTATATCTGAAAATCTCCATTTTAAAATATAAAATTTCAGCCTTAACCAGAACCAAAGTATATAAAGCAAAAGATATGAAAGAGAAAAAAAATGATGAGACTAGTCAATATGGATCCCATATGTGTTTGTTTTTCTTCAAAATTCCTTCATAATGTGATACTAGCTGCTAAATTGCATAGACTAGAATATTAGAAAATAAGAAGGGCCCATGAATATGAAACAGGAACAGCAAAAATTAGGATCATTAGCCTAGGAAATATCAAATTTCAAATAAGCACATTAAAGAAAGCATGACTGCAATGACACTTTGCAATGCTCCTCAATTCAGGTTGAGGGATCATAAAAGAGAGGGAGTCGGAAGAAGTTGCATATAGAGATAGTGACAAATATTTGAAGGTTCTTTTAATCTTGGAGGACTTGCCTCTGAAAAGAACCTACAAGGGTCCAAAGTCCAAGTGATATCATCTTCAATCACACCCCCTCCCCACTTGCTTGGGAAAAAAAGGAACAAATAAAGAAAGAAAAAAGAAAAACAGATAAAATCCTTTAGGTGCATCTCTTGTACAAATCTTTACAGAAAAATTAGAAATGTCAGCATCTTTTCCACCTACATGTCAATAAGATGGTCAAACACTTGTATCATATCATTTGACCTTCATCAAGTCATGAGCATTTGGCTACTATGACAGGCATGTCAATAACATGATGTTGGCCAAGAAAATCATGTTTTTTTTCGGACCATGGAGCCAACTGCTACTCTCAATGTACTGTCTGACATTGCCACGGGTCTCAAATTCACGTGGACTTGATCCACATACTAGCATCAACCCTTTATGCCACAACTGCACCTTGGCCTTTAGCAATGTGGGATTGAGATGTTATCAGCAAGATCTCCCAAAGGCCTCAAAATGGTATTGTATTATTGTGGTAGTGATGGAGTATTTCATGAAATGGGTCGAACTGGATCACATGAAAAAAATGACATTATCTTTCAGCTTCCACAAGAAAGATTCTCTGATAACAGTAAGTTTTTCAAGGACATCTGAACTCATTTCAATAGAAATCATCGATTTTCTGCACCTTATCATCCCCCCGAAGCCATGAAGAAGACATTAATAAAGTAGGAAGACAATTGATTCTAGGCCTAACTGGCATGAGAAGCTCCTGTTCGCATTCTGAACCTATCTAATATCTACTCCTACAAATGCAACATCATTTTCATTCACTAATTTCATTTTTGTTGCCCTCGCCGAGGCCCCCGGAGGGGAATTAAAGAAGAGACTCGTTCATTTGATCTCCTTGGAAGGATAGCTTCCCGAGAAAAAATGACATAAAAGGTGTTGAGCTTGCCATGGATTACTACATGAGAAGCAGCTTTGAGCGGCCCACCATGCCTAGATATATTAGCGCACTGGAAAAATATCTTGGAGTGCTGCTTTGAAGTAGGAGATCCAATAATGAAGAAGATTTTTCCCTCTGTTGCACTCAGAATGGGCCAAACTGGGAAGGACTGTATATTGTCACCATGGTTCACCAAGGAATACATATAGAATTGCTGCTCGGAAGGATAAGAATGAGCAAATCTTTTCAGTGCTATGAACCTAAAAATGCATTATGCCTCGATGATGGAAGCTCTTATGCCAAGGGCACGGGTTAGAAAACTAGCTTTCAATGGTAGATTTGGTGTAGGGAGAGAAGCAAATTGACAAAGCTCGTTAGTACTAAAGAATCAGAGGCTACAAGCAAAAATGAAAAAGCAAGTTGTCCTTCTACGTGCACTAGCCTAAAGAACTGGACATTGAGCCCTTTCCTTCTCTACTATGGCTTAGTAAGCTTGGACTAAGAAGCGAAGCATAAGCGGGGGGCAAGAATGACGGTCCTTTCTTTTAATAGGAATGATTGGACGAGGATGCGTCGGCCACTTCTTGGGATGTTTCATATTATCGACCCAACCCGTTGACTTTTAGTGCCCACAACAAGCAGCAAAAAGAGAACTCAAGGCTTGCAGAGAGATAGAGGAACATAAGAAAGAGAGAAAGAGAGGAAACCGATCAATACAATACTAACCAATCCTCCACTCACCTTTGTTTGTTGCTGGTAAGCCCCATTCATAAGCAGCACCTTCTCACTATTTCCTTTAGCGAAGGCTGGGTTGGCTACTTTCTCTAGTGTAGTTTTCCATCCATTCATCTGTCCATCATCTTCATTTTAGAGAGGTAGAGCTAGCAAGTCAGACATAGCCTATTGGCAACAAAATCCATAGTGGAGAGCGACCATCCCTTCCCATCTTAGTGAATCCAATTCAAGTTTCCTTCGACCAGATTGCAGTGTGAGTCGACATCTATAAGTCATTGGTTGCTGGACGCGCTTTCCCTTGACCTAAACAGCTGGGAAGTGAGCTTTTGAGTTTTGTGTTTGTCTTTCTTTCAGTTTGCTCTCAACATTAGTCCGATGACTTATTCGTTTCTGAATTTGTTGATTCTCCTTATCATGAAAAGGGTCGTTGTCCACTCGTCTTTTTTTTGGTTTATGAAAGATTGCTAGCTCGGTGTCGTATCTCATCGAGTCAGCACAAGCTTGTTCATTGCTAGCCGTTCGTCCTTCTTGCAAGCCATCCATTCTTTTTGAACATGAATTAGTTATTCTTGGTTATATATACAAAGATCAGCAAAAAGCATTTTTCAGTTTAAATTGTTTTGATCCTTGTTTGGGTGCCAGATTAGGCCGTTCAAGGATAGACTATACACTTAAGAGAAAACCTGAAGAACTAAAGCAAAGAGATGGTGGAATAGGACTGGAGGAAGCTATGGATCATATTATCCCAATACCATGGGACAAAGCAAATCACCTTTTCAGCTGATCTTCTTATCCAAAGTTTTGAGGATTCAAGTTCCATGGGTTTCCGAAGATTTGTCAGTTTTCTCTATACCCAGCCTTATCTTCAAGAGCCTCCTACAGATCTACAGTAAACAAATACTAGCTAGATATGAAAATCAAAAGGTAAGGCTTCAGTTTAAGGACTATAAGAATTCTGTCTAGCTAAAGGCATGATAGCGCAATCTTATTTAGCAATATGTGGTCTAGTATGAGTTAAGAACTTTGAACCCAGTTGTAAACAGTCTTCTTCAATCCTGTTCTTTCATGAAATTAAAATCCAGACTCAAGATTTAACAGCATCCTAAACTCAAGCTTCTTTCATGCTAATAATATTCAGAAAGATTTACTGACTATCAAACCCTTGATCAGTTCCTGATGCAGAAACTAGATACTGTTACTGGTTTCATTGTCAAATCTGATCACATTCTTGGGGAGACCCTGGCCAGGAATCAAAGCTTTCATGAAACCCATCTACAAAGGAATTCAACTCTTATATTGCTTGCAGTCATCAGGACTCGCTCATAGGAATTGCAACAAGACCCCAGGTATCAGTATTCAATCAAGGCTTGCAGGTAAAGCATGCACAGTTTAATGTGAATCGAGCTTCTTGAAAGCAATAGGAAAGCATGATAGGATTGGATTCATACATAAAGAAAGGAACAGAAAATTGATGAGAAAAGATATAGTAATAACATGACAGGTAACCGTGAAGCAGGAAACCATCATTCGAAGCCCTAAAAAGATTTAACTGCTTATAAAATTGGGGAGTCATGCAATACGGAGACTCGATAGTATTGGATTGAAGTTGGAATATTGGGCAGAATTAACATCTCAAAGAAAGCATTACTGATGCATAAATAAGCAACCAATGAGCTTGGAATCAGAGCAGAGCCGTGGCTCCATCCTACCTTTACGTCGTGGCTCTTGCTTCCTTGGCCCGGCGGAGGCCGCGCTCTTGGCTTCGTTCTTGAGCTTATTGATGTTGGCAAGCTGGGCTTTCCTGCTCCTCTCCGTCTCTTCCAAGAGCTGCTCCTCGAGCGTGGTATCGTACGTCTTCCCTTCCCCGAACCCGGCCGGTTTGTTCTCCAGCCACCGCGCCATCTCCTCCAAGGGCATCAGCGGCTCATCCCCGTCGTCCTCCTCGTCCGACCCATCGTCGCCGTCGTCGGAGACACCGCCCGCCTCCCTCCTCCCCCCGCGTCGGCGCCCCGAGGCGGCGCCGGAGAGGCCGTTTCCCCTTCCCCGCCGCGCAGACGAGAGCGTAGCGGCCCAGGTGGGTCTCTCGGCATTTGTGCTGCTAAAGAAAGCGGTGGGAGGAGGGAAGGTTTTGGAGGTGGGAGGGCGGACGGAAGGGGGATGATTGGAGGTGGGGAGTGGCACGAGAAGCGCTGCTCCCACACACGCCATTATCCTCATCTACCGGGAACTCCCAAGCTCTCTCCCATTCTCTATCTATCTTGGGGAAGTTTGAATATAAAAATTAGAAAGTAAGAAAAAAAATAGACAATACCTTCCTAAAAATTTAAATTTATATAAATATCTTCTTAAAATTTATATTTATATTTATATTTTCATAAAATACTATTTTTTGAAATTACTTTTTTATTTTTTCATTGTGATCTATTTTTTTGCACATCTATTTATTAAGGATATTTTAGTTATTTTATTTTGAATTATTATTTTTTTAATGGCATTAAATGGTATGGGTACCTATGCAAAAATAAGGATAAAAAAAAGAATAGATTAGCAAAACAAGTATTTTACGAGGGTATATATGCAAATATTAATTTGGAAGATTATCTATACAAAATTTGATATTTAGGAAGAATATTCATGGAAAAAAATCTAAAAAAAAGAGATGTCTGAAATTGGTGACAAAATTAGGGCTTTCTGCTGTCATGGTAGACACAAATTTAAATTTTTATTGTAATAATTGGAATACATTCTTTTATATATTATTTATAATATAAAAATAGTTTTTATTTATTGATGATAAATAAAATAATATATTATATATTTGGTATTTGTCTTTTCTATTGTCAACTCCATTAAAGTCGAGCTGGATTTTTTTTTTTCATGCCACACTTTGCATATCAGCCAAGCAAACTAAATTCAAGGTAAACTACAACTGGCTTTTTCAACGGTCTCGGAATCACTGAGTATAAATATATAAATAAATCTACCTCATACTTTAAGTTTAAGTTTAAGTTTTGGGGACAAATGTGATTTCAACATGGTATTAGAGCAGAGGTCCTGAGTTTGAACCTTGTCTCCACACTCTTTAACCCCATTATTAAAAAAATTCACATATTGGGCTCACCCGTTAAAGGAAAGTCCGGTCCACATGTAAGGAAGAGTGTAAGAAAATATAAATATATAAATAAATCTACCTTATCCTATAAGCTTAAGTTTTTGGGACAAATGATAATTTCAACATTGAGCAATAACCAAATTTGCGTCCAAAAGCATGGTGTTACGGTGTTATGTCCAAGACCATGTAAGAAAATGATGTGATGCATCTCTCCCTCTGTAATGACTTTAATTTCTTGCAACACTTATTTAATTTTTTTGCAAATAACTCCCTTTTCCCCCATTTCATTATTGTAGGTGCTTGTCTTTGCTCAAATCACAAGATTTTTTTAAAAAAATTTTGTTTTTGACATTTGAATTTCACTTATTACTTTTGTATGTGCATATGCTATTGCAGTGAGTTTATCATGAGAGCTGGATCCTTATTTATCTCAATATGCATGAAAGACAATGTTGAGAGGAATCCAGGGTTGAGAGGAATGGGCATCTATTATGGTGAACAAGAACACCATCCTTGACCTCCCCTACCACAACCCGGCATGCAAAGAGAACAATCCATACAGCCAGCTTGATTACAGTAGAAACATGATTCATCTATCAAATGCATGTTTGATTGAGGAAAGTCGATCCCTGGAATAAGAATAGGAATGAGTGATTTCCACTCCAACTATTTGGTGAGGGGAGTCCCATTTTCATTCCCATTCCGATTCCAAAAAGGAATATAAATATCTCAATTCTCCATAACTCAATCCCAACTCTTTTCTGATATTCAAATTCTATTCCAATTTGGATCTAACTCCAGTCATGAACCAAATGCATTGAAGAATATAGCTATTCTGATACCCATTCCAATCCATTCCGATTCTCACTCCAATCTATTCGGATTTCAATTCCGGCCATAAGCGAAACACATCCTTAGTGTTTGGAGTTAATTATTGAACTCCAATTTCTTCCTTTCTTACATCCTCTTTTGAAACAATATTGCCTCAGCCAACAACACATAAAGGGAGGATTGGGCATTCCTAAAGTCTTGGTTAGGGATTTCAAAAACCAGGATCGATGGTAAGACAAACCAAGCTTGGTCAAGATAAAATGCATCGAAAGCTTATCTAAATAACCAAATAGCTTGGTCTAGTTTGACTATATGATATTGAAATATATATCCAAAGATATAGCAAAAAGGGAAAAAATGATTGACCATCATGTAACCCAATAATTTTGATATCTAGTGATTAATAAAACTGATAATGAGATAGTTAAAAAGAGATCCAACAATCTCAATCAACATATCAGCAGCGTATTAGCTATTACTAAAACCAGGCACATATTAAGTTGGTTCGAGGCTTAATGGCTGTGGCTCTAGTTATGATTTTCAGCTGACATGCCAGGATTAGTTTGCAACAACTCAAAGCCATCACCAAGACATACCAGCATCTTGGCTGACATAAGAACCATAGTGTTTGCACTGGTTTGCTTGAAGTTCAACTGCCAAGAAATCACTAATTTTCATCTGAAATGATTTCAAATAAAAGAGATTCTTATAGGGGTTATATTGATAAAAATTATATACTCTTCGAAATTTCTAGAAAAATAAATAATACCGCAGAATAATTATAGATAGATTATTTTTTTTAAAAAAATACAGGAATATAAGCTGGAATCGAGAAGTTCACTATTGACCATGTACATGAGAAGTTTCACCTATATCTCAATAGTAAACATGTTGATCTTATTCATAACAGTCCTCCAAGGGGAACATGAAGGCCTCCAGTAAACAGAAATGCTATTCATGTTATTTGTATCGAGAACATAGATTGCTTACCAAAATAACAGTAGTATGCTCTTGTTTGTTTTTATAAAAAAAAGTTGAACTCAATTAGAAATAGCTTCTGAAAACTTGAAGAACTAGAAACTAATTTGTGGTGGAGGCAACCTATGATATATTTATATAAATTATGGAGTTATTCTGTTTATGTCAATATGATTTCCATAGCCTATCAAATAGCAGAACACCAAGCATAAATTAGAGCTACAAAAAATAGTGCTAAAATTGATCATCGTCACTTGGTCATGCCATAGGTGAAAGTAATTAAACTTCCAGCATCCAAAAATCATGCTATGCACGAATAAGTGAGCACCTGAATTGGAATACAAGCAGATTCTGGTACATTTAACAGTTAGAATAATCAAGAAATAGAAAATACAACAAGATATGAAAAAACTGCTAAGTGACCTAAGAATTTTTTTGTGCTATAAGAAGTGATTGTATCAAGCTCCTAAAAAAGTTGATACATAGAATTAGTGAATAAAGAAGTCATGCTCATCATGAACATAACAAGAAAGTAACTATTGCAGAATTGCAAAGGGGAAAATAACAATAGTTTAAAATTGTAAAAGCCAAAGCAATAAAAGTGCATGCAAAAGGAAAGAGCTTCATAGAAAGCTAGGTTCACTCATCAAATAAGATATACAAATGGGAAAAGGATACCCTGCCAATGACCTTTGATCTCAATAAGCACTAATAGTGTCACATATCGCCCAAGGCAGTACAAACCCGGGAAAGAAATGTCCCTGCTACCATTGACCTTTGCCTTATTTCCCTGCTTCACTTTAATTTTATTTTAATATATTTCTTTCAATAATTGCACATTGTTTGCTTAGATTTGGTATTTCAGTACTAGACCCTATACCGGTGCCACACTAGCACTGTATTAGTATGGTACTGTATAGGATCTTTTGATATACAGAGTGTTGGTATGCTATTTGTACAAGATACCGATACAGAATCCTGGTATGGTATGGTATATTTTGACCGTTTAGTTTGGGTCGGTATGGTGAATCATGGCACCAACTGTATATGTTGTTGAGACACCCCAACTCCACAACCAAAGTGCCTTTTTAGTTAATAATTCCATGGTTTTTAAAACATAAACAACATATGGTGTACCAAAACCCACAGGAGTCGCACCTTGTAGCAACAGATATATGTTGTATCAATTTTGAGCTAAACTAGGAGACAAAGTAATTATCCAAGAAGTCTTTTGACAGCAAACTTCCATGCCACATCGCGCAAAACGCACGAAGAAAACACGTCCTTCCACTCATAATCCTGCAAGGGCAGTCTTAAGATCTTCTCCATCATAGATGATGAGATGGAACTGCAGAACCCATGCAATCAACTCAGCCTTTGTTCAATTTTTTTTCGTCTACTTTCCAGCAAATACGTGATGTTGATGAAGAAATATTGATCATTAGGGTTGTCCGAATTGAGTTCATAGACACCCTTTGCAACATTACCCTGGCCATACAACAGTCCCATACAGTTTTTCCTGCATATTTTTTCTTGCATCACTAGGGCATACTTACAAGGAACATCTATTTCTTAAAACATCGTGCATCGTTAACAGCATTAAGCTGATAATAGACAGTTATAAGTCTCATGGCCTAAAAAGAAAACCACTTAGTATTGTGCGTATACAAATAGAGGTGGCAATCAGATCATGTCGGATATCAAAAATCTATCAATCTAAACCCTATCTTTTATCAAGCAAGTCATAAATCCAAATGTTAACCTGATCATTTTATTAAACAGAAAACCTAACCTGACCTATAATAAGCTAAATCAAGTTAAACATAGTAAAACGTTGCCACTTTTAACTACAAATATAACATGCTTAGAATTGTCCGGCCGTGTACCCATCCCACTCTTATTTGGATTGCTGCAAATAGTGTAGTCAAACTAAAAAATAGGTTATTGGATGTGAATTTACAGACGGGCGAATACAAATATTAAAACTACTAATGTATTAGTTATATTACCATTAGGTATTAACTTAAGTACTAAGTATTGGCTATTAGTTACTATTATTAATATTGCAACGGAATATTATTTTCCTTGTCATTATTTCTATTATATTTAATACATTTTATTTGTTTTAAATAGTTAAAATTGTTGTTGCTATATAGGCAATTCATATACTGCATATGCTCTATGTGCTCGTTTCACCATTTGCACACCATAGTGGTCCGTAAGAATATTGACAGACGTCATGAAGATTGTCAATAATTTCTTCCAGATTGCTTGGCTAGCTGAGAATTGAAAGGAGACATATTCTATGCTCATCACTAAGATCCCAATCCGTACAAAACATTTTAGACCCATTAGCTTATGTAGCATCTTTTGTAAGTTGATAGGTGGGTCCTCCCTGTAGAAGAGTAAACTTTATTGATGTACATGATGTATCTATACAGAGATACAGGTTGGTGCATCTTAAAATTAAACTAAGCTATAACAACAGATATTCTATACAAAGAATGTAATTCCTAGAATAGTGCTGCGCTATAACAACTTTGTGACGGCATATCTTTTATATAAGGTAAACAATAAGCCAGCCAAGGAAATGTTTGAATCTCGCTGCAGTTACCACTATAATAATAGATCTTCTAAGGAATGTCATTTCTAGAATAGTGCTACGCTATAACAACTTTGTAACAACATATCTTTTATATAAGGTAAACAATAAGCCAAGTTAAGGGAATGCTTGTATCTTGCTGCAGTTGCCATTCACGGAGGAGCTGATTACGGTGGATTGGTAACTATCTGTATATGTCCCCTCAAGATGGACGTGCCATCAGCAAGGCCTATCTTGGATTTGAGAAGTTGAAAGTGTTGGCGTGCTAACAGTTTAGTCAGCAGATATGTTAGCCGCTCAAGAGTGTGGATATGATGAACACTGACTTTTTCTTTCTGCGCAAGATCATGGACAAATAGCAGGTCAACTTCAGTATGCTTCATGTGGGTGTGCTGCATAGGATTGAGACTAAAATGATTTGCTCCTATGTTATCACAGTAGAGCTGTGGAGCATGAGGAGCATGAGGGAGCTTGAGACCAAGTTCAGTGAGAAGAAAGTGCAGCCAAAGTGTTTCGAAAGTAGCAGCTGCTAAGGCACGAAATTTTGCTTCGGTTGAAGAGCGAGAGACGACACATTGCTTGCAAGTTGTCTAGAGAAGGGATTCTTTCCAAGGAAGGTGATGAAGGTAGTAGTGAAAATCCGAGTGTCATGATCCCCAGCCCAGTCAGCATCCGTGTAGGTACATAGTTTCAGTGCACTATCCTTTCAAAGGTGAATGCCATCAAAAATTGTATGCTTAAGGTATCTGAGTAATCTCTTGATAACAGCCTAGTGTGTGGTAGTCGGCTGATGCATGAATTAGGAGAGACGGTTGATAGTAAAAGCAATATTTGGTCTGGTGAGACTGAGGTACTGAAGACAACCAATGATTTTGCGAAATGCAGTACTGTCGGTGGGGGGTGAACCATCAAGCAGAACAAGGGGAGTGCTTGTGGACAGGGGGGTATGAACCGTCTTGGCACCATCCATGTTGGTACGAGATAAGAGATCGTGCACGTACTTGTGCTGTGAGAGAAAGAGACCTTGAGTAGTAGGTATCACCTCGATGCCCAAGAAGTAGTGAAGATTACCCATATCTTTGATAGAAAATCAGGAGCCAAGTTGTGCTATGACCTTGGACACAAAGGAAGAATCACTGCCTGTTATAATAAGATCATCGACATACACTAAGCAGTAGCAAGTAAGACCATCAGATTTATGGATAAATAAGGAAGTGTCGGTGCATGAATGTGTAAAACCATAGCTGAGAAGAGCTACTCGAAGGGACTGGTACCATGAGCGAGGAGCTTGCTTAAGACCGTAAATGCTATTCTTCAATTTACAGACAAAATGGGGTTTAGAGGAATTTTCAAAACCAGGTGGCTATTTCATGAATACTAAATCTTCGAGAGTACCATGCAGAAAAGCATTATTTACATCCAATTGTCGGAGAGACCAACCTTTCATCACGGCAAGGGATAGTGTAAGTCGGATAGAGGCCGGTTTAACAACCGGATTGAATGTCTCCGAGTAATTAACTCCAGGGCGTTGGTGAAAACCTTTTGCAGCTAGAAATGCTTTGTACTGACTGATAGAGCCATCCGGGTTGCGTTTCACACGAAACACCCACTTTCTGCCAACCAGATTCTGACCAGCATGAGAGGGTACAAGATCTTAGGTTCCATGCTTGAGAAGGATCGTGAATTCATCTGACATAGCTGCACGCTAGCGAGGGTCCTTGAGAGCCTGACTAACACATGCAGGTTCTAAGGGTGCAGGGAGTGGATATTTCGGGGCAACAAAAAGTTGCTTGGGCCGGTAGATGTTGTTCATGAAGTGGTGGTCATGTGGTGGTTGTGGGTAGGTATAGGTGGCAGAGGTGGGGCCACGGGTGCATCGATAGGAGGTGCAGATGTGGGGCTTGGGTGGGATGGTGGGGTGGACAGGGAGGACTCATGGGGCTCAATCGAATTGGATGGAAAAGAAATCTCACAAGGATGTGCTTGCATAGGTGCTGCAGCAAGAGAGACCCCCAATGACACAATAGAGACTGCTGGAACTCCAGAGAGATGCTTCTCAGATAGTGGCAGAGTCGATTTTGATGCTATGGTGGACTCTTTATATGGGTAGACAGATTCGTCGAAGGTGACACGACGGGAGACATAGAGTTTGTTTGTGAAAAGATGGAGACATATGTAGGTACTCTGACTTGTGGAGTAGCCAATGAAGAGATAGGCAACGAATTTTGGTTGCATCTTATAGCTATTGTAGGGCTTTAGCTATGGGTAGCAGAGGCAACCGAATGATCGAAGTTTATGGTAGTTAGGTTGCAGACTGAATAGAGCCTCAAAGGGGGACTTATAATGCAATACAGAAGTTGGCAACCTGTTTATGAGGTAGGTTGCAGAAGAGAAAGTATAGGACCAGAATTCTTGCGGAAGAGAGGCATGAGTGAATAGAGTGAGATCGATTTCATCCACATGGCGATGACTGCGTTCCGAGACTCCATTTTGTTGAGGAGTATGCGGGGCCAATGTATAGTGACTGATTCCATGATCGGAGAGATATGATTTTAAGGCAACAAATTCACTGCCATTATTAGAGTAGAGACCACGAATTTTGATGTTACCCCGTGTCTCAATCATTTTGTGATATAGCTGAAATAAGGTTCGGACATCAGATTTTTGTTTGAGAGGAAAGAACCACACATAGTGAAATGATCTATAAAAATGATGTAATACTTGTGATCAGTAACACTAGTGATGGGAGACGACCCCCAAACATCGGTGTAGACAAGATCAAAGGGAGCATTGCTTGTCAGACCATGCTTATGGAAAGGTAATTTGTGAGCTTTATTAATGGCGCAAGAATCACAAAGTTTGGAAGACGACTTGGCATTAGTAACAGGAAGAGAAAAAGAAGCAACAAGATGAGAGACAACTTTGGGAGAGGGATGACTAAATCGACTATGCCAACCATCAAAAGAGGTCTTCTTATGAACAAAAGCAAATGCCTTATTTGTCTTTGGTATGCCAATAGGGTCTGGTAGAGGGTACACACCATGCTCATACGATCCTTGTAGAAGAGTCTTCCCCATTCTTCGATCCTTCACAAGGAGAAAAGATGGGTGAAATTCAAAAAAAACATCATTTTGTTTAGTGAAATGATGAACAGATAGGAGATTCTTCTGAAAAGTAGGGACACAGAGTATCGTTAACATGAAAGGTGCGATCAGGATATTGGATAGACAAAGAACCATGTGTCACAAGCAAACCTGAACCATCGCCAATTACAACTTCATCGGTGCCATCATATTCAGAGTGCAGATGGAGATTAGATAGCTTGATAGTGATACCGTGAGAGGCAATGGAATCAATGAGCCATCGTTTATCCTTAGTTTGAGCAGCGGTAGTGCAGTTGGCAGTGGGCTCCGGATAGTGCAGTTGAGGACAATGCTTGGCAATGTGGCCAAACTGATCATAGACTGACATTTAGGAGAAGATTTCTACTTAGAGTATCGGTTATGGGAGTCGCCCTTATGATTTTGGTTGTTGTGAAAGAAGGACGAGTTCTTTTTGTAGTGGCATTGACCAGAGGATGACTTGCGTTAGGTAGAATTTGCAGTGACCACCAATGCTTGAAAGAAGGCTTCAAGGCATTTTAAATAGGACTCATGGCCTACGAGTAGATCATGGAGCTCTTCGAAGGATAGGGAGGATTCCCTTGCTCGAAGAAGAGCAGCAATGTCTTGGTATTCAGGGCCAAGACCTTTTAGTACATAGAGGGTGATATTATTATCAGACAATAGGGCATTAATAAGTGCAAATTCATCAGCAAGAGTTTTTACAGTTTGTAAAAACTTAGCAACGCTGCGGCTACCATGTTGAATGAGGGTTAGCTCCTCCTCGACTGCATGACACAAGTACGGGAACGGCTGGCATAAAGTTTGGTCAGCTTACTCCAAGCATCTTGGGATATTTTTGAGGTTGCTATGAGGGGTATCATAACATCAGAGACCGATGCAAGAATGGTACTCAAAATGAGTTCGTCTTGAAGGAACCAGTGGGTATAGATAGCACTAGCCATTGCATCAGGTGTCGATGACGTAGCAGCAGACACCGAAGGACATTTGAGACTGCTATCGACATAACCATATAGGTTATAGCCAAGAAGAAGAGACTTAAATTGAGCACTCCATGAGGAAAAGTTGGTTGGTGTGAGTCGAGTAGTAACATGAGTTGAGGCATTGATGGTGATGAGACGATTTTCAGTGGAGGAGGGAAATTGAGTGACATTCAAAGAGGTTTGGGATGTGGAATCAGCCATGGCGAAGACATGAATCAAAAGAAAAACTCAATTGAGATAAAGGCTTTAATCTGATGCCATGTAGAAGAGTAAACTGCTGGTTTAAGAAGGCTCGCACCCATTTTTATTGATGTACATGATGTATGTATACAGAGAATACAAGTTGGTGCATCCTAAAATTAAGCTAAGCTATAATAGCAAATCTTTTATACAAGGAATGTAATTCCTAGAATAGTGCTATGCTATAACAACTTTGTGACAGCATATCTTTTAATTAAGGTAAACAATAAGCCAGCCAAGGGATGTTTGAATCTCGCTGCAGTTGCCACTATAACAGCAGATCTTCTAAGAAATGTAATTCCTAGAATAGTGCTATGCTATGACAACTTTGTAACAACATATCTTTTATATAAAATAAATAATAAGCCAGCCAAGGGAATGCTTGAATCTTGCTGCAGTTGCCATTCATGGAGGAGCTGATTGCGGTTGACTGGTAACTGTTCGTATACTCCCCAAAGAATTTGCCCATGATCGAGTTTGTTATTGGTTGGCACACCTTGGAGAATACTTAGCAGGCCCAGGAGGCAATGCACTCACTACATAACGATGTGATTGGACAAGGTTTAATGATCATCAAATGGGACATGGAGAGAGGGCTTGTGATCTCTATATTTGTTAGACTTCCTCGACTAGGTCCTGTTGGGTCACTTGAATCATTCAAGGAAGTTCCTTACTTGATCCCAATATCCAAGTTGCTTGTATTCCTGGTTCCTACAACTTTGAGCCTTAAAGAGTGTGGGTGCATCTGCTCTTGCAGCGTGTTCATCTCTTGGGAGCCCCCAATCCCAAACTTTCTTAAAGTAAACTTCGACGGCTGTGTGCTAGAGGGTGGCACTAAAGGTGAAGCAAGATTCGTGATTAAAGGCCCGGACTCCAGACTCATTTTTATGGGTGGCAGTCTGATCTTTGACACCTCGATTCCTAGACCGAAATTGAGGGCCGCTTGGTCGGGTATTAGTTATGCTCAGTGCAGCTTGGGAGCCGGTTGCATCTTCATGAAGGATGACTCTGCTACGATGATACTATAGATCCAGGGGCAAGCTAGGGATGTGGATGTCCATCCCTTACTACAAGGCATCTGGAGCCTATTGCGAGGGGGCACTTTATCTATTAGTCCAATAAGGTATTGTGGACGGATTGTTTACTTGCTACAAGGGCATTTCGAGATGCGTTACTATTTGATTTCTTGGATATATTCATACTAGAATAATATGAATTACCCACTTCAAAAAAAAAAAAATGTTGGTTCAATATCACTGAAATAGTTCATCCTTTTGAACATAAATAGTTGCTCCCGATTCTCTCTTGGCCACTATGGAGCCTTTGGCGAGTTTTTATGGCCCTCCCTTCCTCACCTCTACTGTCGGCCCTTGTTAATGACCAACCTGTGTATTCTATTATGTTTTTGAGTCCTTAGTATCAATCTAAAGTTGATTTACATGGCTTGGCGTAGCTGTTGTTTTGTGATGGTCGTTGTGTGGTCCCAATCTTTTGGTCCTTTGATTAGGTGTATGATACATTACATGTCTATATCTTGTTGAGTGATGGGCTATAAGTTGGATGGTCTCTAGGCACCCATTATAGCACTAGGTGGGGCAATCATGATGCAGTGGCATCTCAATGCTGATGTGCCACCATTGCAGCTATGTTAGGAGTTCCCAATTCTATGCAACCATTATTGACTTGTGTTTACTAAGTTGAGGATATTTTTGAAGTTATGATTTTCCCTATTTTTGTATCCGACTAGTACTCCAAAACCCTCTTATACTTGCATAGCAATGATGATCAAAACGTTAATACGAGTATATGCTTGACATGGCCCTATGGTCAATCAATGAGCAACCATACTGTAGCCCGATGATGATTGAAGTTTTCGAGCCCATGCAAGTTATTTATTTTCCTCTTCATTGTACTACACTACTAAAATGTGGAAGGATGTGATACACGTCCATAAATTTTTCATGCTACTTTATCGAAAGCAATGGCATTCTTGTGTGTCGATACATGTATATAGGAGAGGTACTTAGCCAGTTTCTCTACACATGTATTAGGACTATTATGTTATATGGCCTCCATAAAGTAATTGTGTAGCACTTTCAAATGCATCGGAGGTGCTTTGATCATATTTATCTGGAAAATAAATTGAAATAGAATAGTTGTTATTTTTTTGCCTAATAATCATGTTATAGGATAGAAACAAATCAAGTTAAAGAAATGATACTATTGAAAATTCTGACACCTGCATATAAAGATTACACTTGATGTGTCATATATGCGTATTGCATGTTGAATGAACTGAACCTCATATTCTAGCTCAAACATAGTGAGGAAACATGAAAAAAATAGAGCCAAGGAAACAATATTATTGGAATTGCATAAACGTTGGTGAGCTAATTGAACTTGGATATATGACATGCTATGCATGTGTGTTGCCTGCTGAAACCCATGCATATTCATGGTTGGATATGGCGAGAAAACCTGACGTCGTACAATTTGATATATATAGGTGCCGCGCTAAGGTGCCACTAAAAAGGTAGCGTATTTGGAAGATAACGCATAGAAATCTCCACATGAGCCCAAAGACCGAAGCGGCCTGGGACAGGTGGGCCCGGTCCATACTTGGTCGAACCGCGGCAGACACGAACACAGCCCGGCCCGCTTTCCTCTGGCGGAAGGCAGGCGGCCCACGAGGGTCATATAAATATTACCCGTATCCCGCTTTTTTCTTCCAATGGTGGTTGCTGAACCTCTTGCATGTTATCCAGACCTCCGCCACGCCGCCACCGGCGAGGAGAGAACCGACGCCCCCATCTGCGGTCTTCTGTTTCTCCGCCGATCTTGCCTTCCATCCCTGGAGAAAGGGCGATCTTGGCGGGGAATGGCCGAACCTTCTGGCATCCTATCTCCCGTTTTTTGGCGGACTAAGAGGTAAAGAAGCCTAGGGTTTCTGTAGCAAGATCTCGATGCACTCAAATCTTTTCGTTCTTTCTTTTCCTTGTCTACTCTCAAAGCAATCTGTTGGGACGATGTCTTGGTTTTGATATCTATGGTTAGTTTCTTGCTTTAAATCTTCATTAAGGCTTGTCTTGGTTAGAAATCTAGGGTTTTCTGTAGCAAGATCTCAATGCACTTTATTTTTTATTTTTAAAATCTCTCTCTCTCTCTCTCAATAATGTTTTGGAAGGAAAAAAAATCTGGTTCCGTTTTAAAAATCTTCGACAGGACTTAATTGACTCTTACTTGCTAAACTTTGATATCTCGCGAAACCCTCGTGAGCCATATTATCAAATCTTTTATTTGAGATTTTTTAATTAAAATGTAAACCTATCGTGCTTCGTCATGTCCTTTGCTTCCAGATTTCTGACATCTTGGAATGTATCTCCAATTTTTTCAGGCTGCTCACATGTTTAGAGCAGCCAAACAATCAGCTGATTGGTTAGCTGGTGCTAAACAAGCCTCTTATTTCTCTGCAGATGATGCTGTTTGTTTTTCTTTTTTCCTTTGATCTCTGCTGATTGTTTAGGTTGTATTTTTGTCTGCAATTGAGGCTTAGCCTCCCATCAATCACAAAAAATAGGAGAAACCTATCAAGAAGTAAATGTTTACAGGGTCTGGTAGATAAGGATTTGTTTGATTTTTATTGACAGCCATCAATGCAGGCAACAACCTATAGATTGACCTGTAGATGATGTAATGTATGATATCACGGAAATAAATTATTTAGCACATATTGAGGTAATATTAATCAACCTGGAATTCTTTTAAGAACTAGATAATGGATAAGGATTGGATTGTCATCGGGGTTGCCAACTTCCTTTTAGGCAATAAATTGTCTGTTGCCCTGATTTGACAGTTTACATGTAGGCTTTCTAATTTTATTTATGGCAATTAGGGTTTAAAGTTTTCTTTTTAATGTTTTGTTGTTTAAATTAAAGATGACCCGTACATAACTTTTCCTTTGTATATAGGCTCAGAGGCATCTTGGTGACTATTATTCAATCTGATTAAACTTTTCAGGGACTTGGCAGTGCATTAAAAAAAACTCATGTGATCGTCTCGAAGACTAAAAATTGGTATGCCCTATTTCTTGGGATCTATTAAATGTAGATTTACATTTGGTCCATCGTATGTCTTGGAAGTTGTTTATATGTTCAAGATTTGGATAATCTGGTACCCTGTTTTTACCCCACTATAGGCATCTCAAAGTATCTAAAACAGAAAAGTATATATTGGTTATACTATACCTTAAGTTCGATGGTTGTATTTCAAACCTTTTTTGCGATCACGATATACATCTACTAGGGAAGATATGCCAGCTTGTTTTTTTAACTTCCATGTGTAGGTGCTGTAGAACATTCATTTCCAATACTCAGCATGATGCCATTACTAAACAGAATTTTGGATATCACTTGATTTATAGCTGTAAACATAAGCATAATTCAATCATTTATCAAGTAAGTTCCTTGATTTTATAACCTACTAGAATTATACACTCATATAAACATGCATTTATCGGGGTTGTGTTTTCCAGTACATTGATTGTACTGGCAGCATGTATGTATTGTATCCAGAATACATTGATTGTGCATTCTAAGTCCACAAATTGATACAACAAAGAACTAGGTGATACTATTGGTTCCTCCTCTAATTTTGAGTTTTCGATGTTTGGTCAAAAAAGTAATAAAAATACCAAAAGAGTGAAAAAATAGGAAAAATAATTATAATTTAAGACAATTATTTCATATTATTTTATTGTGTTCTAAGTTATTTAGGATCTTAAGTTGTTTTGTAATGCTAGTTTCAGGCTAAAATTAAATTATATTTTGAACATGTATTAAACTTTCCACTCACTATAAATGTATTATATTTTCCTACCATCTTAGCAGATTGTTGTAATCTACCTACACATTTCTCTATTTTTTGTAAATATCCTGTGTTTTCTCTTTTTTTGGATTATATTAAAATTTTCCCAGTACATGTTTCACTATTTCTTTTTAAACCCATATAAGCATATTTTGTTTATTTCATTTGAGGAACTCATCTAGGCAATAAAACATCCAACTAAGAATATTTCATCCTATTCCATATTAATAACCCATCTAGGCCGCCAAAAAGGAATCATCTAGCATGATGCATTCAATTTCAATTGAGTAATACATATAAGCAAGAAAAACCCATATAAATAAGAATTCTTTTTGTTCATTATTTCATAATGCATCTTACCTAATATAATAACCACTAACACAAATTTGATAAACAAAGCCTTAGATAAATGTGTAATTGACTAGTATTGCTCAATTTAGAAAATACTAGCCATATTAACTTGTTAAATTAAAAAAAATAAAAATAGCAGTTTTGATTGGATTTGGCCGAAACTAGCAAAACTGGACCGAAACTGACTGAAATCGAAAAATCCATTCAATTTCAATTAGGTTTCAAACCCAAATTGGATTAGTTTTGGCGGAAACTTAAAACCTTGTTCCACCATGTGGGAGGATTCGTCTGGGTGGACCACGCGTCACTGCCAGAGGCCTTATGCAGTCTTTTGTTTTCTGATTTTGTTGATTGCATTCACACTTGTCAGGTGTAAGCTGCCGTTGTACCAAACAAAAAAAAAAACCTTGTTCCAACCAACCTCCACGTCATTATTGTGAATGTAATCTAAGGATAGGTTTTAGTTCAAGATTGAAATCTCACAGCATGCTTGATATATAAAGCACCATTGAACTATAACCCCCGTTTTCTGCTAGTGTAATTTATCCAATCATTTACCAACTAGTGGAATTTTGGCAAATCCTACATCAAAAATGCATGCCATTGTTCTTTGCTCATTCATGTTAGTTGTTCAAGCAATGTGGGTAGGTAACACGGATCTGTGGTTTCTCATGTTTCAAATTTGACCCGCAAGTGGATCTATGACCCTTTTCCCATTTTTCTAAGTCCAGTCTAGTATTTTTTCATTCGCCAGCTCGGATTTGAAGCAATCTCAAGTGCATAGTGAACTCAATTTTATCCTTTTCAATTTTTTAATCCAATACCACCATTAGCTTTTTTACTTCTTGTCTTTGTTAAAATAATAATGTTGAAGTGGTTTGTTTGGCAAATATATAATTTGCAATTACTCTACCATCCTCCCTTTCTCTATGTTATCTTCTCAATCATGTGCAATTTCCATTTGACACAATCCCGCAAAGATTTTCTATCAAGAAATCCTACTCCAAATAGGTTCTATTTAAATCTTGAATTAGATATTTCTATTAAGTATCAAACACAGTTTTGATGAAAATCTACGGCTTTGGGAGTCATGTTAGGATTGTCATGGGATATAATGTAGTTGAGCTAGCAAGTACTTGAAGTGCTTTCAACTGTGCTATGCACACTAATGGGGGCTGCGAATAACATCTAGCAACTTCTGCAAATTGTGCTTTGTGCTAATTTTTATGGTGGATAATAGGGATAATGAAAGCAATTTTGGTTGTAAAGCTGTGAAAAACTACAATATATCTGTACTTTTCAGAGAGGGAAAGAGATTTAGTTTACATTTTCCCAAACACAGGCCAATGTATCGCTTTCTTTACAGCGAAATACTAGGGCTTCTTAGAGCACATCATCCATATCTAGATGATAAGGCAGAATTCCACCGAAATTTATTGATTAAGATGATGGTAATTTTAGCAACCCGCAAGGATGATGTTTCATACGATCAATTCGTAAACAAAGAGCTTCACCAAAGATTGAATAAGAGCAACAAGAAATTATTTAACATGAAAAAGGAAACTCCTACTGTGCTGGTTCCATCAGTTAACAATGGATTACTGTGGTTCAATTAAGTAATAAAAGTGTAAGGAGATATTTGAGCAAACATAAACATGCCACAAGCATAACTTTACAGTCTAAGTCAGCTCATGGCTCTAACCATTCTGAAATGTGTATTATGTAAAGACCGTGGATGCAATTCACAGGGTTTATTGGATCAGATTAGTGGTCCCTGTTGCTTGCATCATGCAGTTAGGAGTGTCAGAAAAAAAAAGAAAAGAAAAGACTCAATGTTTCCTCTTCTTTTTTATATGTCTTTACTTTGTTCATTCTCATATTTTGTTTACTTAACATTTCTTTATTTTGTATTATTCATTGTACTTATTCTATGGAACTTTTTAGCTTTTCCTGTATTCTTCTAACTTTTATTATTTTTCTTTTTTTATTTGTACTTTTCATCCATTTACTATTATCAATTCATACAGTCTATACAAGTTTTATTTTCCATTTTAAGTTTATTTTATTTTGTTTTGTATATGTACCTCTACTTTGCACTTTTAGTTCTTCATACTTTGGTTTGAATCTTCTATTTTTATCTTTCAGCTCTTTTTTACTTTCTTTCCTGTTTTATCTTTGTTTTGTACTTTTAGTTTAATTTTTCCTTAGATTCACTTGTGTGTGTTCTATTTTACTTTTTTAATATATCTAAGAGTCAATCTATTGTCAACAGTATGTTATGTCTTTTCTAATTTTTGTTATTGTTATATTTTTCTTTCTTATATTTTTATATATATTTGACTTTAGATTTTCTTCGTTACTCACTCTACTCCATCTCTTTACCTTCAGTGATATTGTTTTAATTACTCTTATGTGTTTTTCATGCATTTTGTATTTGCAATCTTATATGTTCTACGATTAATTTTATTTTGGTTTATTGATTTAGTAATTTTCATTTTGTTCCTTTTACTTTGCATATCTAGTTTTACATAATTTGGTTTGTGTGTTCTGTTTTTATGTTTAGTTTTATCCTTTAGTTTTTTTCTTTAGATTCCTTGATGTGTTTGTTGTGTTATTTTAGTTGTTTTTGTCTATTATAACTTTGCCAATATGTATTTTCCATTTTTGTATTTTGTGTATTTTGTCTTCTAGCTTCTAATTCTAGTAAACTTCCAGACTATTACTTTTGTTTTTTCTTATATTTCTATTTTCTTACATTATATTTTGTAAACTTTTTTTGTTTTACTTATAGTTTGATCATTTGAGTTTTGTGATTATGCCTTAATTTCTTTTTTCTATATTTTTAATTTGTACTTTTAAATCTGTTCTGCATTTTCAGGTTTATAATACTCTCCATGTTGGTTTAATTTTTTTATGATTTTGTCTTTCATGAATTGGTTTTATTTTTTCAATTGTTTAGTTCACTTTTTAATTTTTCTTGTTCCATGTGTGTTCTTTTATATTTTTTGTTTTTGTTTTTCTGTTTTACATACTGTTATATTTTCTTTGGCTTTTTTGAGACCAGGACGGGATAATCCCCACCTGCTATCCAATCCCACCCCATTTCACCTAGGTCAGAGCATAGACCCCTGTGTAGGCTGAACCACTGCTTGCAAAACCGAGAAAGTTAATTAATCAGGGGTCGAAAGGGGAGCCCAAGACTATCTAGAATCGGAACCCTGATATCTTGGTTATCAAGCAAGAGAATGTACCATCTGAGCTAAAGTTTTTGGTGGTTACGTATACTATTATATTTTCATTT
>JAOXJJ010000001.1:7053209-7078160 GCA_025769935.1 Phoenix roebelenii
TTTAAGGCACAGAACCTTTCCGCTACTAGCCGATGTGGGACTAAATTCAAGGCCCCCTCCTTCCCCCGCAACAATACATATATTTGTAGGCATACGGATGTGCATGCATGTAACTATATAATGTATGTATGTATGTGTGTATATTTAGATATTTTCAAGTTCAATCTTGGAATTCTTAAACTCTGATTAGTGAAATTATTTGTTAATTTGCACTAGTATAACTAGTGCATCATTTAAATATTTTAATGGTCCAGAAGAAGGTCATATGCATGATAAAGTGGACTATCGTTGCTGAGGTTATATGTTCCATTAAATGTGCCATAAATCAAGGATTGTTAAATGTGATTGGGTCTTCGCTTGCATAAATTAGACAGCTTACTTGGATTTTAGAAATAAATATTTAACATAGTGCTACAATTTTCATCTCACATTGTTCTTTCGAATCAGATTTAATAATATATTTTCTTCAAGGGGGCCAATGCATGATTTAAAGTTGTCGAACTTGATTTCTCACTCATTCTCCGGATAAAATTTATTACAAAATATATCGTGTGTGTTGTCCTACAGATATATATATATAATCATATGCATGTAATAAAGTGCAAGTTACGCCATGCACTAGATATAAAATATTTGATAGCTGAACTTTCAAAAATAAATATTTGATGGTAGCCCTAGGTGCCGGTAATTCTTGCTCCATGTCGAGAGGCGGATGGATAATTACAATAATATTATATACTATTTTGCTATAATTTAAATATTAAAATTTATTATTTTAAAATTTGTAGGTTTAAAATATATCAAAGGCGATGAAGTAGATTCTGAATTTAGATCTCCTATCATGCTCTCTACGCTAGCAAGATAAGTACCACCTATTTGTATACTAATTGGATAAAGAGATTCTGAAAATATGAACTTTTGCCATAGACATTTTCAGATCGGCGTGGATGAAAATTAATACTAAAAATCTTTGGTATATTCTATAATAATTAAACATATTTGTATAATTTATATTTTAAAATTAATGTTAATCTATAATACAAGTAATAATGCGAGGGATGACAAGCTGCTCCACTGATGGCAAGCAAGAGGACAACGCAGATACGCATAGAAGTTTCCACGCAGACTTCCATCCTACCGTCCCTTCTAGGCCCTTGGAGGGCAGATCTTGCTCTCGCATAGAAATCTATATGCCGTATATCGGCACAGTCATTGGATTCTGGGGTGTGATGTCTGCCCGGTGCGTACTACCGGTGACCGCATCCTCCGCCAGAGAAATAGAGTCGCGAAAATTCCCCCACAAACCCTATTCCTCCTTCCTCTTCCTCGCTTCCTTTTTTTATCTCCCCATCAACCGCTCAACGCCGGCGGAATCCCAATTCAGACCCTCTCGAGAGAGACAAACAAGCAACCCGTAAGTCTTTCCTCGCTTGCCTCCGTTTCGTTCTCCCGCTGCTCGTTCTTCACGGCTCCTAACCTACAAGCCCCTAGGGTTAAGGCTACTTTGATGCATTCTCTCTTTTCTTCGATCTTTCAATGGTTTTAATTTGTTATGGGATTTCTCTGATGTCAAAGTTTCGTTTTTCTTTTGATTTTTATTCGATTTTTGGCCTCCTTTATAAGAAATATAAGAAGCAGAGCGTAGATTTCGAAGATGGTGGGTTGTTTTTTTTGACGGTTTCGAAGATTAAGTAATCGTTCCACGTCGCTGCTGGTCTTCATATATCGCCTCATTGAGGCGGTTTTTCAGTTTGTTTGAGAAAAAATGGGGAGAGAAGCAATGATTTGGGTCTGTAAGGACGATGGTGGAGTAAACCTATGTTCTCCAGTCTTGTGTTGAGCTGATTCGATAAGACATCTAACGAAAGCCCAATTATTAGAAAAAATTCCTAATAGCATAAGTTTACTCGAATGATTGTGGGGTAAGGATTCAAATTTAATCCCAAGTGCAGATAGATGGAATGAGACTCATTGGTTATAGTAAACAGCATAAGATTTCCATTTTTCAAGCATTGACACTTCGAATGAATTTTAGGCACTACCTATGGCACTCATTGTGAACTGAGATGACTCCGAGGAGGGATGCGTGCCCGCTAAATTATTGGCTGACAATGTTAATCGCTTCATATGGGCAAATAATATCATAAGGATCCCCCTAGGAATTGTAATTTGTAACTATGGTAAGCAGGGCATGTTAGATTAGGGGAATGAGAAAGAAGTCTAAAGGAAAGGATGAAAGAAGTCACTAAAAATGTGAAAGGATTTTCTTGGTTGTGGTACACCTGGTCCTTGTTTCTGTATCATCGCAAGGAAGGATGATTAGAAGAGGAGGAGATGCTGTGAGAGCTTGCTTGGCTAAATAAGAAGAGAAAGGAAGCAAAAAAGGAGAAGGTTGAAGGAGAGGATTATGCGAGAGAGAGCAGAGGTGGTGTACAGTCAATGTTTTGAAAAACAAAGAACCAAATTAGAGTACAAACCAAGAACCATGGGTACAATTTAAGAGGAGGGAAAAAACTAAATTCTTAGCTCACTAACCATTTTTTAGGTTATATTAGAGTGCTTGGATAACAAAATTAGCTTGCTGGATGGAAGAACCTCAGCACCTTCTTGTCCTTCCTCAAGGAGCCTTGATCTGACATCCGTATTTGTTTCTAGAATCCTAGTTGATGAGCGAGAAAAATCGAGTCAATCATAAGAGACTTTTTGCATGCAAATAGTATAAACTGAGGGAAGACAATCCATTTGTTAAGTCTGGCTAAGGTTTTTTTTAATCCAGATAGATCACATTTCTGGTGGGCATTGGATATCACAGAGTGTGAGTTCTGGTGTCTGGCTTGTTACAGAGCACTATATATAAAGTGGAAACTGGAAGTTGCATCCAGTATTTTGGAGTGATGTGTTTTCAAGTTTTCTTTCATGCAAAACTTCTGCCCCATTTCTTTAATTTTTTTTTTTGTTCATGGGAAACAAGATGGGATTGCTAAATTAATTTGATAGGTAGAGCATTTTGTGGTGGTCCAGCATACTATGCTTCTTGCACATGTGGCAAATGTGTAAGCAAAGACAATGTGGATGATAGAGTCCTTGGTGAGTTTTTTCTCTTTTCTTAATTCAAAAAACCAAAGATGGATGATACAATAGGTAGAGGGGGCTAATAATTGTCCGTGGTATTGCAACAATACTTTCCAGATTATTGAAAAAAATTGAATTTATTCCCGAATTATAAATAATTCAAGAAACATATATGAATCGTGCATAAACATTGCTACGTGGATGCTGGTGATGTTAATTTTGCCTTATTTACTGTTCTTGCCTCTTCCATGCTTGTTTTATGTGAATAAACATTGAAATAATTCAATAAGCGTATATGTCATATTTCTATCGATTTCTTTTGAACCTTCTGCTATCTAGATGCTTTCCAAACTTTTTTCCAAATTTTCTGAATTTTCTTGAATGCTAAACTTGGGAGTATGGTATCTAGATATATACTTATAGGATAAGTCTAATTTCAGGTTTACAACGTGCCTTCCTCGTTTGCTTATTGGGATTTGTGTCTTTTTTAGGCTCTTAAGACTTATTTTCTGTGAATTATGGTGGGTAATCATGTTCAAAATTATGTTGTAGTTCATCATCCGTTCCTTATTGCATGTTTTACTTCCAAAATTGGAATTTATTCTTTGCTATGTTCGAGGTGGTATGGCTGTTTCCAAAGATTATGATGATCAATGTTTATCTTTTATTGATTAAGTCATTTAACTCATTTGCTGTTTCTGCAGTTATCATAGTTTGTACAAAGAGATGCTCATAGTTTGATGAATGTCCAACTTGTACTGGTTTTTGATCCACAAGACCAAAGTGCATATGAAAATTAAAGATGAAAAAACAGTATGGGGGGTTTGACAGGACTGCCTCCAATCGATTATCCTAATTGATTTTTATTTCCTCCTTCCCTTTCCAAGTGATTGCTGTCATTGTTTGACTTTCGTTTTCATATCTTGGAGTAAAATTTTCATGGCTAATGAAGTAAGACTTGCCTGTCGTTTCTCTTTTTGCTATTTCCATTGACTTCCATGTATTCTACATTTCTTACTCCTTTTACATATGTAGATATGTTCATCTGCAATAATAATTAGAGTCATCCCTTGTAAGTGGCAGCATATTTTGCTTTTTTGCGGTAGTGGCCTGGAATGATTAGCCCTCTCAAAACTTATAATATTCTTCAGAAGACTCGTGATAAGGGAATTGGATAATGCATCCTTGCCAAGAGAAGAGGCAAGCTTGATTAACTTGGCTTGTTTTGTGGTACTTAGGAAAAATTATTGGAACCTTGCTTATTATCTATTCTTATGCTAAAATATGTGGAAAATGGTTCATGACACTTGTTCCCCAATTGATAACTCGTTGGATACAGATTGATGAATTTTGCAAGGAAATTAATTGTTTGTTGGATGTAAGCAATAATGAGTTCAAGGAGAACATGTCTAGTACCATCAAGCAGCAAGTCTAATCCACTTATCCCTTTGATATTGGTCAGCTATTATTATGTCTAAAATAAGCTGCTTGAAATTGATAGTGCAATAAATGCCACTTTGGAATTGAACTCCTTTATGTTCTTGATTCTTGGTGTTTTGCCTGTCATCTGAATGTTGGACCATGGTACGAGTGAGCTGATAGCAGAAGATATTCTAAGCACACAGTTCTCTGCTGCATTATGTCAAGCTTATAATCATCTTTTTCCTGTGTCTTGGGGCACATTTTGACATTCTTCTTTTATTTATGCATATTTGTTAAGTTATTCATCTTTCCTAGGGTGTCAATTTTCTGTTATTCCATCATTTGCAGACCTGATTCTGTTGATTCTGATGGGAAGCAAAGGCCGTATACCACCTCCTCATTTACGTCGGCCTCTTCCTAGCCCTGGCATGCTACACCCTGAGCCATTTGGTCCAGGCATCCGCCCTCCACCTGGTGCCTTTCCATTTGATATGTTGCCTCCTCCAGAAATTATGGAGCAGAAGCTTGCTCATCAACATATGGAGATGCAAAGGCTTGCAACAGAGAATGAAAGGCTTGCAGCAACACATTCCTCTCTGAGGCAACAACTGGCTGCTGCTCAACAGGATTTGCAGAGATTTCAGACCCGTAATGGTGCTGTCAATGCTGAGCAAGAGCAACAATTGAGAGTCCTCAAAGACAAGATAGCAAAGATGGAAGCTGACTTGAAAGCCTCTGAACCTGTTAAAGTGGAGTTGCAACAGGCTCGTGCGGAAGCTCAAAGCTTGATTGCAGCGAGACAGGAACTCATCTCAAAAGTGCAACAACTTACCCAGGATCTGCAGAGGAGCCATGCTGATGCTCAGCAAATCCCAGCACTAATGTCTGAGCTGGATGCTCTTAGACAGGAATATCAACATTGCAGGTTATAATCTCTGCTGTAAAGTTTATTGTTAAGAGATATTTTGGGGGGTTGGGGACGGGGGTTAATATGCAGATGTTTAAGCTCAATATTTATGTTTTTCCATTGCAGAGCTACATATGATTATGAAAGAAAACTGCGCATTGACCACTATGAGTCTCTCCAGGTAATGGAAAAGAACTATGTTTCCATGGTTAGGGAGGTGGAAAAACTACGTGCTGAATTGACAAATGCTAGTAACCTTGATAGAAGTGGTGCCAGTGCTTTAGGTATGTGTGACATACATATATCGGCTGACTGCCTTTCTGAATGCAATCATTTTGTTTACTTATAGTGATTAGTGGATATCAAGGGCTTCACATGGCTCTTGTAATGTGTTGTAGGGGTGCCATATGGTACCAGGTCTGCACACAAGGAAAACGATGCATCTGGGCATCATTCTGTTGGACAAAATGCTTATGATGACGGCTATGGAGTACCACAAGTGAGCATCATCTTCACGTTGTTTGAATAAAGTTCATCCACTTACTGTCTAAATACTTGACTGAGATAATTTTCATCCTCGTTTCCCACATGTCAAGATCACTTGCCTCAGAATGTAATGAGTATTCTAACCATACTGACTTATGAGATGTCCTCTCTCTTTACAAGTCACACATCACCTATATGCTTGTGCATTCATGCGCATGTACTCTTTCTTGCTTCAGGAAACCAATAGTCAGATAGTCTGATGACATTAAACAATAGGCATTTAGTAGGTTTGTGCCATTGAGAAGATTCCGTTGAGACACTGCTTTAGGCAATTTTAATTAATAAAAGGCTACCTCAAAATTGAGAATCTTTCCAGTAGGCAGTGTACATTGAATAAATGGGCATTGCTAATTTTTCTTTTACTTATAGAGGATAAGAAAAGAAATCTCTTGTCTCTGGATTTCACTTTGGTGGTAATATTTTGCTTTTTATTTGTCGAAAATATCCATGGGCAATGAGTTTCGATGTATTGGGTGTATCCGTTCTTTATTTAAAGAATTATTTTCGTGCTTACGTCATTTGCTTTCTCGTCCTTTTCTCATTCATTTTCTTTTATCCCGGAACACTAACGAAATCGCGGTTTCCTGAGCTGAAGTGTTTCTAATTGCAGTCTTTGCTTTGGGCTTCCCGGCATCACCTTTGTTATTTCAGCTCTTAATTTGTTATCAATGGACTAAATATAAAGCAAGAATTATTCATTTGTACTATTTTTATATGTCTCTAGTATATGCACTAAGACACCCTCTTATTATTGAAATACAGGGATGTGGGCCCTCTAGTGGTGCAGCTCAATATGGTGGAGGTCCTGCTGGACCTGCTTCTGCCCAGGCTGGATATGATGCACCCAGGGGTCCTACATATGATGCTCCAAGAAATGCAAGTTATGATGCATCGAGGATGGCTGGCTATGGTGTTTCTAGAGGCAGCAACTATGAGGCACCCAGAGGCGCTGGGTATGAGGCTCCGAGAGGATCTGGGTATGATGCTCCTCGAGGAACAGTGGTGCCGCAGGCAGCAGTTTCTGCTGGCAGCACCGCTGCACCCTATGGATCAACGCAGGCACCATCACCCTATGGGTCAGCTAAGTTACCATCACCCTATGGATCAGCACAGACACCAACCCGAGCAGGAGGTGGTTATGAAGCACCTCGTGGTGGGAACATTGCACGTAGATAAGCTGCAACTCATCACACAATTTTCTGGTGTTTATGGAGACTTCCTGGTGATAGTTCTCTCACCATCAAACGTCTCTGGCTTATGGTATTCTACCCTATAAACTTGATAGAAGCTCTCGGCAATGTTCCTAGTATCTGAATTACAACTGGTATTTGAATTACATTGGGTGGGGAATATTTTGTGGACAGGAATGTGCAAGCAGGTCAATCATCATGTGGGAGTTTCTTATGATATTCCCATTTGCTTATTAAATTTCAAATGTTCCTCTTTTCTTTTTTTTTCTTCTTATGTTTTTCCAAGTTATTACGGTTTGCTGGCATGGATACCTTTATTTGATTGTAGCTCGGCGTGCATAACCTTGCACCTGGATCTCTGTACCGGCAAGTTTGAACGTTTGCAAAATTGTTCATTTGGCATGTGAGTTGATGTTGGTTTCATTGCTGTACAACTAGTTAGCTGCCTGATCAATGCCTCTGTTTTGTAAAACAGAGGACGTGCCTCTTAGCAGCACTGAGTGGGCTGATGAATGGCGTTATGCAAAAGCTTTTTGTGGTCACAGCGTGATTTTGATGGATTGAGGTGCACTTATTTTTCAGATGACCGGAAGCTAAGCATAGGTCATGGTCGCTGTGTCGTTTCATCATGTGGTATCTGATGGTTAGCTTCTTTGACAGGGTGCTAAATTATCTGAGTCTTTATCTAATGTTTGCTGTTTCCAAATCTGAAGCCGAATTAACAGTCCAAGTCCGATCCCACCAAATCTGATGTCTGGATAACACCAGCTGTCGATGTTTTATTCTCATTTATTATGCAGGCCAGAGCCATATTCTGGCGATAGCTATATTGTCAGTGAATATATGATGATCTTGGTTAGGAAACTACGAAAGCCAGAGGCAGCAGCCTTGCTTGTGCATCTTAGCTTTGGAGCTTCTCTAATCAAATACAGTAGTGAAAAATACAAACTATAATTTCAGATGTAGAGGGGGGTGCAATCAGCTTACTTCTTTATCTTATTGTTGTAGACACTAGTACTGCAAAGTCATCTCTGCTCATCTATGCAACCATATTAATGGAGAGTTCAACTCCCCTCAGCATGTCCCACGACATGGACATTCAGCACGCTGCAGTTTTAACGTGCCATATGTGGCTGTTTAGAGCAGCCAATCCGTTTGGTTAGTAATATGAAGGATGCATGCCCTCTCCGGCACCCTCGCTGCACCTCCCTTGTCCTTGTCCGAGAGGAGGGTCAGCGACGGCATGGCCACCCATATTGCCGAGCTATATGGCCGAAGTACGCCACTTCCAAACCATCTGCTCTCCGTCTTACAAAGAAGAGAGGAGGTCAACACCTCCACCATGCAACCATATGCCCCTCACCTCCCTCGATTCCCCTGTACATGAAGGAAACTCTACAGCATGGCTTGGAGAGTGAAGGGATGCGGCAACCCTCCGCCTCTCTCTCACACACCTCCCCTTTCTCTTTCTCTCAATCAATTCAGCCCTCATACTCGAAAATCAGCCCTAGATCTACAAGGGGCTGCATCATCGGTGATGTGGTTGTAACTTTGGAGCATTCACTTTCAGAAATTTAGTTTTGATTTTTCAAATTTTATTTTTTTTTATTTTTAGTTTTAGATTTTAATTTTAGATGATCTATTTAATTGCATGGTTGAGATTTGATCACTGATCTCATATTTTCAAGGCCTTCAATTAACTTGTGATTCTGCACCTCAAGTGCCGCATCAGCAAACAACGCAAGTTGTAAGGCACTCGGTTGGGTCACTTGGGTGGACAAATACCATGTCCCTCTTGGACATTTATATGTTCCAGATGCCATCCTTCTTTCTCACTCCCTCACCAAAAGACATAAGGCTATAGTTAAGTTGAAGGATAGCTAAGTCAAATGAATACTTGAACAGGTGCTGTGATTGGACCTGTTCATGCTCAAAAGTCTGAGCTATATAGGAGTCCTAGTTAAATTCCATTTTGTACATCAACAAAATTATCATTTTTGCGTATCTGTAGTTCCCTGCTTTTTCTTTTTTTCCAATCATTCAATTTAATCCCACCACGTAACACAGGTTATTTTCTGGTTCCACAATAATACATGGTCCTCCGCTACAGGAACCATAAGCTGCAACCATATAACCAGCTTTGAGTGATTCTACTAATGACAGAATCATCCTCTGGTTTATTACATCTTGTAAATATGCTTAATATATTTGCTACATATGCATGTTTAGTGCATAAAGGTATGGGTCAGGACTATATTTGTGGAATCTTGCTCCGATTGGTCCAACATAACACCCAATCGATTAGCTCATATTGTCAAATTTAACCTTGTTGCACATATATGACATACCATCATGTTACCCAATATGTAGGGGTGCAAATAGGTTGGATCGGGTCAGTTCTGAGTGATCCCAATCCGATCCAATTTTTTGTTTGGGTTCTAATTTTGAACCCCAACCCGACCTGGTTGAAGATTGGATCGGATCGGGTCGGAATCCAAGCCGGATCGGGTTCGGATTCGAATTGGATCCACTTTTCCATGCTTTTGGAAAAAAATCCGGGCAAATCTCATTTGGTCATATCATAATTATGAGGTGCTGGGTGACCCATGACTTGAAAGACTTGCAATTGACCTTCAGTCAGATGACCTATGACTTACTAAGTCAGTCTACAGGCCAAATTTCATATCACACTATTTTTTATCTATATGGCTGATTGGACGGAACTTTGGTGTCTCCCAGCTCCCCTCTCACGAGGACAAAAAAAATCCGAGACCTTCCAAAATCCAATTCCATTGCAGAACATAGGCACACGACCCATATTCAGTTCAGTGTTCCCTCACTTTCTCCCTTCAAATGTTAAAAGAAACAAAAACCAAAAAACAGAAGGAAAAAAAAAAAAAGCCAGCTACCAAGACACCAGAGGTATCAACAGTGTGGTAGATCGAGAGAGAATCCTGACGGGCTGAGGTTCCTTTGAATTCTGTGAACCTAAGCTTGTTGCTATCCTTCCACGCTTGAAACCTACTCCCCTTAGGCCTTAAGGTTTTTCCTCCTCTCTCTCTCTCTCTCTCTCTCTCTCTCTATCCGGATCCATTCGGGTCGGATCGGGTTCGTTCGGTAAACCCAGACCCGACCCAGAAAATGATTCGGATCCAATTTTAGGACCCGACACGGATCCGCGGATCCTAAAATTCAAATCAGCTCGGATCGGATCAGGTCACGGGTTGACCCGACCCATTTGCAGCCTTACCCATAAGAAGAAAAGCATATCAGATCTACGCTTATCCTCCCAGAGAGCAAAACTTGGTGTGCCACCAAGCAAAAATAGTACAGTAATCTTCATTAGCCTGGATGTGCCAAGTAATTGTATATTTACACAAGGAAAGTACAAATTGCTGGACTATGTAGAGCATGATTGCTACTAAAATACATCTGGCGAATCCACAGCTAGCCAGTAAGTGGTGGTGAGAAGAAAATTAGAGCTTATATAAGCTGAAATCAGTTGGGGCAAACAATGTGATTTGATATCAGAAGAAAACCAATGAAAGCCCAAGGCATGAGAAATGAGTTCAGGTATTAGCACTTTAGCTTGTTCAATCAGCCATGCAATAAATAATTTTCAGCATTCACTCATAATATCTTATTCTGTTAGCAATAACTTGCAGTCGGATCCTAATATTCTAGGGTATGACTTGGGGCACAGCAGCTAAAGATGCTTGTACCTTCTCACTGGAGTATGATAAATCAACCATATCCCCTTGCAAATATTTCTCATACGCGGTTAGATCGAAGTGACCATGACCACACATAGCCATCAGAATAACCTTTCTTTCTCCCGTCTCTTTGCAATGTAATGCTTCCCTAATTGTGGCTGCTATAGCATGAGTTGGTTCTGGAGCTGGAATCAGACCCTCTGTACGGGCAAATTGTAAAGCAGCTGTAATCAAAAAAAAAAAAAAAATTCAGAACCACTCTGTTTATAAAATATAATAACCACATGACACAAGTATATGCATGTACTTCTAATTTGTTAAAAAAGGAATAATATTTCAAGAAAGAAGCTAGACAAAGCCGCAAAACGGAAGCCTAGACCGACCAGTTACCAAGTATTGACACATTAATTTACCCTGACCTTCTTTGTGGATGGAAGAAGCATGAAGTGCAGAGTATGGTGAAGTTCAAGAACCTGCTGGTTTTTTTTCTTGGAATTTCTTATATAAAAAGAGCATAATATCTACAACTGATAAAATTTTACTGGAAACCACAGCTTACTTGAGGTCAATATTTAACCAATATGGGACATCTTCATTCTTTTTCAGTAATATTCCAGTATGATGTGTATGGAATCATACACATTTGCTCCAAAGCCACAGATGCTTGCGAACAAACTAACCATGAGTAGGTATAATACATTACTTGCCAAGAAATGCATATTATTGAAGCATGTCTAGTTCATCAATCACAAGATATTATATTTAATGTGTTTTGAAGCCCGGTCATGTAACGTAGAGATATAGTGCCACAGATCCCAACCAATATTATGGACACTTCAATTTCATGATTTATAGCTTGTTGACACTCCTGGGAATTTGGAAAAGATGCTACAATTCTTCACTTCTCAAAGAGTATCCTATTTATTTGAGCCAAAAGTGTTGATACATGGTATGGTTTTCCAAAGTGCCCTGTCAAAGAACACATTTTGAAATTATGGTATTTCAATCCCATGAAATTTCAAGTGGCAGACAACGCATACTGAAGCATCAGACACTTGTATATCTACTAAAAGCAACCATGCAGTAACTAATAGATGAATCAAACGGAAAGGAGGAAACCAAGCTGGCATAAGAACCAAAGAATGAATGGATATAGAGTCACCAAGGCACCATGAGCACAAGCTAAACTGAAATAATGTTTCAGGAATGTATAAACATGAAGCTCGAGGATAATGTTGCAAAGTTATTAACATGTAAGACCTCCAGAAAGTTGAGATGGAACCCAAAAAAAAAAAAAAAGTCATGCACCCAAACCATAAAGCAGCATTAAAGATGCTAACGAAGCTTTGCAACAATGTTTTACCAAATGCTGTTGGTGGCTGGATTATTAAAGATGTCTCTCAATCTCCATTAATAGTCCTAGAGCCCTTTGGAGAAAATTTGTAGTCAATATAAATCTTCTCATGAGGGCATGATCCAATATATACACCACTATAACTCATACTCCAATGAACTTAGAGGTAGCACTTGAAATGCATGTGGATGGTGTACATATGTATACATGTACGTACTGAATATATCAGAAAAAATATGTGGAGGGCAACTGAATATGCATATTTGTGTTGTATATACAGTATAATATTTTATATCACTACATCCAACATTTATAACACTTCTTTTTCATGAAGTGCAGCTAAGTATATTTAACAATCAATGGTGATTATTTCATGTGATTTTTGACAGTTGTCAATGTTGTAAGTTCAATTACCATTACTACGCAAGATCCCCTTTCTTTCTTTCTGTTTTAAATAGCTTTTCTTGCAATTTTCAAGCATGTCCTTATCACTAAAAGAAGTCAATAGCTGAAATCTGTCACCTTGAAAGCATTCAGTCTGAGGTATCGCAACAGCTTCCATAAAACCCAGTTCATAAACATGTGAAATTAGTGGAGCCATTCCATGGTAGCGCAGGCCACCTGCAACATTAGTGACCAAATCAATAAGCCAAAATTCAAAAAAAAAGAGAGAGTGAAATCAAATTCCAAACTCGAGAATTTTTGCCTGCATGAATTGGGTCAGGAACAAAGTCATGCCCAAGGGTGTGCATCTTCAACAATGGTGTCATCCCTGCCGTGTCACCATAATCATAGGTGTAAATGCCTTTGGTAAGTGAAGGGCATGCTGCAGGCTCCACAGCTCTTATAATTGGATTTATCTTTCCGTTTAACTTTTCTCGAATGAATGGAAATGCCAAACCCGCAAAATTAGACCCACCACCAGTGCAGCCAATGATCATGTCTGGTGTCTCACCTACTGCTTCCATCTGTTTTAGACACTCCTCACCAATGATAGTTTGGTGTAGCAGGACATGATTCAAAACACTTCCCAAACAATATTTGGTGTCAGCATGTGTAGCTGCAACCTCTACAGCTTCTGAGATTGCTATACCCAAACTACCAGGGCTTGAAGGATCTGTCTCGAGGATTTTCCTTCCTGCATCAGTTACACCAGATGGTGATGGGTGCACTTTGGCTCCCCAAGTTTGCATCATCAGTTTCCTATAAGGTTTTTGATCATAGGATACACGGACCTGCCAGACCTGGATAATGAATCAACTAACCTAGTTAGTTGCATGAATAAAAACTTCCTTAGCAACAACTTAATATACTTGCCTCACAGTTGAGTCCAAATAGACTGCATGCAAAGGCCAAAGAACTGCCCCATTGGCCAGCACCAGTTTCAGTTACAACATTTTTCACTCCTTGTTGAGCATTATACCAGACTTGTGGGAGTGCAGTATTGGGTTTGTGTGAACCAGCTGGGCTAGTGCCCTCATATTTGTAGTAGATTCTTGCTGGGGTGTCGATCAGCTTCTCCAGTCTCCTAGCTCTATTGATCAATAAGAAATATGAGTTTCATTTTCTTGTTTAAATGGTCACAGAATATATGACGATGTCACAAGACAAACCTAATCAGAGGTGTCGGTCGCCAGAGCTTATAGACGTCAATAACTTCATCTGGGATATCAATGAACCTGTCATTACTCACCTCTTGCTTAATCAACTCATCTGGGAAAAGGGGCGACAAGTCTTCAAATTTTAGTGGCTTATGCGTCTTTGGATGCAGAGCTGGAGGAGGTTTCAGTGGGAGGTCAGCAACAAGATTATACCATCGGTTAGGGATTTCTACTATGTTTAGATCCTTGGAATTTGCTCTGACTCTTATTTTGCAACTGGATGAGTGCCTCTTATACACTGCAAGCTTTAACTTTTGTGTGAAACCATGTGATGGCTCCTCAATATCTATGAGCACAAACAGAAAATGATCTATATTTATGTTCTGTCCGTGAAGTAGGATGAGCTTGTACATATATATAGATAAATATCCAAATATCTCAAAGATAAACACTAGAACAGTTCAGTGAAAAATTATGTAGGCAAATATAGTAGAAGCAGCATACTTAAACAAGCAAGATACAATGTCTTCCCAAGGAACAGAGGCATAACAATCAGGAATCAAAAGATTCATCTGAAGTATAGGAAAAAGCCTTCCTCATTTTTATTTCTGCGTCACAGTAGAGATTCCGGTAAATAATGGCTCATGTTACTCAAACTAGTAATTTTACAATGCTTGCTCAACATCCAAACCAAGAGGAATGAACTTCTTGAGATAGTATGACCTTATCGGGGGCTGTCCAAGTCCAAGTTTTGCAATTATGTAGTTTGAGTCTGCATTCATTCTCTTCTCTTTGTTTGTATGGGGACTGCTATAAGGCAGCTGGTATTCGATCATGCTTCAATGACAACCATTACCATTGTTTACCTACTTAATATGCCAAATAAAAAGGTTGTTGGATCTCACTATCTTCAGTATTTAGCTACATTGTTTATACAAAGGCTTTCATCTCGTTGAACTTGCTAAAGCATGCCATGAGATTCTGCATATTTACTTCATCAACAGTTTTTTCTCTAAAGCCGGATAGCAACCCTTCATTCTGCTTACACCTACGCATTGCTCGTCCGATCATCAGTGTCTAAAGCTTTTGTAGCCGAGCCAGTTTCAGCTAGATGTTACTCAGAAGCATTTGCCAAGAATGAATATGTTCCTTTTACCCTGAAACTAAATATCAGGTCGCAAGGCCAGAGATAACAGCTTTTATATGGTCCCGATTTTAGCTGAAACGGAGTGTTTTAAGTAACTCTATTAGCTTCAATGGAAACTCCTAGAGCGGGTCTGAGGAAAACCTGGTTCAACTTTCCATTTTGATTGAAGTTTCAAAATCTAGAACGTTTTGACTGAAACATTTCAGTTTCAGCTGAAATTTTCAACTACGTGCATTAGACAGCGCCACGGACACCAAGAACCACCTTAATCATTTCTTTACATCCGTTTATCTTGGATTCATATACTCACCTTAATTCTTAGACAGTAACTTCTGTGGAACTTCATCTTTTTGACGTGATTAGTGAGTTTTAAACAGTCAAGTAGTGGAAAGTTCCAAAAGATGAATTTAAATGGGCTGCATTCCACAAATGCGATTGCTCCATGGATTGGTCACATATCTGCAAATAGGATCACATTATATTTGCAGCATATGACTTCTTACTTGCCCAATGAACCAAGAAAACTAGTCCATGATGACATGATACAACCACAAAGCTAACCACCACAACCTTCTAGTTTTTTATTTTTATTTTCCAAGCCCACCTATATTGGTTGGCATTACGGATCAAGGAGTTCTTTGTTACGGCTTACACCACCTTTTGACTGCGACGAAACCTCGAAGCTAGTGAAATAAGCAGGAAATTTATCTAGAATGAACCAGAACCTCGATTCGGTAAAATTAAATCAATGACTCTTTTGTTCATGGCCATGGCTTGAACTTATTTTGCGTCTTATAGCCAGCCAGAAAGGAAGACGAGTTTACACTGTTTACAATGCTGCTAATCCCATCAGAAAGCATAGAGAGAGAGAGAGAGGGGAGGGGGTACCAGAAAGCGGTCTCAGAAGATAGCCGGCAGCAGGAGAAGCAGGTCGGAGGGCCGTCGCCATGAGACCTCCCTATGTGCTCTCTTTGTTTCTGGGGCAGTGCCAGTTTTTAGGGCTTCCTTCGACCGTCCTCTTCTAATTTTTTTCCCATTCGCCCGTTGACTGGGATTTTCCGCAGCCTGTGTTTGAAAACTGACGCCGCTGAGAGGGACACTTTCTTTTCTTTTTTTTTTTTCTTTTCTGCAGGAAATGGACGCACCATACAGTTCGAAAATAGATAAACCCAATAAAATTAAAAAATAGTAAATTTTAAAGTATCCTTGACAATTTCCTCTCTCCTATCTACATCTACATAGTACCTTTGGAGTGACAGAAAGACACCAGTGTTCATCTGGAGCCCCTCTCTAAGCTTCTACAGGATCAATTTTAATAAATGTATATATTGAGTATAGTATAAAAAGTTGTACGGGTTTTATAATTAGATATTCGAATTTAAAGTAGTAGCAGCAGCAGGCAGAAGTCCAATTTTCGACACCTTGATTCCAAAAGTAGAGATAAGAGATGCATGATGTAGCCTCAGCTATGCATGCTATATTTTGAAAGCTAACGCCCTTTAGTTGAAAGACTCAACTATAGTGGTTAGTTGGATACAGGGGTATGCGAGGAAGGTTCAAGTCCATCTCTTGCCTTTAAATACCTGGAGATTATGTGAGGGGGGTCTGGATCCAGCCTAGTAGGTGGCTGCATTTTGTTTGGAATCCCGCTAATTGGATGGCCTTCTTTGTGGCGGACCACACAAGCGAGATATTCTGGCTTGGTGAGGCTCAGCTACCAAGAGCTTTGTGGGATTTTTTTTTTGGATTTTTTTTCGCACTATGATGGTTTGAGTACTGTTGTAGCAAAAAATTAAAAATTAATAAAAAAAATTAATAAGCTGTCGGAACTGATAAAGATAGCAACCTTATAGACGATGTGGTCAGATGCCTCTCAACTGTGGCACTTGGCAGTTTTAGATTCATAGGCGGTGGCCAAAGCCTGGAGTGCAGGTGTTCTACAGACCACAGGGGATAAGCCCCCTGGTTTCACTTTTGATATTCTCTCCGGTCCGCTGTCGGACTCGAGAGCCTCTCTTTGCCCGTTACGGCTGACCATCACTCATGCAAATAAGTATCGCTGCCATCGTGCTATGAATGGATGGCCTTGATTGACTGAATAAGATACGAACTTTTCACTTTTCAGTGCAAACTACAAAACTAGGGTTAGCATGAAAATGCATGTGATTTATCTGAGAGAGGGGGTATTTCATAATCAGCGCGACTCATATGTTAAAAATTATTTAGAATAAATTTAGGATGCCTGTTAGTTTAGTTGGTTATGATAAACCAGTTATTGAACCGGTTTGGGCTGATTAACAAAAGGCCTGGACCAGCGAGTGTATGCCTTGCACATGAGGCGGGGGAGAAGAGGTGGGGGAGAAGGACTTGATGGGAGTTTGTCTCCTCTCCCAAATCTGCTGGAAGGAGAAGAGTTTTAGGTAGGGCCGGCTCAATCCTTAGGTGACTGAGACGGTCGCCTAAGGTCCCGGTCTAAAGAAGGCCCACCGCAAAAAAGGTCTTAAAGACAAAACAGAAAGAAAAAATGCTCCCCTTAGTGAGTTCGCCTTAGATCAGCCCACTGTAGAGAAGGCCTTAAAGATAAAACAGAAAGAAAAAAGGCCCCTTTTAGTGAGTTCATCTTAGGCCCCCAAATGCATTAGGCCACTCTTGGGTCTAGGGCATGTCGGACTTCGTCCAAGCCCTAAGGACTCTCTATAAAATTGATTCCCTTCCCTTTGTAATCCCTTCATCATCAAAATCCCTTTCTATTGTTGCTGATTTGCCACCATATATTCTTGGGTTTCCGTTAAGATTCATCACCAATCAAGCATGGGTACTCTCGTTGCCCAGCGACTCCAGCGACTCTTGGATGGTCAGCACTCCAACAACTCACGATGCATATGTTGCTCTACACACCAAAGAAGAAAGAAAGGCTCGTTGGATTGGCTCTTGTGGGACCCTCCAATGCTTAAATCATAGAGTATGTGGAACAATGTAAGAGAAAAGAGAGCATGATGTAGAATAACTAATCTCTTATATATGCTTGAGGTCTTGAGCCATTTTTAAAAAGTCCCTATACCATTGAAGTTGGACTCTTCAAAGTTCAAGTTTGAGTAGAAGACTGTCGCTTGATTTTTCTTATCTAGATCAATATATTTATGAATAAGAGTCCCACCGAAACTGGCCTCCTACTAAGCCATGCGTTGGCCTATAAGAGGCATATCAAATGTAGGTCATATTACATGCATTCCACTTCAAACTCCAAGCCATTTTTCTAGGTCGGACAAAAAAGTAGTTAAATTAGCCAACTATTGGCAGATTTGGGCTTATTGGGTCAGCTCTTTGAGCCATTTGCTGAGTGAGGTTGGCTTATATTTGCCCTTGCCCTCTAATTAGCTATAGCCATTTTCATGCCTAGACGGGTTCAAGTCTCACTTACACATGAGAAGTCAATTAATAGAAATTAAATTTTCTTTAGCACTTACAATGGAGTAAAGAATCTGTCCAAGTGCTTGTATTGTTGAGGTCATAGTACTCTTGAGTTTGATGTTAGGCAGTTGTAGTTATGCGAGGTCGGTCTCCTATTACCTTTGCTCTCATGCTGAGTTTGGACAAGTCGTTGGTTGATATCCATGCTTAGGCTGAGCTAGGACTTCTTCCTTCGATTAGCTTTAGCTCGTGACTTCTGAGGCCGGGCTGTCACTTTCATCCAACCTAGCCATAGCTAGGATTTTCCTCGGCTGGTGTTAAGGCATCGTTTGTGATTCGAGGACCTAGTCATAGCTAGGTTTTTCTCCTTTTCAACTGGTTTTCTACCCAAGAGGCTAGGCTAGGTAGGACCACTTACATTCCGAGCCTAGCCATAAGAATTTTTACTTGGGCTAGCTTTAGAGCACAACTTGTGATATGAGGATCTAGCCATAGCTAGAATTTTCTCTCGGCTGGCGAGAGCGCCACTTAGGATCCGAGGGACTTAGTCATGGCTAGATTTTTCTTTGGCTTGATAGTTCACACTTGGAAACTTTGTATCCCCGGGGATACTTGTGCGTTACTTAGAGAAGACTTGAGTGCAATTAAAACCATTAGAAGTGGTTAGATCATAATCAATTTATACATGGCATGTATGAATGTACCTATTCGAGGCCTATGAGATATATTGTAGCCCGATCTAGTTGCCATTACCTTGTTGTCCCTACTTGGGTTTCGATTGTAGGGATTCAATCCTGAGTCACCAAGCTCGGCAAATTGGACCATTTTGTATGCCCATCGAGCTAGTTCAATAATGTTAATGGGTTGGATCCATCCAAAACAATAAAAGTAAACAAAAAGGCATCAATTTTATCCATAATTATAAGTATATAATGATGAACCAGAGAAATAAATTAAAAAAAACCAACTACATAGGCAGAATTAGGTCAAACAGATAACAAAAACGAAAGATCGAGCTAGATGTGGACCAATTTTGCTATTTTGTTGACATGGCAGCTGACATGTACAACAGCATGCTTGTTGATACGGCAGTTGATGTGGCTTGAGGCCCTACTAGCATCTACATGATGGCTGATGTGGTTGGTGATGTGTCTCCTTCCATAGCGGAAGCGCTGACATGTCTATGCTGATGCGTCATGGATGATGTCACAGCCAGAGCCAGTTGTTGAAGCTGACATGTTGGATGATGTGGCAATTTTTTTGCTAATGTGGTAGCTGACGGGACTAGGCTTGATTTGAGTTAATTGGATCCAATTCCGGGTCAGATCTTTATTTTGGACCTGTTTGATGCGAGTCCGATCCGGCTCCTCCTTCCTCGACGGGAGGGCTCAGATTCGATCCCTAATTGTAGCGACGGTGGCAGCGACAGTGTGGAATCACTCGGAGAATCCGAAGAGAGGAGGATGGCCATGCAGAGCCTCTCGCTGGGAGAGGCGGACGGTGGCCTGAGATCTCCCGACGACGACCGGGAAGTAAGCCGCGATCTACGACGTGGCGGTTATCTGTGGTAGAGGCGAAGGCCGTCAAGGAGTTCAGAGTAGACGAACCCAGCCAAGCCGATTCGGGAGAAGGCCTTGCTCCATGCCACATCCAGGTCGACAGCCTATGGCTCTACAGCGGCGGCACGGCCCACGATGGTGTGCCGGTGGTAGAGGCCGTGGTGGCTACGACAGAGACCGTGGTGGCTGGGGTACCTGCGGGTCCGGCCGTCACGCATCCCGTGCGTACCATGCTCGTACGCATCACGGTCTCCCAGGATGCATGCCTGTAGGTGCAGAGAAGAGATGGTGATTGGGGGCGGCGAAAGAGGAGTCGATCATTAAGGTGCTCGAGGATGCGTCGAAGGTAAGATCATTGCCGAAGATGCTCAGATCTGGCGAAGAAAAAGTTATGATATGTTCTTGTTCCAACAGACGATGCCAATCCATTGCCGCCCAAAACGGGATCTATTGGTCGAAGGGTTCATGGATGGTCAGTACTCTGACGACTTATGATGCGTTCGCTGTTCTGCACACCAAAAAAAGAAAGAAAGGCTTAATGAATTGGCTCCGACCTGGCCCGCTTAAGCCAAATAGGGTATTAGGAACAACAGAAGAGAGAAGATATCGTGGTGCAAAATAATTTGTATCTTCTGCAGGATCTTGACCCGTTTTTAAAAATGAAGAGTTTATATTGGAGTTAGACACTTCAGAGTCTAAGTCTACCTCTTGATTTTCTTATCTAGATGCATGTCAAATTTAGACCATATTAGGTGCCTCATTGGAGTTGAGGTAATGCACACAACCCTCTCCTCCTAGTTTCTTTCAGTCTTAAAGGTTGCCATTGATAGCTTGAAATGTGCTGGCTTGTCGCTGGATCTCTCCGAACAAGGCTTTTCCCTATTTTGTTTCTTTTCTTTCTTGTGTTGTATCTTCCACCGCCCATCACGGTCAATAGTAGGACTGCCGCAGCCCATGCCGGAGGGTGGCTTTCTAGCTGTCATTGTCGTGACACCATCTGCTTGCCACTAGCAGTCTTTCCCTATTTCTCTTCTCTTTTCTCCTTTGCCGGTTGTTGTGGTTCAAATTTGGTCCAAGGGTGACCACGCCGGTGGAGTCGAGGGAGCCGCCGGTGGTTGGAAGGAGAAGACGGAAGCCACCTCCTATGCGACAGCCGTGGACCTACACAAAGTCTCGCCAGTATTTCCGATGAGGCCCCTAAAACGATCAAGTTAGAGTGGGATAAATTTGGACCAGCCAAAAATCTTTTGAAAGTTACTTAACCGAGCTATTTATAGTCCCGGTGGAGAGGCTCAGGTGGCGGAGGCACTGTCGGCCCTCATCATGAGGGGGCGTGGCTCTGAGCCGGATGGTGCGCATCTTAGGCTGGTTGGTGGAATGTAGTATTGCCCGTTCTTGAGTACGGTAGGGTGTTGACAATCACAGCAGGGTATGGCCGGAGTTGTCAAGATGCCGTCTAACTATTGAAGGCCGACTATGGAGATGTGGCATGGTAATGTTGTAATGTATGGCCACGTAGATGGGCATAGGCGCGCACATGGGTGCGGTCGTTGGCAAGGCCGAGCTCGTTGAAAGGTTGCATCATGCGTTTGACGAGGTCGGCTTGACGGGTGCTGTGAGTAGCTCGGCTTCCTAGATTCCGAGGTGTGCTCGGTGGAGCGCCTCGAGCTCATGGCTCGGAGCGTACCACTGAGGTAGGCACCTCGAGCTTGGTTGGGGGGTCAGCGAATACTGAGAGCACCCCGAACTTGATCAGGGGAGTCGATGAATATTTGATGTTGGTGGAGCTTTTGGTGGAGTCCCGAAGTCGAGCTGACCCTAGGCCGAAGTGAGGATTCAGCCGATTGGTGTTGACATTTATTGAGCCAAAACTTTGCGGCCTTTTAGTTGTAGGCTAGATGATCCATTTTACCCTTCATCACCAGTCGATGACCATTATCGGGGTTGCTACAGCCTAGTATCACTTGCTGTGGATCATCGCTCTCCACACACCACCACCCCCAGCTAAGCTCCTTCTTTCTTTTTCTTATTTTGAGAGAAGCCTCCACGGATCTCGTATTTTCTCTCTCTTTTCTTTCTCTCTCTTTCTTTCTCTCTCTTCTCTCTAACCTTTTTTTTTTTTCTCTAATCAGTCATAGGGACTTTGTGGTACCAGGTTTCTACTGTATGAACAAGGGTTTTGGGCTGTCGATTATCTCTTTATAATTTCTAATATTTAAGATTTAATTCTGTAGGAGCAAAAATATCTACGTAAGAAAGTGTTGAGCAAGGTACTCTACACCCGAGTTTATAAATCAAAGTGTAGGCCGATACTTATTATTTTTGATTTGGTTGTTAGTAGAGGTAACAATTATTGCACACAAACACCTACATGGATATATGTATTTTTGTGATGTATATCGGTGATCTTGATTTTGCAATATTTGAAATATGATTGCTGATTGATTTAGGATTCGAATATGTAAATAGATGTTCTTTATTATATACACGTTTCCAATATTTATGATTTTGGTTGCTTTAAATATATATGGTGTTGGTTCCTTTAGACATGGCAAGAAATATTGTACGAAATTATATTTATTTGGCAAGGATAAAATTGAATGACTTGATGGTTGTGTAAAGACGATTTGTACTAGCCGCGTTATGGATTGCCAATCATGGGCCGGACCATGACACTTTGATTTGCCGGACCAAAGCACCGATATTATGGAATGCCAGTCATGGGCTGAATCGTGATATTATGGTTTGCTGCATAGGCCGAAATATGGGATTATGGTTTGCCACCACAGGCTGAGGCGTGGGATTATAATTTGGCTTCATGGGCTGTGAAAGTATGGTTTGTTAGTCACGGGCTGAGATTTGTTCTTGAATAGTCTAAATTGGAAAGATAATTACTGATTGGGAATTTGAAAAATAACAAAAAATAAGACATGAAACTACTTTAAATTGATGATATATCTGATATGTTCTCTTGCATGTAGATGGACATATATCTATATGGATTTATTCAACTGTACCGAATAGTTGGTACGAGGTTTTAAATATCTGTAGACGTGCTTCTCATTTTTATTTATCAGAGGGACCATTTGATCTTGTTTTTAGTTATTGGAACACAAATCAGTTCGCGCAAGATGCTGAGACACCAAATTCTTCCCATGGAGCTACGTATTTGCAACATTTGGTGACAGTAATGACTAGTCTTTGTAGTAGTATTTTTTTTTTCTTTGAAGTCTTGCTTCCTAGTATCCTCAGTTCTCAATTACCATGACCATTAGCTTCTAAGCATTGTCACATCCTTTTGTGAATAATTCTTTTTCTCTGGCAGTTCTTCTCAATGGATAGATTATAAATCCTTAATATTCAGCCTGCCTCCACTTCTCATGCCTATCAGCTTGGTTAGCTTCTCCTCATTGGGCTCCTTTGAGAACTTTATCCTTATCACGATCAATTCTCAATTTCTTATACTTTTGGGTGCTAGAACCAAGCGCTCAGGAGGTCGGTATTTTCTGCAGGTCAGCAAAGTCCAGAAGATTTTGTAGAATTTATGAGCTTAAATGCATTTACCAATGAAGGTTTTGAGTTTTTTAGTAGGTCCTATCCTTTTGGTTCCTGAAATAATACCTCGAGTTTCGATGTCAATTCCTTTGCTGTCTTCATTCTAAGAACTCCGTCGACATTCAGCTTTGTTGCTATTTGCCCTGTGCCGTGTAACCCTTCTACTCACATTTATGAAATTTTATATTTAGGTTGGAAGAGTTAATTATACTCTGTTTTAAACATGATATCAATAGGTCATGTCTGTTGCAGCATCAGCATGCTGATGATTGGACTAAATATAAAATTTCAAAGAACATGGTACTGTTGGGCACTTTTAACTCCCAGTGAGGCGTAGAACTATGAGCCCTAATATCTCAATTTAATGGTTTAGAGGACTTAATAAAGCGCGCGCGCGCACACACACACTGTAAGGCCCGCATGTGGTTTGGGCCGGCCTCCAAGCGAGGCGGCCCAATGCATGAGGAAGCGGGGAGGGAGACCCCCGATTGGCTCCCTCCCCTGTTTTCACGCTCTTTCCCCCCTCCTCCCGAATCCATCGGAGGGAATAATAGGATGATAAAAACCCTAGCAACCGGGCCGAGAACTCCCCTCTTCCTAGGGCTTCCGTCGAGAGCCGTCCACACACACACAAAAAAAAAAAGGGGAAGAGAGATTGGGTTCTACCTTGCCGTGGGAAGGATCAGAGCTTTCGCCGTCGATCCGGTCGGGAGGACCTCGCCGGAGGCAAGGTGAGCATCTCCTCCTCCTCCTCCATCGCTTTTGGCCCTTGCTTCTTTGGGAATGTAGCCGGGAAGTCGCCGGATTGAAGGAGAAGCCGAGCCCTGTTCGGTCTTCATCTCCTCTTTTGTTCCGGCCGACCGTCGCCGGGCGTGGCACCGCCGGCACCACCACAGGCCGACGACCATGGAGCGTCGCCGGCCGTGGGCCACCTACGGCCGAGCCCCCTTCCCCCCTTTCCGTCGGGAAGAAGGAAGAAGAAAAGAGGGAAAGAGAAAGGGGTTTTCCAATTTCCTTTTCTCTTATTATATTTCCCTCTCTCTCTAGTTGGGTTCTCTCTCTGCACATGGATCTGGGGAGAGCACTGCCTTATGGACTCTAGAAAGTCCTGGGATGTTAGATTTTAGAAGACCCTTTAGAGGATCAAACAGGGGTCCTAGATTATCATATATCTTTGATAAATTTTAATGATGATTTGATTATGTAGGGGAACAATCTATTGGATGAGAGGACGCTGAGCAGGATCCTACGCATTCCGGTTCATAGATCGCCGTGAGGGCGGATGATTAGTTGATTGAATTTTCAATAAAGGGTAAGAATCCTTGTACGTCAATCCTGCATGATATAAATATTTTTACATCATATATGTTTGATATGCTATGATCTAGACAAAGCATAAATAGTTTTATATTAAATTATATTTTGATCGTGTTGGCTTATGATTGGTACTATGGTGGATGCATGTATGCGCATA
>JAOXJJ010000001.1:7078260-7090933 GCA_025769935.1 Phoenix roebelenii
TGATCTTTAGGGCACTGCTCTAGGGCTCATGCGGCCGGTCGCGTACCGGACCCGGGTGCTGGGTTCGGGGCGTGACACACACACACAGAGAGAGAGAGAGAGAGAGAGAGAGAGAGAGAGAGAGAGAGAGGTGAACACAAGGCAGATCAGGCATAGCTTGTGATTGGCTTGTCTATATTTTTAGTATGAAATTTTAGCTTAAGCTCAGATAGTTTATCACACGAGCAAGCCTCTATATAGTTTGATCCTATGTTGAGGGATTCTCTCTGTTCGGCTACAAGTTGGCTCTGCATGTTTCTAGATCGTTGGACTTAGCGTTTTGTGAAAGCTTAGAAGCTAGAATCTAATTCACTCAAGAATGGGAGAGGCCTAACATCTTTTCCCAATACTATTTACGTATCTTGTGCAGTAAGAGTATAACTAATTTTTTAAACTGAACTCTTTTGCAAGCTTATTGGTCGAAAAGATAAATGTACCGTGTCCGGTCAACCTCAAAAGCTGAGGACTTATTTGGCGCTTTGAGTGATTCCAGCCGTTATCTGCCATGCCAAAGGTTTTCAAAGGTGTAGCGAACCTTCCCAGGTTCCCTCCAGCACCATTGGCTTTCAAGTGTGGGGCGAACTTTTTTCCAGGTTCCCTCCAGCACCATTAGCGCAAGGAAAAGCTAATTTTTCTATACCTTACAAGGTCTAATTAAGCTCTTCTTAAAAGCTGAGAGGCTTCCCTGACTCAACCAAAGATTGCCGAGAGTGGGAGCTTAGGAGAGAGGTGGTAGAGATGGGAGGGTCCTCTTCCAAATCCTCGTTTTGCAACTGTTTTTCATCCCAGTACGAAGAAGCTGACTCTGAGCCGAGTTGCACCTCAAGTAAAGTCTGGCCCAGCGCCATGGTTTGGAAAAAAGGAATTAAAGTTTGGAAATAAAGTCAACTCTTTGCTCAAGACTGTTAATCCGTTCAAGATACAAGTTGTTAATTGATAGAAATTGCGGTGCGATGTGAAGCGCCATGGTTGCAGTTTAGCAGAGCGATGCCATTTTCAGTGTTTTCTTTGTTGAGTAGCATCCAGATGGTGATCGCCTGTCGGATCTTTTTTGTTGTTGATAACTTGTGACATATTTTTTTTTAATTATGTTGCTATCAAAAAGGATGCTGTTTTCTTCCATTAAGTTTGATCCATTTCGGCGAAGGAAGAAAAGGCAACACAGCTGACCATCATGCATGGTTGTTTCCACTAAAAAAATCAGGTGCCGTTGTTAAATAGATAATAAAATGATGGTATCATAACAAGCGCATGGAGAAGCTAAGACACGAAGTACTTAATTCTTGTCCTAAGCCATAATTTCCATTTAGGAATTTACTTCTACATGGCTATTCCAAGGGTCCATCAAGTCGATGTCCGAGCTGAAAGATTTGGTGAATCTTTTTTGGCGTGAAACAAATGATAGTTTCATTATGGGTTTTCTTTTTCCTTATATATCGAAAAATATCTATAGTCTTAAGTTATCAAGACTCAGGCGAAGCTCATCTAGGGTTTAAGCTCGCTCAGCCAATTGTTAGACTCGAATCAAGTTTACATAAAATTAATTGTGATAGGATATTTTATGTGTTGTCTAGCTGTGTGGGGGATCTTTACATCAAAAGGAATGGGTTATTTGTCTCTAAGCTTCAGATGCTCCCTGCTTTGTCATTTTAGGTTCTTCGGTTCAGCCTGTTTTGGCACTATATTCTTTCTACCAACGTCTGTCCTCCTTTGTCGATTTCCATCATGCTTGTAACCTTTATGGCTAAGAAAGAACCAATGGCTCAAATACTTCTCAAGAAAAAACCCTAACGAGATTAACCTATTCGACCTAATCTGACCCAACCTGGCTTCAAAGTTCTCGACTCCAACAATATTAAAGTTCCCTTTATTCATTAGATGTGGCCCATATGGGTCCATGTGATCTAAGTTGATATTGCAACCGTACATTTCTACAATTCAAGCAAGTAATGTTTTGTACATTAGGAAGTTGTAGATTCAAGGAATCGGGTATTTGCTCTTGGTGGTCATATACTAATACTGATGGTGATAGTTTAGCAGCTCTTTTATTGCTCCAGAAGTCGCTCGCAGAATAAAGAGTAAAGTCCATGAAGAAAGAGTGGTGTCTATTTTAATGGCATCTAATTAAAGAATAGGTGTGCCTTTAGTAACATGAATGTCCCCACCAGTGTGCATGCACGTATGATCTGATACTGTATATTACTCGTACTCGGATGCATTTCTAAGGTGGAGAAAGCATCAAGGTTATTTCTAGCGACCTGGACGAGAAGGATCAGCACTTGCAATCTCACGACAGGGGTCCAACAACCATGGACCGCAAGATGATTTCTTCCTCAGAATCTACCACAGACCAACTACGGACCATTTCTTTTTGGGTCAAAGGAATATCTCCGCCCACACCCACTGAAAAGGACATGCATGGCCTTCCTTCAGATACTATATAAGGTTCGATGTTTCCCACTTTGGCATGCTTCACGTACCAAGGTTCGATGTTTTTTATCTTTAGGCCTTGCATATTAATCACTAGAGCTATGCTCTAGAAAATGTGCGGTCATGCCGTGTGCTGACCGGGTACAGAGTTCGGGGCGTGACAGTTTAGAGATTTCTAAGGTCCAACTTGGTCGACATTTCTTCTACGTGCACCTTTGAACTACATGGACTGAGCAGAACCAGGCCACCAACTGTTTACGAATCAGGATGAAAGCAGGATGAAGCCCTGCACGTTAAAATGATCAGCAATTATGGGCCATTCAGGGTGGACAATAGGCCCGCTTCTAACTGTTTGAAACAAACATGCAACGAGCCAGGTTCTGGGTATTCCCATTGTTAGAAAAGGAGAGCGAACTTTTGTTTCCAGGTTTCTGTGTCTCATCTGCGTCCAATTCAACGATGCTAATTGTTCCAATCCTAAAGGGAGGCTAGTTGTGAAAAGATTATGACATTTTAGAGATGTTCCGTTCGACTTGGAGAAATAAGCAAGGGACTATCTCTTTCCCTTTGATTGGATGCCATCCTGGACGACGGAGGGGTGCCATCCTATCGAACGGAGAGGGCTGGTTTTCTTCTTCTTCTCGGGGTCCAAAGTCTTTGCCTACCAGTCTAATCACTGCAGCTATGCTTCTTGTGGTGCTTGGCTTGCTGTGAGAGGAGTGATATATTACGCCGGCTCCCCCTCTTTTCAGCAATAATGTAATTTTCAGCTCAAGTGCTGCAATCGGATCTACAAAAAAGACGAGAGCATAAGTTAGGTTGTATTCATATATAATTCTATAAAGAATTCAATAAGTTAGGGATGTTGATGAGAGATCGATAAATCTTTATCCTGAAAAAAAAAATAGAGTTCATTTGGTTTCGCATGAACGGGGGAATCACGTAAGCCAGAGATGAGGCAGAAATACACAAGCACATGGATCATATTGCCACCAGACTTAGTTTAAGTTTTTCAGAAATATTTTTCTGGTGGCAGAAATTGATCAATGAAACTTCAGAAGAACTACATTGCTCCCTTTTCAATAATGATATACAGATATATATGTGGCATCTTATGCGCCAGATGGAGAACTTTAACATGTATGTCAATAAACCACCTGCATGCACACATACAAGCAAGCACGCGTGGATGATTAGAAAGATGCATCAGGCATGCATGTTCTCATCAAAACCACACCATAATTTGTAAACTATGCATACTTTTGTGAGAATGTCGATCAGGTTTATTTATTATGAAAAGGCCCATTTAGATTCAGAATGCTTACTAGAAAATTAAGAGATGATGACGACTCAAGAAGACATATGATAACTATGATATGATTCAAGAAGACTGAAAAGGCAAGCATCTTCAATTATTGTTAAAAGTCTGATATAGTTGTATCTCGGCACACTTTTAAGATAAGGATCCTAGTTCCAGCAAACTGGCTTCCTTTCACCACCTAGACAAGTTAGTGAATTGCCGATATGGGATTTTGTATTTGTTTATTATATCTTACTAAAAGAAGAATTACCTCAAATGCAATTTATCACGCCCCAAATCTCAAGCATGATATGCCTGTGTTACCGAAGCTTACAAAGAAAATCTGTATACAAATTTATACAATAATAACAGTGGTCCAAAGTTTTTCCATTTATTAAACAAAGAGATGCGGGTATAGAGCATTTAAATCCAACATTTGAATATTTAAAACTACAAAACCCCTAGTTTTATAGTCATAAACTAAATTTATTAATAGCTTGCTACTATGCTTGGAGTTTATTATCTTGTCATCCACTTGGTTTATTCTTTTTCCACTCCTAGAAACATTATTTATTTGAAAAAAAATATATAAAGAGATGAATGAGCTTTGCAGCATGGTAAATAACTAAGTACCACCATACCGGATCAAGTATAAGTTTTTATATGATTTAACACACCCTTTGTGTCATGCCCCGAATCTATCATCCGGGTCGGCCATGTGACACAACCATATACAACCTAGGGTAAGGCCCCAGAGAATATGCAAAGCTTGAAAATTTATTACAACCTCAATATCATTAAATAATAATGATCTGACTTTATAATAAATAAAAAAACTTGTAAAATTATAAAATTTTTTCATCCAACTGGTAATAGTGATCTATTCATCCCTTTCATCTATGATTTCAATCATAGATAAGTACTATTCAACCTGCAACTCTAAAATAAAAGGAAAAGAGGGTTGTGAGCTTCATATTCCAATAAAAATTCTCCATGCATGCACACTAGCATGATTATGAAGAGCATCTTTTAGCAAATATACAACTGATAGAAAATAGTCAGCTCAATAACCTAATAATTATATATTGCTCAATAGATCTAGTGCACATATTTATAAACACCCATATCACCCATGCCAGCATACACGCCAAGTTTAATCAAATAGCAATTCAATTACATTCATAAAACCATGAATGAGAGTCTCAAAATAGATGTCATATATCACCATAGTTTTGTGTAAACATGTCATCTATAACCCAAATCAACAATTCTATTCAAAGATAAGTTAGTGAGGTTAGATTAGCATAGATTACATCCCAATAACATTATCATTCTGGCGCTGGATTAGTCCCGCCCATGCTCCACCTGTGGCAGGCCAAAACACACACCACTTTTCACACGTGTTGGTTAGTTTGATTGCCTCTCTTTGTCTCAATCTCATAATTATGTAAAATTCAATTAAACACAATTTAACATCTTGATTCAATTTAAGTATTGGATTCGTCACAACCATGCTCTAGCCCGTGGTAGGACAAACACATACCATGCGTCCGCCCATCGTCGGTAACCACAATATCACAAATCAGCCCACAACTGATACGCCACGTTTCACACATGCCCGACTAGCCCGGTGCTCCCTTTTGCCCACTCATACAAAAATTTACTTTAATTATATCACAATTATGATTTAACTATATTTTAGTATCTGGAATTGATTATTCCAGTATTGGACTTGTTACATCCATACTCCAGCCTGTGGTAGGCCAAACACAATGCTGCACCCGAGCCCAAGACTGGCCCAATATATACACCACGTTTATTGCATGGACAACCAATCCAGATGCCACCCATGCCCCATCTTATAATTATATCAAACTCTTGATTTATTTATAGTCTACATGATTTCTATAATAAGTCACCAATTAATAAGTTTCATATGAAGCTAGACTAAGTAACATCATAATCCATGTAACATCATATCATCAAAGCATCAGCACATAATGCACACTAACATATTTTGAATACTTGCAATCATATAGACAATAACATAAATAATATATTTTAATCATGACTATATAATGCATCTATTTACAAATTTGCCATAATCATTAGATGATTGTGTTGAGAAATTCCTACCTCTTTGCCGATAACTTAGACAACTAATCATCTGTCGATATCACGATCTATAAATCAGCATGTGCAGAACCATGCTTGACATCCTCTTGGCCATAAGATTTTTCTACTATGGAATCAAATTAACATAAAAATCATCTGAGGTAACTGACAATCTAGAACCCCCCACTAGTCCACTGAAGGGCCCACGATCACGTAATAATGTAGGACTACCCACCGAGTCCCTACCCAAAATTTTCCTGAATCAACTAGAGAGTAAACACAAGATAGAGAGAGAAAAGAAGAAGAAAGAAGAGAGAGAAAAGAGCAATAGGAGAGAGAAACTAGAGAGGGGAGAGAGAAAATAAGAGAAGAAGAAGAGAAAATTGTGAGGATCTCTCTCCCCCTCTCCTTGCCAAATCGGAGAAGGATAGGCCACTAGAGGCAACGATAATCATCGGTGGGCAATGTCCCTCTGTGGCATCTAGCGGCAGGCCAACGACGACGAGCCAAGCATGGCAGTGGTCAGCCAAACAAAAGAAGAAAGAAAAGTAAAAGAGGGGAGACCCTGCCCATGTTCAATCTGGCGATTCAACGAAGAAATAATGGCCCAAAAGTTGAAAGAAGGAGAAGAGAGAGGTTTAGAAACCAAATTTACCTCCTGCAATCTCCCATGGCCAGATTGATAATTAAAACTCCTAGCATTCCCCATGGAAAATCTAGAGATCCATGGCTCTAATTGAAAAACTTCTATTGCTTGAGGAGAGGGGAAGAGTCTCTTTTATAGACAAGAATCAAAGCTTATCGTGGAAAAATTGGAAGTCCTAGTCTCCTCAATCCGATGGGATCGGAGGAAGAAGACAAACTCTGGTAGGAGTTCTCTCCTTCCTCTTCCACATACAAGTCGCATGAGCTCTTGCTCACACCGGGCTTGTGGCCCAAACACGTGTGGGTTGGTCAATGGACCGGATCTTCGAAATTAACATCCTTAAGGCTTCGAAAAGTTGAGAATACTCAATCCTTATCTCATCCTCAAGTTTTTCAAGTAGTCTCCATAACTATAAGCAAATCCAAACCAAATTCCTCTAAAACACTCTCAAACTTAGAGTTAATATTTTTGAACAGATTCAAAATAACTTAACCCATCACACTTTCATTGTGCAACTCTGATAAAAACCCACTAAAATTATCCGAGTTTGCTAAATCATTTCTGAATCAATAAGATCCTAAAAATTTGTCAAACGCCACAAATTATAACCTTAGACACAAATTGTCCATCGAAAGTCAAACCCTATAGGTCACTTTTGGTACAACCCTTAGCAATCATAAATCTAATTTTTGATGTCTCTTATGCCACAGTCCCTAATAATCTTAAACCTTAAGTTCTGATACCACTTCTTTCATGCTCCAAACCTATCACCCGGGTTAGCCACGTGACACAACTACATGCACCCTAGAGCATGGCCTAAAAATTTATTACAACTACAATATCATTAAACAATAATGATCTCAATTCATAACAAATAACAAAACTTGTAAAATTACAAAATTCATTCATCCAATTGGTAACAATGAGCTATTCATCCCTTTCATCTGCAATCTTAACTATAGCCAAGTACTACATAACTTGCAACTCCAAAAAGAAAAAAAAGAAGGTTGTGAGTTTTACAACCAACTAAAAATTCTCTATGAATGCACACACAATAGTTAGATCAACAACCTAATAATTGTATATTGCTCAAAAGATCTAGTGCATATATTTATAAACACCTATATAAGCCATGCCACCATACATGCCAAGTTTAATCAAATAGAAATTCAATTACATACATATCACCATGAATGAGAGTCTCAAGATAGATATCAGATATCACCATAGTTCTATGTAAACACGTCACCTATCACCCAAAACAACAATTCTATTCAACAGTAGGTCAGTGAGGTTATTTATCATTATCCGATTAACATAGATCAGACCCTGACAACATTATCATTCCGGCATTGGACTCGTCTCGCACATGCTCCAGCTCGTGGTAGCCCAAAATACACACCATGTTGTCGCCCATGGCCAGCACCCACGACATCACATCTCAGCCACAACTGATATCACAAACACCATATTTCACATGTGTCGGCTAGTCTAATTGCCTCTTTTTTCTCGATCTCAAAATTATACGAAATTCAATTAAACATAATTTAACATCTTGATTTGATTTTGGCATTGGATTAGTCACAGCCATGCTCCAGACCGTGGTAGGCCAAATACATTCCATGCTTCCACCCATGGCCGGCAACCTCAATATCACAACTTAGCCCATGACTGACAGACCATGTTTCACACATGGCTGACTAGCCTGGATGCCCTCTTTTGCCCACTCTTAACAAAATTCAGTTTAACTATATCACAATTATGATTTAACTGTATTTCATAATTTGGAATTAATTTTTTCAGCATTGTACTAGTTACAACCACACTCCAGCCTGTGGTAGGCCAAACACAATATTACACCCTAGCCCAAAACTGATCCAGCTTATATATTATGTTTCTTGCATGGCCAACCAATCTAGATGTCGTCCATACCCCATCTCATAACCATATCAAAATCTTAATTTATTTTTAGTCTACATGATTTTTATGATAAGTCACCAATTAATAAGTTTCATATGTAGCTAGGCTAAGTAACATCATAATCTACATAACATCACATCATCAAATCATCAGCACATAATGCGCACTAACATATGTAGAATACTTGCAATCATGCAGACAATAGCATAAATTATTTATTTCAATCATGAATATACAATACATATGTTTACAAATTTTTCATAATCATGTGGATGATTGTATTGAGAAATTTTTACCTCTACGCTATGCGCCAACAATTCAGACAGACTAGTCACTTATCTTCACTGCTATCTATGAACCAAAGTGTGTTGAACATGCTCAACATCCTTTTGCCTAAAATATTGTTCTACAGAACCCACAACCCAAAACCCTCTTTGCTGGTCCACTAAAGGTCTGCCGTTTTGTAGCAACCTAGGATTACTGACGCATCCTTTCCATCCAAAATTTCTCCGAATGAATCGGTAGAGAGGTTCGAGGGAGAAGAGCGAATGAGAGGGCAGTAGGTCGGTGCCGAGAATGGTGGTGGACAGGGCCTTTCGTCATGCCGCAGAGATCATCACGGTTATCATGTCGAGATCCTCTGGGATGGCCAAAGACATTTGGGATACCCGTTCCGCTTTCACATCACCTAGATTTGCCCTCTTTTCATGGGTACCCCATCCTTTGGTCATTTCAAAGTCAATTTTGATGGCAACATGCCAGCAGATTGAGGGTATGGTGGAGTGAATTTTGTGACCAAAGACCATCATGGCATGATGATAGTGGCGGGGGGTCGACGCACTCGGCCTGACCGCCATTAAGGTGGAGCTTTGGGCTGCCTAGGAGGGCATCTCCTATGCGAGAAGAGTACTTGGAGCAGATGGGGTACACCTGGAGGAGAATTCCTCTATTATGATCGATTGGATACGAGGAGTGGACTGTTATGGAGATGGGCACCCGTTGATTAGTGAGACCCGCAGACTGGTCAGATGGATAGAGTTCTTTCAGGCAGCACATGTGTTTCAGGAGACAAACAGAGCTGCAGATTGGGTTGCGTCCTTCATTGCTCGGCACTCCGGAGAATTTTTCTAGACTAGGGCTGCTGATATTTTTTCTTTTTTATATCATTTTTTTTCTTTTGACTTGGCTGGCTTTACCCATGTAAGAGCTATATGAAATGCTGGTTTTACCACAAAAAAAAAATATTATCCTCTTGTCCAAAAGAGCGAGACATCTCTCTCCCTCTCCCTCTCGACCATGGAGGAGACAACGGACAGCGGCCACGGTAGCCCCCCTGGTGGCGACGACGACGACAACAACCCCGACCATGAGCCATCACCAGTGGTGGTCGGCAAACCAAGGAAAAAGAAGAGGAAATCGGAACAACCCTGTTTCACTCTTTTCTAGTTGCTCACCGACCAACAGCCTTGGCAGCAGCAGCCATTGAACCGAGAGACCAAAAGGAGGAAGAAGTCCGACTCCCTTACCTCACTCTGGCGAAGTTTCGATGACCCTTTCCGGCTGAAATCGAAGGACAAATATGGCAAAAAGGCTGCAAAATTGGCAGTGATTCTCGTGATTTCCGATGGTGGAGTTCAAGGAGGGGATGCATGCTTATTCATAGATGGAAATCCTATCTCTTGGCGGCCTTTGGATCACCTTAAAACCCCCTGGTTTCCAGTGCAATCAGGGAGGAAGAAAACTCGTAGTTGGAGTCTTTCTTCCTGCGTCCCTCACGTGCGAAGCACGCTCGATGACCCCCAAGGGTTCAGGCCTCTTCAGGCCAGCCCGCTAGCCCAAGTAATTCTGGGTTATCACACATAGTAAAAGTATAACTAATTTTTTTAACTAAACCATTTTATTATAACCCTTATTGGGTTGTTATAAAGACCATGTGCTAAGCCATTGCTGTCACGTCCTTTTGGAACAAAATAAAGAAACATTTGGAAATGAGCGAGTGCAAGTTTAAGGTAATTAAACACCCCTTTTGTACCAATCAAATCATATGCAAAACACCTTTACTGAAAATCTCTCTTTTGAGAGGATATTGACTCATCCACGTAATATAGGACTCGATCATTGGCACCTCCTGTTCTACCGGTCGCTAGGTGACAACTTGTCCAGATTCCGTACTTGTGCTGCAGGGCATCTCACAGCCCATAAAGATAAACCCCACCTGACCATGATGATCAATATTCTACCTGTATCAATTTAGTAAGCAACGTGATTACAACAATTAGAATAGTTACTAAAGGCTAAAGTGGGAGATTTTATCCTGAATTCGTCAAGTAGAAGCCTCTTTGGATTTTTCTATAGAATTAGGTTAAAATTCTTATAATATTCGTAGATTGGGCTAGGCTAACTAAAAGGATCACAAACTATATGCCAGGCTAGGTATGTATTCATAAAATATTTAAAAATAACTTTGGAGTGGCTCGATACAAATCTCAAAGGGAGAACAAAAAAATCTGCTGAGATATTTTTGTCTCCAAATGGTATTGAGGCCGGCCCAGTCCAAAGCTGTTCTTTAATATTATACATAGCCCAGTTTGTAGTATGTGATTTTACTGGTTGTACTAGCCTAATTCACAAATCATATAAAATTTTTAGCCCAATTATATAGGAAATTTCAAATGGGTTCGAAGTGGGTGTGCCAAACCATGGCAAAAAGATAAGTGAAAGGGGATAGCATATATTGCATTCAAGGGAAAGTAGGACCTTGCAGCTACTGTAACGCTAACCATTTTGCTACCAACCAGTGATCAAAAGCACAAATCCAAAGTAGACAAGAATTATCTTCTTTTGGCCAATCCTACTTATTCGCTAAAGTTCTAACACCGAGATAATAAATTTTACGGTGGAAGTCCAACATTTTATTAATTCCCACCAACTTGACGGTGTTCCTTGGTTGCCTTCTTTTGGGTCTAGAACACGAGGTATGCTACGAGCAGCATTACATTAATAGGAGTCCCTAGCTTTATGGAGGCTTCTCAGTCAATGTAATTGATTGCTAGCTAAGCAATCTTGTAACCCTTCTAATCCATTAACTTGGTGGCCAGCAAACGTTGCGTAAGGTATTTGTTCTAGCCTGCATGATGAATATCAGTGCTGAATGAAAAGGTGTTGTAAGGCTAGACTTCCGGAGGTTTTCAGTGCTCAATGAAAACATAATAGAGCTTTGTTAGACACAGTTCCTAGCTGAAGTTTTCGGTTCACTCTTGCTTTTCTGCACCGACATAGGATATTATAGCACTATTACATTCCTCACATTGTTGTCGAACATAATCGATCAAAGCATCGGATGCATTTGAATATCCCATCCCTGCAATTTAGCTGAAATTATCGACTTGTATCCCTTACACCAGAGAGAGCTGTGCATGCTCAAATTGCTGCTACATTGCTCATCTCGGAAACGAGGGCTCTCACTCATCTAAAAAAATAAAGAGCATGAATTCGCATGCCGAGATGGGTGGTACGGCGGTGATCCGAGCACGCAATATGGCGCAAGAGTTTGCACCACAAGAATTCTGAACCGAAATTATTGGTCTAATCCATAATATGCGCAGCTAATTAGTTCTAAGGGTATGGCTCCTTGTGTTCTTTGAAAGGAGAGGTGTGGGTATCGTAGCGTTTGAACTCTCGCCAGTCTTCTAGAAAACAGAGTTTATGATTGCAAAGCTTGTCGAAAAGATAAACGTACCGTGCGGAGAAATTATTCCAACTTCCCGGTCAGGTTCAAAAGCAGTGGACTGAAAAGCATTGTGAATGATTTCACTAGGGTGCATCTGGACCACCCGTTATCTGCGATTCGAATGGCTTGCTCTTCACCCCCACCCGTCATCTGGACCACCAGGGTGTACAGAATCTTGTTAGGTTCCTCCACGCCCATTAGCTCAAGGAAAAGCTAATTTCTATAAATTTGGGAGGCTGAGCTCTTCTTAGAAGCAGCGAGGCTTCCCTGACTCAAACCAAAGAGTGAGCTTAGGAGAGAGGCGGTAGGGAGCAATGGGAGGGTCCTCTTCCAAATCCCCGTTTTGCAACTGCTTTTCAGCTCAGTATGAAGAAGCTGACTCTGAGCCGAGGTGCACCTCAAGTAAAGTCAGGCCAAGTGATGAGGACCGAGAGGGATATGTTGGCGAGCCGGACGTCGACCACAAAGCCTCTGCCTTCATAGCTAAATTCCA
>JAOXJJ010000001.1:7091033-7120889 GCA_025769935.1 Phoenix roebelenii
TCTTCTATCGTTATCATCCCAATCTTTTTCAAGCTCGGGTATAGCAATGTTATCAACATAGATAGAAGGAATATATGGTCCATTAACTATGATGCTCCAAACATCATAATCTTAGGATTGAATAAATATCCTCATTCTTGCCTTCCGATAGATATAGTTAGCTCCATTGAACAATGGAGACCTATTGGTGGATTGCCCCTCGCTCAGGAAAGATCCAAAAGGGGTTGTCAACTTAATCTTTTACTCCTTTTAAAGATTCGAATGCCAATCGATATAAGAGCACCTACTCTGATACCACTTGTTGCCCAAGGAGACAACCTAAGAGGGGGGTGAATTGGGTTTTAATTAATTATTGATCAATTAAAAATAAGGTCAGTGATTAACTAAATCTACTGCAAGTGAATTAGTTAGATCACTAGATGCAATGAATAAAGAGAGAGAAAAAGATACGGTCCAATACAAACACAGAAAGTTTTATAGTGGTTCGGAGCCAACCCTTGCTCCTACGTCCACTCTCCAAGCCGCACTTAGGAGTTCACTATAATCCCTAGGATTACAGCCGGTTGTTTTGCAAGCTCACAATCTAACTTGTTGTTTTCACGAGGTCACAATGAACTCGGTCGGTTTTGACAGGCTCACCGACTAAAACCACTCGATTGTTTTTCCGGGTTCACAATCAAACCCAGTTGATTTTTTCCGGTTCACCAACTACAACTTTACACCGTTGGTTTTATCTTTAGCTCACCAACAAACCTTACAATCCTTGAATCAATCCTCTGATTGAATCAAGTATACAAAATAAGAGTTTATAGTTCACAAGAAGCTTCTAAAAAAGCAAATATGAAACAATATAAGCAAGGTTGGGTTAGAAGCCCTCAAACAGATTTGAGATGAGGAAGTGGGGCTTGTCAATTTCTGAGTCTCCTCTTGAATGAGCCGAAGGATGGAGAACAGTAGGCAGAGCCTTGAATGCGAAGGAAGCCTGTTGGGTTTGAGTTGAATGCACTTCTTCCTTCTTTTGCTTGAATTCACTCGATGGAAGCTCTTGGTAGTTGAAAAACTTTAATGCTCAAATGGAATAACTCTCTTGTTGTCTACTACTGTTCAATCTAGATATTTAAGTGATTCCTTTTGAAAAATAGCCGTTAGAGAGTGATTTGGAGCCGTTCTGACCCGTCTGTACAATCTGACAATGTATCCGTTGGGATCGGAGTCGACTCACGCGATCTGGAGTCGACTCACGCGATCTGGAGTCGACTTGTCTGTTACTAGAGTCGACTCGTGCTTTACTGGAGACGACTCCTCCACTATTTCAGATTTGAATTAAAGTGCATGCCTCATCCCGGGGTCGACTCGGACCAAACTGGAGTCGACTCGCCAATAGCTGGAGACGACTCGGGCACTTAGGGATCGACTCGTTCTCAGGGTTCCAGAAACCCAACTTTCTATTTTTCTTCCTCGAGTCGACTCGGGTTTACTTGGAGTCGACTCGGCTGACTTGAGAGGCGACTCGAGATCTTTGGAAGACGTCTCATTCTCAGAGACCGGAAAATTGATTCTCTGTCTTTTGAGCTGTTCTGCCTCGGAGTCGACTCGGACCTTGTTGGAGTTGACTCGGCTAACTTGAGGGTCGACTCTGAAACACTTGGAGTCCACTCGTTCACAGGGTCTCCAAAACTGAGTCTCTGCCTTTCAAATTGCTTTCCTCTGGGAGTCGACTCGGACAAACTTAGAGTCGACTCGCCAAGCGTCGGAGTCGACTCGCAACCTTCTGGAGTCGACTCGGTGACAGGGTCTAAAATTCGTTGTTCTGTCTTTCTGTTTGTTACCCTTTGGAGTCGACTCGGGACCATCTGGAGTCGACTCGCTAAGCATCGAAGTCGACTCGAAATCTTTTGGAGTCGACTCGCTAACATGGTCTAAATTTCATCGTTCTGTCTTTCTGTCTGTTCTCAGTCGGAGTCGACTCGGAGAGTCCCGGAGTCGACTCGAGCTTGTGCCAGAAACTTTAAGTATCCCGGAGTCAACTCGCAAAGTTCTGGAGTCGACTCGTAATGCAGACTTTGGTTCAAATTGAGTCTAATACTTAGCCAAAATATTTTGAACTAAAGCTCAAAGCACTTAAATAGAAATTCATAAAGATTTGGCTGAAACACTAGATTGAATTCATTAGAACAACCTAAGACATACTCAAATGTTTTATGCTCATCAAAATCAATTAGGGATTTACTCAATCACTCTACACTTATACTACCTATCAGATAGATAATTATGCTTGATAAGTCAAAACCATTATTGTTCTCCGTTCAACCTACTTTATTTGGCACCCTCTCTGTCATTCCTGCATATTTGACTTCTCGTGTGATCCTCTCTGGTTGGTTTGGTTAGCTTCCATACGATATTCCTTTGGACTAAAACATTCTCCTGGAACCTATAACACCTGTTATGTTTTTACCCAGTCATGTAGCTAATTAAGCATATGTCTCCCATGTGTTAATGTAAGTAAGGATATGGTGTAAACATTTAGGAACATTGATTATTGCCCAAAACCTTCAAAGTCTATAATTTTCTTCGATCAATAAAATTTCTTTCGTGGCCTCAATCCTGAAAATTTTAAATTTTCTTTCCTTCCAAATGCACCACCAAACATTAGTAGATAAAATATCCCAACCAGCTAAGTTTGTTCTCGATCGTCCTTCTCCAAGGTCCCCAAAACAAAATTATAGAAAAAAGTATAAATATCTGAATTACAGAGTCCACAATAATTTGGGCAAGGCTAGTTTCTTTTTAAGAAATTATTGGCGGTCAGAGTTTTGCCTTTAGTGGCCAAAGAAAGGAATATTTTGAGTATTTCCTCCCTTTTCATTATACTTTGGTCAAAGGAAGGACCATAACATGAGCATGCAAACCGAAAAAATATCTACCTGGTTGCAGTAATTAACAATAAATCTTAAAGCATATTAGATAGCAGTAAGATCAAAGATAAGCAGACAAAAGTTGTTAAAAAGCACACCATAGCCCTCGGTAGGAATGTATATCGAAAAAGATTCTCCGACTAAATTAGTGGTTATATGTGCAGAATACTCTCCGTAACCACTCGGCTCGTTATCATTTTAATATTTCGTAAAGCAACCATCCATACACCGGGCTTCTTTAGCCAACATTTAATGTCACCGATCCTAAGACCACAATCACAAGCTCTTTTAAAAGTATCTAACTAGAAGCAAAGCCTCTTCTTACATGTCCCAAATGGCAGTGAGAGGTTAAAACAACAACCCAACAGGTCCATCACAACCTCCTCTACCAAATCGCCAAAGATGTAGCCCTCTAACCCCACGCCAACTCTCCCCAGCTCCCACCTCTCCTCCCACACACCATCCTCCCACACCTCACCCACACTATCCACCATTGCCTGGGTTCTCCTCTGCCACCACCGCCGCTGGCCACCCTCCAGTCTCCTTCTCGCCACTCCAGAATCCTCCACAACCTTGCCGTCCTTCCACTCGGATAACCGCGGCAGCCCTTCGTTAGCAATTCGATGGAAGAAGGAACAGCTCTCGTCGCTAACCCTCAGCTTCTTGTATTGTCGACCATCTCCTGCACCATGGATTCAGTATTAAAGCTCAACCATGCACCTAATTCTGTTACACTGTACAGCATCGTCAACCGATAACGGCCTGCCACGTATACAATATAAGTGGCCTGAGCTATCTTGTGCACGTGTCAGGACTGGTTTGCAGATTCAGCTGTCTGCTCTTGTTCATTACCATTTTTCTCCTGCACAACAGAGTCCAGAGAAGAGAACTGACCTAAAGAGAAGACGCTCGTACGCAAAGGCTTCACGATCTTTGATCCAACAGCTGCAATTGTGGAGCCACAATGTTTTTCTGCATCTGCATCAAGATTCAAGACAGTTATATTTTTTTGGAAGAAGGAAAGATTGATGTAATAATTCGCTCTCATGGTTCCAATAGAAGACAAGCGCACTATAACACTTGCCATTATCGGGTCTCTTCGACCGATACCGAGGAGACGATATCGCGTCGAGAACCGAAACGGGGCTGGGCTGCTCGCCGTTAATCTCGGAGCATTTCGCCTCCTCCTCTATCCTGGAATCTCCGCTGTCCAAATCTTGCCGCCCCGCCAGACCTTTCACCGCGCCGACTGTGATCTGTTCCACCGATCCAACGGCAGCCACTGCCTTTACCCGCACCTCTGCAAATCGAACGGCCTCGATGATCCGCTTCAACGCCTTTAAATCTTCGTCGCACTTCTCCAGCGCGCCGAGGAGCTTCCTCCGTTTTTCGGCGGCCGACTCCGGCGAGCTCACCGGGACATCCTCCAGTCCCATCAGCCTCGCAACCAGTGCCGGCGGCCGCCGCGGGCTGTCAGGAGATGCAGTGGATATCGACCGCCGGATCTCCGGCGGCAGTGTTGGACTTCTCGGCACCTCGCACGAGTGCCGCCGGAGCTCCGGGACGACAACGGCCTTCTCCGGCGTGATGGCACGGCTCGTCTCCCTCTTCTTTCCTTCATTTGCTTGCGGCACCGTAGGTGGTCGTTTCTCCGGTAACGGCAATGATATAACGGTTTCCTCCTTCTTTCGAGCTGAAAGCGCCGTAGACCAACGGTTAGTTTACGTTAAGGAGAGAGAAAGAGGGGAGAGGGAGAGGGAGTGCAGGACCTGACGGCAAGCGTTTGCGTGAGCGGTTGTGGTGGTGGCGGGAGAGGAGATGGAATATACCAGACATGCATCCAACGTTCTTCTTGAGACCGTGGCGGTTTTCCGATCTGGTTTCACGGCGAGATGACGACGTCTGCATCATTTCCCTGTTTCCCGTTCCTCTCTCTCCCCCTCTCTCCTCTCTCTTTATTCTCTCCTCGTTTCTATTCGCCAGTGCCGTCGCTGAGGCATAAAAGATGAGAAGAGAGGGAGAGCCGAGCTTCGAAGAATCGTACTCGACTGAAAGCCGGCAAATAGCACACGTATTTGGATACAATTACGGGTGTACCATTGTCGATGTCACGCAAACGGACATGTAGGAGATTTTGGGCTCGCAATGTCATCCAGAGAGTTTATCTTGTGATGTGGAGGGGCTTGCAACTGACGTTAATTACAGAAGAAACGCTTTGAGGGCATCCGAGGGTCCGTGGTGGGTGTGCTGATGGTCCCCGTTGTGGACCATCGCAGGCGGACGGCCATGAATGTCCGGACCACGGTGGTCCCCGGTGGGACTTTGATCACCGTCGTTTGCTCCACGGGTTCGTCTTTTTGTCGCTTCGGCTAAAGAGAAATAAAAGAAAAGCGGGGATCGGACGATGATGTGGCGGGATCCGGACAAGAATCCTAAGCCGGCGACAGCACCGCGTGGCGCTGCCTGTAGGACTTTTAGGTCACATCGTACAGTAATTTATTGCTGCCTATTGCCACACGATCATGAATGGACGGTGACTGATTGCTCTCAACCACCAATTGGTATCTTCGGGAAGGATGAGTGATGCCGTTCCATTCGCATCTTTGTTCCCAGTGTTCGGTAGTGTGAAAGATGAAAGGCGAAGGGGTAAGAAAGAAAAAAGAGTAGAGGTTCTTTAACTTTTATCGGGTTCTGAGCCTTGGTGTTAGGGAAGAGGAAGAGGCAAGACAGTGGAAAGCTGCAGCAGGGGAGGAAAGAGGGCGTGAAGGGAAATCATTGATTCAGGCATCCACCACCAGGCGAAAGAGGGGATTTGTGGGGGCGGTTGGCTCTCTTTTTTTTTCCAACTTTCAAGTGACAGTCACATGCCTTGCTGTGAATTGAGTGAAAAGATAGACGAAGATAGGGAGCATGTTGGTGGTGAATGATGGATTGCATACCCGGGAACATGTAATGTCACAGTAGAGAAAGCTTTCCACGATGGCAAATTAAAGCAAAAATGCGTGAGATGCCTATGGTCCTGGTGCCCCTTTGTGAGTGTTTGAGGGTGACCGAATTAAGTTGGCACTTGCTGCTCCTACTGATTATGGTACCACTGGTGCGATCCAGTTCTTCATGACCGTAACTAACCGTAAAATACCATTTCAGAGAGCAAAGAGTAATTAGGCGCACCTGTGCATAAATCAGTTAGTAAAATGTTCTCACCATGTTGTGGGGCATGTCAGATGGTATAGAAAAGAACGAAAATGCTTTATTTTAAGTAAAGAACTAAAAATGCTTTAGTGACTCAGAAATGTAACTCAACCGGTTTCTTGTATTCCATTGCTCCCTTGGTATATATACTGTAAATTGTGCCGTACAATTAAGTATTGTTAATAAGTAGAGCTGATAGTGGGCCGAACTTCAGGCTTAAATTATATTTATTTTTAGTCGGACTTCGGCTGGGCCTATTAGAATGTTTGATAGTTTTTGTGCCCAAGTCCAACTCATGATCGCCTATATGCGAATGATGGAAGACGGCCAGACTTTTTTGAGTAATTTTTCTGACATACCATAGCATTGTCGGAAAAGAACACTGTTGAGGTTGCCTAATCCAATTTTTTTTGCCCTTCCTACATACATGTTTAGCATAACTCCTTTGCAGTTAAGCCTACAAGCTCTTGTACCAAGTGCATGGCTGATAGAATGACGCAGAGGAAAAGTGGCTAGGGTTAGTTCAAGTTTCTTTTGGTTCAGAAAATTAACTTTCCCGATATTAATATGCTGAATAACAATAGTACTCCAACGCCAGTGACTTGTCTAACTCAACTTAGACAATATAGTTTACCATTTATATCATAGAAGTTTGTTATTTATTTATTTTTTTGGTTTGTATTAACTTGGTGCATTCACAAATGTAGTGGCCAAGCTTGCTGCAATTATAGCAATTCACCTTCAACTTTTCTTTCTTACCTCCATAGCGTCTCTTCAATACTTGGTAGGCTCTCCTTTATTGGTACATTGTTCCTCCCAATTTGCTTTTCATTGTATTGTCCTAATTTCAAAATGATGTGCCGAATTAGAAAACGTTTATCATTTTTATTGCGCATGTTGTGAGCTTCATCTACTCATATAAATTGAGCAATGTTCAAAAAACAGCTGGAAGTTGATAATCATTTGCTAGGATATAGCACCATCACAGTTTTGAATACAAATGAAATTTCCTACATGAAGGTTTTGAGAACCATTTCGTAAATATCAAATTTAGTGTCATTATTCTCAACATCATAGCCACAATGCTACCAAAAGCAAGTTTCAATTTCTTCCACATTTCTTGGGCAGGACAAAACTTAAATTCACCAATTAGATTATTATGCCTGTAGCTTACCATGATAAAGAACACATATTAGTTTTTCTTTATAGAGTTTTGATATGTTCTCAAATCATAATTGTATTGGTCATATTTCCAATTTTGGGTTCTTGCATAGTTCAAGTGTTTTCTGTAGTTCTTGCTCACTAAGGAGATGGATTTTATTGAGTTATATATATTATTTTTTCATCCGATTTCCCACCTCTGGTAAGTCAAAAATAGTGTTTCATATATCATAATCGCATTCATCATGCACAGTAACATGTATATGTCATATACATATTCTCCCAATTATCCCATCAAATGACACCTTCCATACTTCAGGAGATCGAAAATTTCAGTAAAGCTAATAATCATCTCTTAAACACATTGTTTAGATCCTTGCTTTTTTATTAATTTTGCATGAAGGCATGATGAGATCATCCGAAGAAACACCTTAGAAAACTACTTACCAAACTAGAAACTACATAAAAGAATGTAAAATAGTTTTTTAACAATAAACAATCATTAAACAAATGTTCTATATCCCACGAACTTTCAACAAGGTCTAATCATATCCAAAATGTACATCAAATGTGAAAAACATAAATAAAAGGCATATGATATTTTTTAGTAAGCTCCTAACGTTCTTGTTTGTAAATACAGAATTTTCCAAAAACGTATCCATACTCATGATTTGATAGCAAAAAAAGATATAATGGTCCATATAGATAAACATACGTTACTAGTCACCTACTCTGATCTGAACCTGAACTAACAAACCTAGGTCCATCTAAACTAAACCTAACAGGTGGAATTCTGTCAATCTCGTTGAATCATGAAACATTGTTCCCAGTAAAGTCACCCCTGATCTAAATTAAACTGAATTGGCTTTAATAATTTAATTTAGGCATTTTTAAACCAATTCATCTCTACAAATAAGTCTGAATATAATGGATTGGACTCATAATAAAAACAAGGTGTTTAAATTAATATAAGAAAATGGATCGGATCTAATTTTTCTTATACTCGAAAATGAAAAATCGTAAGTTATAAAAGACCAGCTACTTGTTCACTTGTTCCCCTCAATTTCTTCTTCCTCTCGCCCGCAAAAGTAGAATGTGTTGCCCCCGAGAGAGAGCAGGGGAGGTCGTGGCAACACATGCACCAACGAGACATGCTTCATTGGCAACTACCCTGCAGGCCACAGCGGTCTACAGACCATTAGGGATGGAGTAAATTGACTTGGTCTACAGCGACTGCTTCCATGCATGAATGTTTGTCAATAAAAGACGTATGAGGGAGACATTGAATCAAACAGACTCCCACAAAAACATAAACAATGGGCCTGCGTTAACAATCTTGCCACAAGATCATTCTAGTTCACGTCCCAAGTTCAATCGATGGAGTGTCTCGATGATGTTGAATGTCATATCTTACGATACATACCGTCGACATCAAAAAAAAAAAAAAACATCCCTCAAGCTCCAGCTTACGTTACAAAATCACAAAACTTCAACATGGTTACCGCACAAAGGGAGATAAGAGTTCATTGTAACCAAGCCTAATCTATATGCACCTATGTCAGGTCAGCCTGGATCTAGGATTTAAATTATTGATCCATCAGGTTTTCCGGTCGAACTGGGTCATGAATAGCTTAGATAAGAATCACGTACAAGATTAGCACCAAGAAAACAACACAGTATCAACGACCCATTTCATGGAATATTGCTCGACAACCCACGAGTCGGTTATTGTCAACAATACCAAAGGATGATCAACTACATAATGTATCACTAAAAGCATATTACTTCCATAAATAGAAGAGGGTTTTTTTTTGTCTACACCGGAGAACTCATACAAGTTCAGTATGAATACATCAAAAAAAAGTCAAAATATAGCAAACCATGGAACACCCCTGGTAGCTTTCCCTCGCCATTAGTCTCTCTATATAAATGTTTTGCTCAGAAGGTAATGTTACTGCTAGCTATGCCCCAGATATCTTTGAGCAGGGGGTGGCGGCCTCCAGCATCACCGATACACCCCTGGATCCAATCAATCACTGTGGCAGAGTCACTTTCAAGTAGAATGGCATTGCCCCGCAACACACCCGTAACATGACACAAACTAGCCCAAGCTACCCTCAGCTCCACCCTAAGGACCGAGATATCAAAAATTTGGCTCCCTTCAGCCACCACCACTCCAGAGTCTAGGCTTCTAATCAAAAACCCGCACCACCCCCTCCTACTACGATTCAAAACGCATCCTTCGAAGTTAACTTTGAGGAAGCTTAGGGATGGACTCCTATTTAATATATACTGTTTGAGATGCTACAAGAGAAGAGATAGAATCCCAAATGCCCCGAGCTATCAGCGGTCTGCCCGATGGACCTACATAGGTGATCTCCGCAGCCTGTAATCGGGTCCTCTCCATAACAAACCTTGGTGTGAGACCCTCTCTCCAAAAATCCAAGCGATCCTGACCAGCCAAATATGGTAAGCTAAGTTGCTCCGATGGCCACATACCTGGTATTAGGTGTGCCGGCCCACATCCTGAGCACCTGGGTGAAGAAGCTGGACTGACATAAGGCATCAAGCGAGGCTTTGAAGAATATAATATATACATACTAGTTTTGGGCCAAATCAAGTTTCGGTTCGAATGATGCAATCTGAAAGTTTGAAACCGGTCATATCTTTGAATTCGAACAGGCTCATCCAGAATTCTGGCTTGCTGGGGTTTAAATTGGATCACTTAGCGACCCGACCCGACACATGTTTGAAACTGGTCATCTTTTTAAACCCAAATATTATCCCAATGACTTCAAACGTAATGGAACAAGTGGACCAAGTTACTTTTAGGTTGGTTCAAGCCTGAAAGCAAGCCAACCCTGTAACACTTGACGCCCTATGCAACATTTTATCGACATCATATATCACAGTTCTAGATCAAATTTGTCATCCTTAAATCTCAACGCTGCAGGAACAACCTTGACCCTCAAAAATAGACATCGGAGAAAAGATGGTCATGCAAGGCTGTGCCTAGTTGCTGGTGAAGAAGGTAAAATTGATGAGTGCACACCAACTTTTAAAATAAGGATTCCAGTTTTTAATATTATATTGGGTAAGAGACGATGGAATACAGCAACAAACCAAGAGTTGCCGAGGATGTGGGATCAAGGCAATGATAGAAGAACGTGAATGTGCATGTTACAGGATTTAGATATTATAGTTCAAAACGATTGGAAATTGTAGTTAATCAAATATCCATAATGCAAGAGGTACGGTCCGTCATATATGGCAGAAAGAGACGATAAAACATTGTTCCCGACCATATAAAAATATAGAACAAATTATACCATGCCACTTGCAACAAAAGAAAATGGGCAAAACTTGCAAGCCAATCAAATAAAACACATCTCAAGAGCATAACAGTATAACCCTTCCACATCAACCAGCCATTTATGATTGGGTATACTAACTATATTTGCAGTACCAGCTTTTCTCGTTTGAGATACTTTTAAGAATCTTCCAGGACTAGGCCATTTGAAACTTTCAATTGCACTAACAGTAAAGGAGGCCAAAAGTATTAACCAAAGATTAAATTTAAGAACTGTTGTAGGTACAAAAGAAAATTGCTGCCGCTTAACATCATACCGGATGCATAAAATGTCTCTGAAGTAATTTCATCCTGGTTTGAAATATGTCACAGAAGAGGCACGTAGCTTGTTCAACCCTAAATGATGCGAAGCTATGACATCAGAACCATGGAAGAACTTGCATGGTGATACCATATGGCAAATGCAAAAGGAACAGGAGAAAAATTCAAGAAAATTCAAGCAACAAGAAAAGCATCACTACCATGTAGGAATGGAGTTGTAAGAGGTGCAATTTCTGTCACCTTCTCACAGGCTTGTATAGGACAGCGGTCACATACTTGGATTGGAACCTGTGAGTTAAGCCAAGGGCCACCAGTGACTGAGGAGCCCATTCCTTCTCTATGAAAAGGTGGTTGAGAACAATGTGCTGGGGTTTTGAAGAAACTTCCGCAGAATGTTGCATCCCAAGGACAGTCCGATGCAACTGAGGTGGAACAGCTGGTGGCTCCTTTGCAAAGTCCTCATCTGCAGGTGATGACCAACCGTAACTAGTCTCTGGTGATGGAGGGGACTCGAATTCAGCAACACTTTCTGGATTTTCTGGAACATAATCCTGCATCACACAAAAGAAGACAACAGAATGAGCCATTTACTTTCCAAACACGAAGGATAAAGCCAAGCAACATGACTCTCTTTAGCTTGCAAGGATTGTCGTGCACTTTGACACCAAAATAAATTTCGAGTCACAATCACCACTTATGCAGAACTTTGCCACTGTCAGGACTAGTTAATATTGTTTCCCTTCATTTACTGCAAACATTTCTGCAGAGATAATAATTCATATTGAAGCACCCTTATGCCAGAAACATGGTTATGTAATGTAGACTCACATGGACGTCAAGGAGATTGGTTATCTGCCCCATTTCATCAGCTATGCAAGGAAGATCAGGAATGTATCTCCTTTCTCCATCTACAATGAACTTGTATTGGTAGACTCCAGATGGGAGGACCAACAAAATGGAATGGTCCATTCCTGACCACTGAAGAGCCTTCCTGAAAGGCAATACATGTTGGTGTTATGGTAATTTGATCCTCGTTCTTTCCAACATTTTAAATTGCAAACCAAATCTGGAAACAATGATGTAAACATGAAATTCCTTAAAGTGAAATGAAGATGCAGACATTCTTTGAGGTTCTCGTGGTTGCTAGTATACCTTGTGGTCCAGTTGTCCCATGATCCTTCTACTAGGACATTATTTCCTCCCTGATTCCATGATATCAATGTCGGAATACCCTTTTCAAAGGAGGCATCCAAAGTTTCTTGCACTTCATTCATCAATAGTTGATTAAAGACTGGAGAACCATCAGTAGCTCTTTGCAAGGGAGGTACAGGAATCTGAGACATTCAATTTACCTGTCAAATTCATTTGAACAGTAGAGACATGATAGCCACATTGTACAATTAGGAATCTATTGACTTATTTCATAGAAAGAATCAGTTTCCATTATAATCTCAAAGGCCACAGCACTAGATCAGCATGGTGTCATAACTCACTAGACCACTAGATTGAAAGTCATTCATGAAATTTGAAAATGAATTTTCCAAATAGGCAAATATAACAAATTCCTTAGAAAGCTAAAAGCAGGAAGAAAGCTACATACAGCTGTTTAATCTACTTGAAATTTTCAAACAATAAAAAAAAACCTTTAGGAGAAAGCCCAAGTGTATTATTACAATGCCATGCATTAATGAATAAAAGATATGGGATGTATTAAAAGTTCATTCTTTGATACAATATGATAAAAGTTAAAATTTTGATGCAAACCCTCTTTTCACTGAATACAAATTACAATAAATTTTCTATATATAAATAAGCCTTTGAAATGTTCTTTAGCAAGGATTTAAGCACCAGTACCAATGGTTATACCAGGTTTCTGTCGGACTGGTACGGTATTGGGATGTACCACACTGACTCTTGGGATGGTGCAGTGTCCCGGTACTAGGATGCCGTTTTATGTTTTTTCCAATTCTTTTAGCTATCATTATCTTAAATGAATATTAAGTGATTTCCCTGTGGTTTCAACATGGTTTAACAACTTAGCAACAAATATTAGTGAAACATCACTTATCAATTGTAATGTTACAATGGAACAATGATGTTGGGTAAAATTATCCAACTCACTTTCTCCCAAGTAGAGTATTTGTTGATCTTCTATACATCCAAGTCATGTTCATAATCATGACCTTGAAAACTAAGAGAAGAGACATTTGGCACTCCAACCAACTTGGACATCCATGTGCCTTAGTCCTCCTTTTCTCACTTAAAACCTATTAACCTAGGCATCCACATAAATCAGGCGAATCTTGAGGATTTATTTCTTGTTTGGCTATGTTTATACATTGGTATGTTCCTACTTCGACTTTGAGAAAACTGTAAGGATTTCTTCAGCATGTGGAGACTGTCTGGAGGTGGAGGAGACCATATATCATGTGCTGATCGAGTATGCACGGGCCAGTCAGATATGGACGAGTGCAGGGGTTCATTTTGTCCAGGGGCAGAGGTAGACGTCCATTGAGGAGTTCCTGCTCTTTTTGGAGGAGTCGGCATAAGGTCCCGGACTGGAGGAGAAAGGCTCTCGGGCGGCCTACCACTCATGGTTGTACAAGAATGCCCGGATCTTTGAGAGCAGCAGTACGCCCCCAAGAGTGGTGGCAGTCAGAGCTTTACTGCATGCTACAGAGTTCACCAGTGCTGTTCACCTTCTAGTTCGGCCAGGGACATCTGGAGTCCCCTTCCTGCTCCTGTAGCGCCTAGGCATGTCTGCGTATCTTAGGTGCCTCCACCCCCTGGCTGCTTGAAGGTAAATTTTGATGGCACTGTGGCGGACGATGGAAGATGTGGAGGTGTAGGTTTTGTCATCAGAGATCATGAGTCCAGACTAGTGGCCGAAGGCGTTCAACGGAATCTCGATGCCTCGGTGGTGTGTACTAAGCTCAGAGCGGCCTAGGAGGGTGTCTCTTTTGCCCGGCGGACTTTGGGTGCAGATCGGCTTATTCTCGAGGGCGACTCAGCTACAGTGATCGACTGGATCCGGAGTCGGGGTCGTACGGAAGAGGGTAGGCCACTGCTCCTTAATATTCACAGACTGCTACAAGCGTATGTTGCCCATCAGGCCACACATACCTACAGAAAACGAATGGAGCAACTGAATGGGTTGCCTCCTATGCGGCCCCCCACTCTGGTGGCCGTGTGTGGATGGAGGGTGACAGATTACCAGCTTCTTTTTCTGCCTTGTTGTTTTCTAATTTTCTTAGCCATGTCCATACCCGTAGAGTATGAACCGCTGCTGTACAAAAAAAAAAAAAGAAATAAAGAAAACTGTGAGAGGCCTTATATCTATTACCATGAGGACTTGAGTCCTATTTTGTCTTGATTTATATATAGTATATATACTAGAGCTATCATGCAGATACCTGTAGTGTTATCATTTGGTGCACTACGGATATCTTTTTAAAGATTTCCTTTTAAAGATTTCTTTAATATAGCAAATAGTTAATAGTATCTCTAAATTTATTTTCTTTCCAATTTTAATTCTACTAGCAAGTATCTTTTTCGTATTGATATTAATTCCTATAGCATTATTCCAGCAATGATTTTTGAATTTCTGAGTATTGTTCTATTTCTATGTAGTATAACTCAACAACTTAATTTCATTACAGATAGAGAAATCCTACAAATTAGTTTCTGTAATAATAATCTAAATTTCTCATTATCGAATTTCTGTATGTTATTATTCTATTTTGAAAGAGAGATCTGCAGAATATATTAAATCAGATTTAATTTTCTGAGAATGAGGTTTTTATAATTATGTATATTATATTTCAAAAACTTAATTTCTAAATATATTGAATTCTGGATAATAATTTCTGTGAAATAAAACTACAGTAAACTAAATTTCTCTAAATCATATTTTTATATATTATATTTATATAATTTGTATTTCTAAAAAAATAGAATTCTGCTTATTTGTGTTCTCAACATAATATATCTCAGTTATTAAAAAATTCTGCATATCAAAATTCTGCAAATTAATTCAGCTTATAAAACTGCATGTTTTGGTTTGAACTTGTAACAATTGAATAAAAATAGAAAATTGATCTTTGGGTTTTATCTTTATTATTACAATTGAACAATTTAAAGTCTAAAAGGATTCACGTGAATAATATGTAGTAGGGACCACAGAACCATCCCAAACCAGGTAGTTCAAAGCATATTGAACTAGACCGCACCCTAACCGAGATGATTCAACACCTTAAAACGATTTAAGAGGTGAGATGGTTTAAGAATTTCGTTCCTCTCATCTCTCTCATTCATTTTTGCTCTCATCTCCCTCAACCTCAATCATTCCCATGTAAGGCCCCCATCTCTTCCTCTCTCTGCCCACCTCCCCCCTTCTCTCTCCCCCTCACCCTTCCTCTCTCTCCCCTTCCTCTCCCTCCCCCCTCTCTCTCTCTTCCTCCTCCCCCCCCTCTCCATGAGCCCCCTCCTTTCCGATATTCTCCGACCCCAATTTCATCCGCCAGTGTCGTTTTCTTGAAGATTTCTTGGCCCAAATCTTATCTAGGGCACCAGCACTGCCAATGCCATCCAATAAATTTCCTAAAGGGTCATCGGACCACCACTGGCAGCCGCTGTCCAAGTAAGAGGACGAAAATGACCGCCCATTGAGTGCTCTCTGCTACACCTGCATGCTGGAAGATAATAGAATCATCAGAAGGGTTATTGGTGGAGGATGGTTCATCTTTAGGATCAGATCTATCTATCCGAGCCAAGTTGGAAGTTGCCGACTCAGACTGAACCACCCATATATAATTAACCCACCAACTCACACAACCTTTGATCATGGTAGGTATAGGTGCAAAGGAAATAAAGGTATAATCAAAGAAAAATTGGTGGTAGAAGTAATCAGCTAGGTCTACCAGTTTGAGATGAGCGATCAAGAGCCGATCATTATAAAATTCATTTAAACTGAAAAAGAGGCAAAAAAGAAGTGGTTTGAACAAGAGCGAATTAGCAGACAAAGAAGTTCGGGTAGTATGGTTCAACTCTATAGTCTATACTTATTATTGATAGAATGTTCAATAGTGGAGCTGGACATAGAGGTCTCCAGGTACCAAGAAGTGTCTCCACTGGGTAACAATAGCTTTGGCCTCCTCAGAAGTCATGCCATGCTTGGGAAGAAGCCAAGAATGCCTTGGAGTCTGAAGAAACAGAGAAAGAGAAGGAATGTTGCGATGAGCCAAACCATTATAAAACTTTTTGAAGTATTCAACAAAAGAAAGAGTCGACCCCGCCAGTTGAGCAAAATGAAGGCAAAAAAGAGGAGCTTTCGGAATGTTTGCCGAACGACATACCTCTAGCAAATAAGTGTAGAACTAAATTTGAAGAGTCTAGAAAGGACCCCCACAGCTATAGATCTCGATGTTTAAGTCTTTCAAGCATTAATATAGGCAACCCAAGATTAAAGGCCCAAGAGATATGGGCCGATTCTCAGATAGAGCAATTGCCAGTCGGAGGTAGATCTTGACAACCTTCAATGACCAACAACAAAAAAGAAATATATAGATCCAAACCAAAAAAAAAGTGCATTCAATCATGGTAGCAGGCCCAGTGAGATGGCAAAATTGCGAAATGAAGAATGTGGACTTGGCGCTTTTACTAAAGTCCATGCCGAAGTTGTTAGGAGGGATATCAACAGGAGTGCCCACGTCAAGATTAGCAAGTGCTTCCTCACGAGTTCCAACGATTGATTTACTGCTCTTAGGAGACGCAACCTTTTGTATTCTCTTTTTGTTAAATTTAACAAATTTCAATGGTTGAAACTTTGGGATTGTGTGCTATATTTCTTATCAAGCCTAGGCAAGGTATGCCGTACTGGTACCGGTAGGCATACCAGACGCCTACCGGACCGATACGGTACCGGTTCAGTATGTTCGGTACTGTTTCGGTACCGGGCCCATACCGAGAGAACCCAATCGGAGCCAGAAAAGAAGAGAAGAAGAGAGCGAACCGGGGGGGGAGGAAAAGGAGAGGCCTCCGCCGCCTACGGAGGGCTGCGGGGGGGCGGCGAAGCCCGGGGGGGCGGTGGAGCTTTGATGGACGGCGGCTTTCGGCCCCAAGTCGCCACACCAAATCCGTGCCTCGTGCTTCTTGCGCGCACCTCGTTAAGTTGTTGAAATGGGCTGATGCGGGTAACGCCAATTGATATTTACTCCTTTGGATGGTCACGGATACAAGATAAGGGGCGGGCATATTGGCTGCAGCTTGGCCCGACCCTTAGCTTGTTGCGAATGATGGACGCACTCCTTCGAATGGTCGTGGAAATTAAGACAAGGGGTAGGTCTACTGGCAGGAGCTTGGCCCGTCCCTTGGCTTGAAAGAGACAATCACACAAGTTATGTAGAGGAAAGCTTAAAGGATTGTTTCAATTCTCAAAATGAAGCTTACAAGCATAATCTAGTGGAACTATGATGGGTTCTCACTAGCTCAAGTTCTTAGAGACACTCTAGAACCGAATACAATAGGGCAAAGCCCTCCCAAGCCCTTAGGCCGAAAATACAAGACTCTTAAGATGACAAAGGACTAAGATAGCTCAAAAGACCCTCATTCCCTCCTATTTATAGTGTTCTCCAAGTGGCACAAGAGTGGCTAAGGCATAGGAGGCTTCATGGCACATGTAGGGCCAAAGGCATGGCCAAGCCTTAGGCATAGGCTGGCAGCTGGGCAGGCCCTTGGTTGGCCCGGCTATGGCCTTTGCAGGGGGCAAGCAGGTGGCTGGCAGGGCCTGGGCGCGGCTAGGGCAGCTGGCTGGTCGGCAGGGGGCTGGACAGGGCACTGGGCGTTGTGGCAGGTCGCTGGCAAGGCGCCTGGGTGCGGCAGGGTGCGGCTAGGGGCGCTGGGGGCTGCTGGGCCTTGTCTTGGCCGACATTGGGGATGCTTGGTCACTCCTCCAAGCCAAGAGGTTGGTCAGAGCCTCGTGCTTGGCGATGCTCTCCTTTGGCCTTTTCTAGACCTTGAATCCCCCTTGGTCGTGGGCCCCAACGGCGGTGTTCATGGAGGGTCCTCATCACATGGTCATGCGCAGGCGAGCGCAAGACTTTGGCCATGGTTTGGCCCTCCTGTGGCACCGTCAAGGCCCAAAGTCTTCCACGGTTGGCTTCTTGGCGGTGTGGCGGGCTTGGGTCCGCATCATTCCCTCCCCCTTGAAAAATTTTCTTGACCTCAAGGATGATGTTTGGCCACAGCCAATAGGACTCCCACGAACCTCCTCTTGGTCCTCTTCCCCAATGGATAAGTACTTGCCATCTCTTCCGTTTCCTCCAATCTTTTCTTAAGTACAAGGGAAGCTCTACTTAGATGCCATGCTCCAACCGATCAACCCCATGATTGTTGTAGAAGGGCCTATGCTTCATGTCGAACATTTGAACATCCCTCCACCTTGATGCTTCATGGGTTGTACTCCACATCATACTTTTGGCACCCTTAAGTGCCCCATCATAGTCTTCCTCGGCCACCTCCACTCCTCCCCTTGGGAGGTAGACAAGCTTGAACTCGAACCGTCGTAGTAATTCCCCAAATTTTTGTCGCCGAAGGTTTACCGTCTTTTCCCACATGTTGGTCTTGCACTCATGGTCACAAATCAGTAGCTTGCTGCAGCTAAACATGGCACCAACATGGTCTTCTAGGCCTTTCACAATGCTTGAATTATCTTGAAGATAAATAGCCCGAGATTGAAGGGGTACCTCAGCTTGAGTTGTGGTTGGGAAGGCTGCAGAATTTGCTGAAATTTCTGTGGTTGCAGAATTTTCAGCTGAATTTTCATGCTCATGCACGGCCACATGATGTTGGACTTCCTCTTCATGACCATCCGCTGTGTACTCAGTTGCAACAGCAAATGGTGGTGGCTTCGGTGCTGCAAGATGGGCTCCAAAATCATCCTTTTGAGTAGCCTCCGGTAGCAAGTAGGGAAGGCTCTTGCCGCAGAAATTTTGGGAATCACACTTTGGTTCTTTCGGCTCCTTCTCTTGACACAACAATCATTTTGGGTTTAGAATCAACCTTAATCTTTCCTCCACATACACTTGAATTGTTTGGTTGTTTCATTCAAGCCAAGGGTTGGGCCAAGCTGCAGCCAGTAGACCCGCCCCTTGCCTTAATTCCCTTGGTTACTAAGTGCTCGGCACACAACCGGCGTTACCCGTTCGGCCCGTATCCGTACATCTCGAGGCATCTGGAAGGAGCATAAGGCGAAGGATTTGGTGTGGCGACTTAGGGCCGAAAGCCGCCCCCCATCAATGGTGCTTTCATTGAGAGATTTCGTCGGAAGAAGTTCCAAAAGAAGCTCCGTCGAAGATCTCTCTCCAAAGAGGTAACGCCTATAAACCCAATAAAATTTCAGATTTGGGTTGGGTTAAGAAGCTTTACTTATTACACACTCTAGAAAGTGAGGTTCACTACTAATTGCTTATTGCACATATCTTATTTGATTAAGAGTGTGGGTGGATACATTAGAAGCTTATCTTGCTTACAATTGGTGCTTAAAATCCTGCAATACATTCTTACTTTTTCAAAAGAGGAGTGAGTATTTTTTTTGCAAAGAGGACGGATTATTTTCTAGATTGCTCATCATAGGGATGGTGCCAACGGGGAGGCTACTGGTAGTACCCGGCACTATTTGACCAAACTATTCGGTGTTAGGGTATATGAGGGACGGCACAAGAAGGAGGCTACTGGTAATACCTCGTGCCCTTCTAACTACACCGGGTAGGGAACAAGCAGAGCAACAACACATTTCTCTCGGGTTGTGAGGCTTAATTATTGTAAATCGTTGTTGTAATTAGAGGAGATTGAGTGGTGTACAATTCATTTGATATAAAAGAGGAGGGCCGGATTATCCCTTGGGTGACGGCCAAAGGAGGTTTGGAGGGATGATGTGGGATGAAAATGCACTGCTTGAAGCCTTAGAAGGGAGTTCTCAACACCTAAACCAAACTCTTGAAAGTCGAAATCGAACCCTTGAGAATATATCAACTACCCTAGCCTGTGTAAATGCCTGCCTAGAAAGATTAGAAAGGAGAGTTAGTGGAAATGGAAGAGAAAAAGAGCTTAGAAGATCCAATGAAGAAGAATATTGGTCGCACGCCTCATGCGGGGCCAAGTGAGGGAGAAAAGAGCAAGTGAAGAAGGAAGCTTGAGATCTAACAAAGTAGTGGGGTTAGACTACCAAAGACCATAGAGAAAAGATGAAAGAATTGGAGCCCGGAATGTGGGGATAGTAGATAGGTGGATGGAGGATGATAGGCCTAGCACAAGAGGGAGAAAACATAATGAAGATGAGAGTGAGGCCAAAGAGGAGCCATTCCATGCTCGAGGGTCTTTTAACCGGAGAGGTAACATGGATGGAAGGAGGAGCCGAATGGGAGAAGACTTTGAAGATGAAGTTGGGAGGAGTCCTCAGTCGTATGAAAGAGGGCTAAAGGGGCCCAAGATTGATTTTCCCCTATTTGGAGGAGGCGAACCCTATGAACGGCAAGACAAAGCCGAACAATACTTTGAGGTTTATGGGGTCTCAAGAGCCGACCGAGTCACCATTGCTAGCGAAACCTTAAAGGAAGGGCAAGTCGGTGGTGGAGATGGATTCGGACACTCTATGAGAAGGATGGCAAGAGACTTGGTTGGACGGCCTTCGTGAAGGAATTCATGTCACAATGGGGTCCTTCACCCGTTGTGAACTACCATGGGCAACTAGCCAAGTTCAGACAAGAAGGAAAAGGGCAAACATACATTGATGAGTTTCGGCATCTCCAAACATTGGTGAGGGGATGGGCCGAAGAGGCACTAATGGGCACCTTCCTAAATGGTTTCGGATTTGCCGTCGTCCTCAATGATCCCCAAACGAGGCTGAAGTCCGTGAAGGTCAAGCTTAGGGAAGATCCTCAGCATCTGCCTCCGAAAATCCTCAAAACCGCGGATGAGCCCGTCAACCGCTTCTTCCTCCATCAGCTTCCGGAACTCATTCGACTCGCGGAAGATCTGCACCGCGTTCTGGGCTTGCTCCAACGCCCTTCTTTCTCGAGCTTCGAGTTGCTCGATTTTCAGCCGAAGGACCCCCGCCTCGTACTTATGGCAGGTGATCTTAGAACGGGCATCGGCCAGGCGTGCCTCAGAGGCGCGGAGCTCCGACCTGGCCAGAGCATGCGAGGCCTTCTCTTCATCAAGGCGCTCGGCCTTGGATCGAAGTTCGGCCTCGGCAGCCTCCATCCTCGTGGTGGCCTCCCTCCACGCAGCCTCGGCTTCGCCGAGCTTCCTCTCGGCATCCTCCTGCCCCTTTTGGCTCCTCTGAGCCTTGTTCTGATACTCGGACGCCACGACAACCAACATGTCGATTTCATGAAGGTGCTATAAAGAAAGAAAATGGAAGTGAGTAGAGATCGAAAATTCCAAAGGATATAAAAATTAAAGCAAGAAGATAACTCACTCGGTTGGCGGAGCAGTAGGTCTGATCGACAAAGATGCCGATATCGGCAGCTTCGAGCGGAGCAGTAGGCCTGATCGACAAAGCTGTCGATATCGGCAGCTTCGAGCTTAGCTCGGTTGGCTGGGAGCAGCGCACACCGTACTACCTCACGTGCGACGTTGCTATCGTGGAGGGCCGAGTCGTCCTGCAAGACCAACCATTCCGGGCAGAAGGGCCTCCTCTCAAAGCGGCCCCCAGCCCTCAACGAGCTCGGGACGTCGGCCCTTGAAGAGCTCGGGAGGCTAGGCCTTGCAGAGCTCGGCAGAGAATGGTTAGAAGAGCTCGAGACCCCGAGACCGCTGCCCGGCTCGGGACCCGAGAGCCGCAAGCGAATGACCTGGCGGGGTCGCTGAGAAATAGGGGTCGAGCAAGCTGGAGCCGCTGGATCTCTCGCGGCCCCGGAAGAGGTCGCGCGCTCGACATGGGGAGCTTCCTCCGGTCTACGCTCCCCGCTCTTTTTCTGGTTGTTCTTCCGGATGAGCTCGAAAGTCCCAGCCTCGAGGTCCCCCACCTCGGTGGGAGCAAAGTCGAGGCCGGCTTAGCCTTCTTTCTAGGCATTGGGTGAGCCCCGCCGACCTCGGCCGCCCTCTTCTTGTACCTGGCGAGGAGGGCCGCATTGCTGGTCACCATCTCTACAATGTCTGAAGAGGAGAAAGAACTCAAGTGTCAGACCGGCACCAAAAGAAAAAAAAATGTAATAAGAAAAAACGAGTAAGAGAAAGGACGACGAAACAAGTAGCAGTGCAACCGCCCTTACCCTCGGGACGCGCCGAGCTCAGGCCAACGTTCACCAGAGCCTCCTCGCTCAGGAGGTCGTTCAGAAAAATGTCCTCGAGGCGGCGAAGAGCATCGAGAATCTTCTGCTCGCTCACCGAAAGCTTGGGGATCGTGTTGATGGCCTTGAGCCGGGGCAGCCCCCATGATGGGTCAAACTCCCACATGCGCTCGGAGAGGAAGAAAAATTTTTCCTTCCACCCACGAATGGAGGAAGGAGCACCTCGGAAAACGACCTACCGCCCCGAAGGGCAAGGTAAAGTCATTCTCCGTCAGCAGGGTTGGATTTCAACATGAAACACCAACGGAAAATGTTTACCGAGACATATATCCCGTATGCGAAGCAAAGAGATAAAAAGCCGATGATGGTCCTCCACAAGTTCGGAGCAAGCTGCGCTAGGACAAGCTGGTACGCCACCAAGAGCTCGTTCACGAACCCATGCAGAGAAAATTGCAAGCCGGCCCAGAGGGTCTCTACGTACACTTCGATCTGACCCGGAGGTCTCGTAACCCGGTCTTCCGACCTCGCAAGCTCTAGGCCGAACCCGCGCTGAGGAAAAAATCGAGCTCGGATCAGGTCCAATTCCTCCTCGGCCAAGTTTGACCCGATCCCATCTGGGCCATGGCCCATTTCCGGTACGACCCCCTTCCTACGGAAAAGGTCCCTACTAGAAGATGAAGCACCACCTGACATTGCCGTGCTCACCAAGATGAGAAAGAAAAAGAAAAAAGGAGAAACAGGAAAGACTGACGGCCCTCCGAGCGAACGTGAGGAGAGCAACCAACCGTGGTCCTCACCGGAAAGGCTAGCAGACAAAGGTGAAGAACCAAAGGGAATCACCCAAAGAGCACCTTGAACACCCCCTGGAGAAAGCTAAACAACGATCGGAAAAAAGAAGAAAGTGGAAGAAAGCAAGAGCTACGGCGGCCAAATGGAAGCTTTTAGGGCCAGGCCAGGGTTTATATAGACCCTCCTGACGGCTCAGATCGACAAAACCAAACCGCGCCTCCCATCTAGATCGCACCATATGTCGGCCTCGAAAATCGAAACAGCGTATCAACTTGGATCGACACTTTAAAAGCAGAATCGAAGCGGCATCTCGTCGGATACTGGAGCCTCATCACGAACCCACGGCTCGAAACTGCCTCGAAAAGCAAAAAGCCGCCGCCTCGTGCTCTCATTAAAGACGCCCCTGAAGCGCTCGAAACGGCGAAGCAATTTAAAGCTGTCTGATTCCACCGGTGTGATAAAGATAACTACTTCCTTCGTCCGAGCTCGCAAACGGCTCAAACTCGGAAGTCGGGGGTAGTGCTGGGGGAAAAATGGATCGCTCAAAGTACGTGGATAAATCACCGGCACTTGATAACGAACGTGACGACAGTGAGCATACTCTTCCGGCGGCCAACCTCAGGGCGCCCGACCTCAAGGCGCGCCCAACCTCGAGGCACGTCCGACCTCAAGGCGCCCGATCTCAGAGCGCCCGACCTCAAAACACTCGATCCCAACGCCAATAACCCCAGAGCACACAACCTCGATCTCGGTTAAGTTAAGCTCAACCGACCTCAAGGCCAAGGAAGACCCAGTCAAAGAGAGAAGCAAGCCTCCCCGCTCCACCGAAAATCAAGTCCCCCTCCTCATCCGGGGTCAAATCCCGCGATCTCCACCTCAGCGACTGTCAAAGTTTAAATGCACACGATCTCAATGGGTCGCCAGCCAGCCCAAAATCTCGGATCGTATACGGTAACTCATTAATTCGCACGATCACGTCCAATCACTATGGTAACTTATTAATTCGCATGGATACGTCTAGTCACAGGTAACCCCTATACCCCCTCCTATAAAAAGGGGCGAAGATCTCGAGGCAAGGGGGCTTCTTCCTCTCCCTCCTCCAGAGTTCCCTGGGTACTCCCACTCTTTATTACTTTTCTCCACAAGCAAACCCCCCTCTGACTTAAGCATCAGAGGGCCGACGCCGGAACCTCCGGCCACCGGTTTCTTACAGGTCCCCCGGAGAAAAACGTCCGCCGTCGCACCACCTGCCGAAGCTCCTCCTCGGTCCGCGGTCACCCCCGGGTCCAACTTCCAGCAACAAAACCAATCAAGCATTCCTCTACAAATATCTTCTTGCATTTGATTGTCTTCTTCTCAAGTCAAGGGTCAGGTCAAGCTGCAGCCAGTAGGCCCTCCCCTTGCCTTGGTTCCCACGGTCACTTAGAGAGCTTGGCACACCACGGCACAAGCTTGAACTACCACGGCGTTACCCGATCGGCCCACTTTCCTAACATTCTAAGGCATCCGCAAGGAGCAAACGTGCAAAGCTTGGTGTGGCGACTTGGGGCCGAAAGCCGCCCTCCAACAATCTTCAATGAAAGCACCATTGGAGGGCGGCTTTCGGACCCAAGTCGCCACACCAAATCTGTGCCTCATGGTTCTTGCGCGCACCTTGTTAAGTTGTTGAAATGGGCCGATGCGGGTAACGCCAGTTGATATCCACTCCTTTGGATGGTCACGACTACAAGACAAGGAGCGGGCCTACTGGCTGCAGCTTGGCCCGACCCTTAGCTTTTTGCGAATGATGAACGCACTCCTTCGAATGGTCGTGGGAATCAAGACAAGAGGCGGGTCTACTAGTTGCAGCTTGGCCCGTCCGTCCCTTGGCTTGAAAGACACAATCACACAAGTTGAAAGATGTAGAGGAAAGCTTAGAAGATTGTTTCAATTTCCAAAATGAAGCTTACAAGCATAATCTAATGAAACTATGATGGGTTCTCACTGGCCCAAGTCCTTAGAGACACTCTAGGACCGAATACAATAGCGCAAAGTCCTCCCAAGCCCTTAGGCCGAAAATACAAGACTCTCAAGATGACAAAAGACTAAGACAGCTCAAAAGATCCTCATTCCCTCCTGTTTATAGTGTTCTCCAAGTGGTTGGTCGCGGCTGGGGCAGCTGGCTGGTCGGTAGGGGGTTGGACAGGGCGCTGGGCGCTGTGGCAGGGCACTGGCAGGGCGCCTGGGCGCGGCAGGGTGCGGATGGGGGCACTGGGGGCTGCTAGGCCTTGTCTTGGCCGACCTTGGGGATGCTTGGCCAAGGCTTGGCCACTCCTCCAAGCCAAGAGGTTGGCCGGAGCCTTGTGCTTGGCGAAACTCTCCTTTGGCCTTGTCTAGGCCTTGAATCTCCCTTGGTCGCGGGCCCCAATGGCGGTGTTCATGGAGGGTCCTCATCATATGGTCATGCGCGGGCGAGCGCAAGACTTTGGCCATGGTTTGGCCCTCCTTTGGCACCGTCAAGGCCCGAAGTCTTCCACGGTTGGCTTCTTGGCGATGTGGCGGGCTTGGATCCGCAACAAGCTTGCAAGGGCGCAGCTGCGGCCGAGCCCCCGTAGTCCTCCGTAGGCGGTGAAGGCCTCTCCTTTTCCCTCCCCTACTCGCTCTTTCTTCTTCTTCCCCGGCTCCAACTGGATTCTCTCAGTACAAGCCCTGTACCTTTTTCCACCCCCGTACCGTACTGGTCAGGGACTAGACCAGTACAGTACGTGTTGAACCGGGCCAATACGGGCCGGTTCAGCATACCATAAGCCTAGGGAAGGCTTGAATAAGGGATGGCTTTGGTTGATTACCTAAGAAAATCAACTAGGCTGATTGTGGGCCTATGTAAAACAATCCAGTTGTAATGTTTGAGTAGATTAGAGTGAAATTCCTAAGGAGTGAATCTTGAGGAGTGGATGTAAGAGCTGAGTTTGGCACCGAACCACTATAAAATGTCTTGCTTGCTTCTTGCTCTCTATATTTCTTGCTTCATATTCTTGCATTCTCACTTCACTCACACACTTTAAAATTCAATTGCACCTTAGTTGTAAAATTTTATAACCCAATTCATCCCCCTCTTAGGTTGCTATCTGGGCAACAAGTGGTATCACAGCATGTACTCTTGCCCTCCATTGACTTAACCGTCAAAGAGGAAAGGATCAATGGAAACCCAATTCAGATCTTCTCTTGCTGAGTCAATCGACCAACCGGCCCCCACTATTTAACGGCACAAATTACACATATTGGAAATCACGCTTGCATATTTTGGTCCAAGCTTTAGATTATGACATATGGGGCGTCATAAGCCATGGACCTCACACGCCCACAAAGATTGTAGATGGAGTATCCCTTCCTAAGCCTAAAAGGGAGTGGGATGAATATGATACGAAAATGACTCAACTCAGTGCTAAAGCCATGAATGTTCTTTATTGTTCTATTGATGCTAATGAATTTAATAGGATCTCTACCTGTATATCAACAAAAAAAAATATAAAAAAGATTAGAAATCACTCATGAAGGAACAAACCGAGCTAAGAAGTCTAAGATAAAAATGCTTGTTCATAAATATGAATTATTTAAATGGAACCTAGTAAATCCACTACTAAAATGTTCGCTAGATTTACAGATATTATAAATGGCCTGAAAAGCCTTGGAAAGTCATACTAATAGTGATTTTGTGATGAAAATTCTCAAGTCACTACCAATGGCGTGGGAAGCAAAAGGGAGGATCATACAAAAAGCAAAAGATCTCAACAGTCTACCACTAGAAGAGCTGCTCGGATCCCTAACGACATGCAAGCTCACAATGAAGCAAAACAATGAGGAGATATTGAAGAAGAAGATAGTCATCCTCAAGTCAATAGAGGGAAGTGAAGAGTCTGAGGATGATGAGGAGATAGCCCTGATTACGAGAAAGTTCAAGAGATTCATGAGGAAGAAAAGACAGTTTCCAAAAGAAGCACACCCTCAAGGGAGAAACCAACAAGGGGAAAGAGAATGATCAGGTGGTCTACTACAAGTGCAAAAGACCTAAACACTTCAAAGCAGACTATTCTTTTCTTAAAAAGGGCCCTAAAAGATTCAAGAAGACCATGATAGCAACTTGGAGCAACAGCAACGAGTTGGGCTCCGAGGAAGAAGCACAAGAGACTACAAAACATATGCCTCATGGCAAATAAGGAGGTATTTTCTAAAACGCTAACTGATTTTACTATAGAAGAACTTCAAGATGCAATGCAAGATCTTATAGATGAATTAAAAAAATAGAACAAAAAACAAAGAATTCAAAAAGATAAATCAGAATTTAACCAAAGAAAAAGAGGACATTCTCCAAGAAAAGAAACTTCTGGCTTATGAAAATGACAATCTAAAGAAAGAAGTAGAAAGATTTAAACCCTTGTAGATAAATTTTCTTTAAACTCAAAAAAATCGCAAATGATTTTATACAGCCAACATGCTATTTACAATAAGGTTTATCTAGGCAATAATTCACTGCAAAAATAAAAACTTTTGAAAAATATTTTTGTTAAATCATTAAGTAACTATTCTACTAATGTAACATGTTTCACCTATACTAGGATAGGTCATAAATCTTTCACCTGCAACTCTAGAAAATTAGGTAAATCAAATGTTAAAAATGTGTGGGTTTCTAAAGGAACCGTAATCACTAATCTGCAAGGACCTAAGAAAGCTTAGGTACCTAAATTAAAGACTTCATTTTTGTGGCGTAGGTATGCCTAGCAACCCGTGGCACAAATAAAAAATAGTACTTGGACAGTGGCTGCTCAAGATACATTACAGGAGATGGATCACAATTCATCACCTTAAAGGCAAAGAATGGAGGGGGGGATCACCTTTGGTGACAACGGCAAAATGAAGATCATCGGTATAGATAGTAACGGAATCACCCCATCCAACCATATTGAAAATATACTTTTAGTAGATGGCTTAAAACATAATTTACTTAATATTAATCAGCTTTGTGATAAAGGTTTTAAGCAAGGTTCGTCGGACCGACCATACCGGCATACCATTGAGCACCGGTACCAGCATGGTTCCGGTTCGGTACCTGCTTGGAACTGGTACCGAATCGGAGCCCCGCGCACGGACATAAGAAAAAAAGCAAAAAAAAAAAAACACCCATGCGGGTTGGCAGCCCGCGGGGGAATGCTGCCCCGCATGGGGAACCACGCGCGGGCGCGATTCCCCAGCAGGGAATCGCGCGCGGGCGTGGTTCCTGCGCGGGGAATCGCACACGGGTGCGCGTTCTCCGCTCGCGCGTCCGCGCGTGATTCCTAAAAAAAAATCGCCACGTCCTCGCGGACGCATTAAATGCCACAAAGTGGCTTTAAATGCCACTCTGTGGCATTAAGAGGCCCACGCGGGCTCCAGCCGGGTGGGCACTCTTCCCCGCACGCGGGGCTTGCTGGCGCGCGGTTAAAATGTGGTTGGAATCGGTGCGAACCGGCTTAATGCCCACGCGGGCTCCAACCGGGTGGGCACTCTTCCCCGCACGCGGGGCTCGCTGGCGCGCGGTTAAAATGTGCTTGGAACCGGTGCGAACTAGGCCGGTTCGCACCAGTATAAGTACGGAACCAATCGATTCCGACCCAGTTTGGGTCGGAACCGTTTTTATACGCTGTACCATACCGGTACCCGTCGGCACCGGTTCGGTACAGGCTGAACCGACCGGTTCCGGTCGGTTCAGCATACCTTGGTTTTAAGGTTACTTTTGAAGTATCTATCTGTATTGTGTCTAGTCCCATTGACAATGGCATACAAATCATTGGACATCGACATAGAAATGTTTGCATGGTTGATCTTGATGATCTCCCCATGCAAAACATAAAGTATCTAGTAGCAATGAATGCCAAAGTCAATAAGACAATAGCATGGACTTAATCTCAGAATTAGTTAGAAAAGACTTAGTTGTAGAATTGCCTAAAACAAATTTTCAAAAAGATAAGATTTATGATGCATGTCAACTAGGAAAACAAACAAGGGTTTCATTCAAATCAAAAAATATGGTTTCAACTTCTAATCCATTGGAACTTCTGCATATAGATTTGTTTGGACCAACTAGAGCCACAAGTTTAGATAGCAAATGTTTTGGCTTTATTATTATCGATAATTTTTCAAAATTTACTTGTGTTTTATTTTTAGCACATAAAGATGAAATATTTTCTGCATTTTCAAAATTATGCAGAAAAATTACAAATAAAAAAATTAAAAAACTTTATATATTAAAGGGCTTTTTGCATAAATACCCTCCTAAATATAGGATTTTGCGTGAATACCCTTCCAAAATTGATATTTGCATGTATACCCTCGTAAAATATTTATTTTGCTATTTTACCCTTTTTTATTCTTATTTTTGCACATGTACCCATATCATCTAACGCCGTTAAAAAATTAACGGTTTTAAATTAAAATGACTAAAATATCCTTAATGGGTAGGCATGTAAATAGAAATTTTTATAAGAATATACAAGTAAATAGAAACTTTACCATGCTTTTGGATAAGAATTTGGGCAAATCTAATTAATCATATCATCATTATGAGGTGCTGGGCGACCCATGACTTGAAAGACTTGCAATTGACCTCCAGTCAGAATAGGTGACCCATATTCAGTTGAGTGTTCCCTCACTTTCTCCCTTCAAAAGTTAAAAGAAACAAAAATAAAAAAACAGAAAAGAAAAAACAGCTACCGAGACACCAGAGATATCAACAGTGTAATAGATCAAGAGAGCATCCTGACAGGCCGAGGTTCCTTTGGATTCTATGAACCTATGCTTGTTGCTATCCTTCCACACTTGAACCCTACTCCCCTTAGGGCTTTTCCTCCTCATTGGCTGGCAT
>JAOXJJ010000001.1:7121620-7132970 GCA_025769935.1 Phoenix roebelenii
GAAGCAGAGAGCACAGCTGTGTGGAGCTCCTGTCTTCTTCTTCTTCTTCTTCTTCCGGCACAAGAACAGCTGCGCCGGGGGTAGGGGGAGAGGAGAGGAGAGAAAAAAGTAAGAATAATAACGTCATTTTAAATTTTTATATTATTTTTAATTAATATAAATATGATTTTTTTAACACCGTTAGAACAACTGTTATATTAGGGGTATTTATACAATAACAGAGTTTTACGAGGGTATACATGCAAATATCAATTTTGAAAGGATATTCACGCAAAATTCGATATTTAGAAGGGTATCCATGCAAAAAACCGTATATTAAAAGTGATCATGGAACTAAATTTGAGAATCAAAATTTTAAAAAAATTTATAAAAAAAAAGGCATAGAACACAACTTTTCTGCACCTAGGACTCTCCAACAAATTAGGGTAGTAGAAAAAAATAGAACATTAGAAGAAATGGCACAAACCATGTTGTGTGAAAGCAATCTTCCAAAGTATTTTTAGGCAGCAACAATTAACACAGCATGTTACATCCTAAATCGTGCATTAATAAGATCTATTTTAAAGAAAACACCTTATGAACTATGGAAGAGAAGAAAACCTAACATAGGATATTTTCATATTTTTTGATGTAAATGTTTTGTGTTTAACAATGAAAAAAATAGATTAGGTAAATTTGATGCTAATTAGATGAAGCTATTTTCTTTAGATACTCTTCCACTATTAAAGCATATAGAATATTTAACAAAAGAACTCTAGTGGTGGAGGAATCCATACTTGTTATGTTTGATGAAACTAACAATCTTCCATCAAGGAAGAAAGACGTTTGTGATGATGCAGATGCAATAGAAAAAGAGATGGAGGAGCTTACCTTAAAGGAGACCCCAGCTGAAAATAAAAGCAAAGACGACGGACATAAGGTCGAAGAACATAGGCAAAGTCCACCAATTGAAGGTCAAGGAAATAATGATATGCCTAAGGAATAGATTATTGGTAATTTTTAAACTGACGACAGACATAAGGTGATGCAGTACAATATTCAAATAGAACTAACTCGCGGAGTCCAACAACAGGGTGTGGGAATCCACCAACAAAGACAATATAAGAGAAAATTTCTTTCATTCAACAACCAAAATGTTAACAAGCCCTACTAGCCTTTATATAGGCAACACAACAAGAGCAAATTTCTAAAATACCCCTACAGACGAAAAGGCCCAAATACCCCACAAATCAGCTCTCTCTCATAATGTATCACCCAACCAAAGTGACACCGGATGAGCTGCTCTCCTGCGTCTGCGGCTATACACGTGCCGGATCAAAGATCGAGGACTGGTGTCCGCACCCACTCTCCCGAGGTGGAAAAAATTTGACTCTGTCAAGTGGGACAGTGGGCAGCTCTAGTAATGCTCCAAAAGATCTAGATCAAGCTGTTATAGCTCCTCATGAGTAATCCACATGCTATCAGACTCTAGACGGTCTCTCCATCGGACTAGGAAACGCTGAGTGCCGCCGTTAGTAGTAGATATTACCTATTCATCCAAAATAGCATCTATCTTGTCCTTCCATGTGGGTTGAAAAGAAGTATGAGGGTCAAAGACAGGCATATCCAATGGAGTCGGAGTAGGCGTGTCAAATGGGTCGAGGATAGGCAAAGAAGGTATGTAAGCAACTAAATCCTCAATATTAAAAGTGGAACTAATGCTGTAATCAGGAGGGATATCAATGACATATGCATTTGGGCCTACCTGTTTCAAGATTTGAAAAGGTCCTGCACTACAAGCCTACAATTTTCTCACGGTTCCAAATGAAAACTGTTCGGGCTTGACACGAATCATAACATAGTCGCCAACAAGAAATTCCTTAGCATGTTTATGCAAATCAGCCTGTAATTTATACCGAAGATTACTGGTTCTGATTCATTACTGATCTCTGGCATCATGGTCTGCCGTACCGGTCCGTACTGGTACGGACCGGTACGTACCGGTCCGGCCTGAGATCGGTACCGGATCAGCATGAAATCCGGTACCGGATCAGCATGAAATCCGGTACCGGTAGTTTATTATTGAAAAACCGGTACGGGACCGGTTCGGACCGGTACGGGACCGGTTCGGACCGGTACGCCACCGGTACGAACCGGTTTCGTACCGGTCCGGGCCGCCACCGGTACGCCGACCGGTACCGGTACGGTGGACCTTGTCTGGCATCTTATTGCACCACTTGCATTAGTTAGTTACATTTTACGTGGTGTAGCCATATTTGCATGAACCTACGCAGTGGGCGTGTGGCCTCTAGCACTCAGTTCCAATCTGTTATGGAACCCTCTGCCATGGAGGACATCCGTAAGGTCTAAGAAGAACATAGGCAAAGTCCACCAATTGAAGGTCAAGGAAATAATGATATGCCCAAGGAAACCATTCATCATTTTGAGCTGTTATTGACCTTGTTCTCATGTTTCATGTTACTATTTTCTGTTTCCAAGTTTAAATTGATATGTTCAGCAAATTCTCTTGCTTCTTTTGTTTTCTAGAATCACATCACTACTTAGTTATTGTATGTTGTTTCCTTCTGGCATAATTCATCTTCATATGATTATTGGAAAAGCCGACCCCAAATTGTTCGGAAAAGGCTAGATGATGATATGATTATTGGGAAGAAATAGACTGCTTTTCCATTTAATATGTGACTTTTAGTGGTGTTACATTTTCATTGCAAGCAAACTTTATCCAGGCAGAACGACATAAATATGGATGCTCTTAGAGCCACGTGACGTGACCCTGCCTTCTCTCTTTCGGACTTCTTTCTATCTTCTGACTTCTATGAAGTCGCACCGCCCCCTTGGCCTTTGTATTTATGATTACTTCTACAATCATCATAAAGAATTGATTATTGGTAATCCATCTCATGGTGTTAGAACCAGGTCATCTCTTAAGGACATTTGCAATCATTTAGCCTTTGTATTTCAAATTGAACCTAAAACCATAAAAGATGTTGAACAAGATCATAATTGGATAAATGTTATGCAAGAGGAACTAAATCAATTTGAAAAAAACAAAGTATGGAATTTAGTTAAGAGACAATTGGATCATCCTACAATTGGAACTAAGTGGGTATTTAGAAACAAAACTGATGAAAATGACAATATCATAAGAAATAAGGCAAGATTAGTTGCACAAGGATATATAATCAAGAAGAAGGAATTGACTATAATGAAATTTTTGCACCTATAGCAAGATTAGAGGCAATTAGGTTCTTACTTGCCTTTGCATGTTTTATGAACTTTAAATTATTCCAAACGGATGTTAAAAGTGCATTTCCGAATGGTTATATTATTGAAGAAGTGTATATAAAATAGCCACCTGGCTTTGAAAATGATAAGTATCCTAATCACATTTTCAAACTAAACAAAGCCTTGTATTGTTTAAAACAAGCATCTCATGCTTGGTATGAACGATTAAGAAAATTTTTAACTAAAAATAACTTTATAAGAGGAAACATAGATAATACTTTGTTTATCAAAAAAAAAACAAATAACCTGTTAATCGTACAAATATATATAGATGATATTATCTTTGGTGCCACTAACGAGGTTTTATGTCAAGATTTTGCCAAGATAATGCAAAGAGAGTTCAAGATGAGCATGATGGGAGGCCAAAGTTCTTCCTCAAACTCTAAATCAAGCAAACAGCTAAGGGGATTTTCATCAATCAAAGCAAATACACAAAAGAGCTATTGAAAAAGTTTGAGATGGAGAATGCCAAGGCAATAGACACCCCAATGAGTCTGTCTTGCAAACTCGATTCAGATGAGCAAGGTAAGAATGTTGACTTAAAACTTTATAGAGGCATGATAGGATCATTACTCTACATTACTGCTAGTAGACCTGATATTATGTTTAGTGTATGTATATGTTCTAGATTCCAATTTAATCCTGAAGAATCATACTTACCTGCCGTAAAAAAATCTTAAGATACTTAATTGGAACTCAAAATATAGAATTTTGGTACTCTAAATAATCATCATTAAATCTAATAGGATATTTAGATGTTGATTTGCTGGATGCAAACTAGATAGAAAGAGCACTAATGGACATGTCAATTTTTAGATGTAAACTTAATCTCATGGTTTAGTAAAAAATAAAATTTGGTAGCATTATTCACTATTGAAGACGAATACATTGCTGTTGGAAGTTGTGCTCAAATCTTGTAGATCAAACAACTTGAAAATTTTGGCATAAAATATAATAAGATACTTATTAGATATGATAACACTAGTGCAATAAATCTAACTAAAAATCCAATTCAACATTCAAGAACTAAGTACAATGAGATAAAATATTATTTCTAAAGAGATCATGTTCAAAACAATAATGCAAGGTTAGACGAACCGACCGAACCGACGTACCAGTGAAGACTGGTACCGGTTCCGAAAAAAAAACAAAAAAAATGTGCAGATGCGCAAGTCCGCGTTATGCTGCACGTCTGCCGCATTAAAAGTGGCCACGCGGGGCAGCTGCCCCACACAGCGAGCTTGCGCGGGAAATCGCGCGCGCGCGGTTCTCCGCTCATCGACCGCGATTCCCACTGCGTGGAACGCACACGGGCACAAGTCGGGGACGTGTTTCCCCACTCGCACACGCATCTCTGCGCACGCGCGCCCCCACGCGCTCCCCACAACCTCTTTTTTTTCTTTTCTTTTTCTTCCTCTTCTTCCTGAGCTCCTTCTCTCTTCTCCTCTCTCCTCTTTTCTCCTCTCTTTTCCCCTTCTCCTGCAAACAAAGGAGCTCTTCTTCCCCGCGAGGTGCTCGGAAGGAAGAAAGAGGCCCGGTAGTGCGACAGGTCTTCTTCCCCTCTCTTCTTCTCTCTTCTCCTCTCTTCCCCCCTTCTTCTCCGCGAGTACTAGTGTGAACCGATGACCGATACCGGGCTTGTACTGGTGCGAACCGTACCAGTACGGGCAAGGAACCATTCAGTTCTGAACCCTTTGGGGTCGAAACCGAATTCCACCGCTGTACCTACCGGTGGAGGCCGGTACCGGTACAGTTCAGGCTGAACAGGTCGGTTCCGACCGGTTCAGCAAACCTTGCAATAGTGTAGTGCTTGATTTTGTTAACATTGATAGGCAACTAGCTAATATTTTTACTAAACCCCTAAGCGAGGATAGATTCAGCATGAGTAGGGGTGAGTTAGGAGCAAGGTTCGCCATACTGGTACCGGATCCCGTACCGGTGCCACACTAACATACTGTCGGTACAGTACGGTACGGAATTTTTTTGGTGTACCAAAAGTCGATATGCCATTCATACTGGTACCGATATTGAATCGATATGGTACGGTACTTCTAGTACCATCCGGTACGATACGGTACGGCATACCATGGTTAAGAGTTTGTGATCATTTCTATTAAAACCCTATCTCAAAAGCCTCTGATTTTCAGTAAACCTCTTTTGATCAAACAGATTTCACACTTCATTGACTCAAGCTTGATCCTCTCTGCATTGAATCTTTTTTTTTAAGAGCCAACTCCCCATCAAGGAGTCGACCCTTGGTTATGAAGAGCTGACCTCTTGGATTGAGGGGGAGCTATGAGTCGACTCCGGATGAATAAGAGTCAACTTAAGCTCGTGTAGGCTATGAAGAAGTCAACTCGTAAGAAAAGAAAGCCCCCCCCTCAGGAGTAGACTCGAGAATTAGTTCAAATCGACCCCTTTGTCGGGAGATGAGTTTTATACCAAGTCGTCCCAAGTTCTTTTCATTTCTTCTCTTGTCGCTCGAAACTCTCTCCTACCGTCTTCTCTCTCAAAATTGCTCCCTCCATTCCCTAAAACCCTTTTTCTTTTGGGTCGATTTGGTCTCAATGGCTCCTCGGAAGCAACTCACCCAGCAGTTGAAGCAGACCAAAATCCTAAAGAGGATGGAACGTTGCACGGAAGCTCAATCCAACCCCCTCTCTCCACCTTATGAAGAGCTAGCTTCCATTCCTTCACAACCCTCTCCAGGTAAGGTTCCTCTCTCTTCACGGATTGTCACAACCGAAAGGAACGTCGATTTTGAGTTCTTGGACTATACAAGGTTTGCCATTGGAAGGAATTGAAGAAAAGATGTTGGAAATTTGTGTGCCCATTGAATATCCCAACCTACCCCAACTTGGTTAGAGAGTTTTACATAAATGTGAAGTTTGGGATGGGAATTTTGGGTTCGACGATCAAGGAAACTCGGATTATGTTCAATATATTGAGCTTAGGGAGACTCCTTCATATGCCGACTGATGGACCCTCGGCGGATAGGCTGGACAAACGAAGGATGGACCTCTAGCACATATTGGGACGCAAGGATGTCAACGAGTTGAAAGAAGTGAGTACCAACCAGTTGTCCATGGAAATGAAGCTCCACCACATGATCAGTAAAATTTTCTTCCTCAAGACGAGAATGTTTGATTTTATCTTAGAGAGAGACATTGTTATGATGTTTCATATGCTCAGGGAATATCCCCTAAACATGCCCGTGCTTATATTCCGGCAAATGCATGAGGCAGCGAGCAGGTCGAATGTATTTTTACCCTACAGCATGGTCCTGACCTTGGTGTTTCGAAAATATCTTTCGAGCTTAAAGAGAAGACCTCGAGAGCACTGATGCACACCGACATCTACAATGACTGCTCACTACCTCGGATGGGATATACCGAGATAGATGGTCATTGGATGAAAAGAGCTGGCAGAAGACAAGATGAGCCAAGACGGGATGAGCACAAAAAGCCTGAGGTCGGACCTATTGAGCCCACAGTTCCTACAGATCAGGATACCAAGCCACCTGCCTCCATGGAGATACTAGAGCCTTGAGCTGAGCCTGAGACTCATTTGGAGCATGGAGGAGACTTCATTGCTTCCTTTGACTTTCAGCATCCGCATCCAGAGAGCAGTATAGGTCAAACCATCAGACTGGATAAGGAGCAAATGAGAACCATTGTTGAGTAGGTGATTGCAGGGCTGACTACATCTGGTGCATTTAGACAGAAGGAGCAATTAGCCCTTGACTCACCACATGCTACATTGCCTAAGGATCAAAAATTGGAGCCTCATGTGTCGTCACTATCTCAAATGGTAGCAGAGTTGAGGCACGACATCTCGGACATTAACAGCTTCTTGGTAACTAGCCAACTCAAGAGGACCGGGTACATTGAGAGGGAGACGAGCGCCTTGTAGACCTCTGTACAGAAAGACGTCAAGCATTTTACCTCTCAAGCATAGAGGATTGGAGCAGATATTCAGAAAATATTCGAGGAGGAACGGGACGAGTCGACGAGACTGACCGAGTCTCTTCATCTGCTTCCGCTCTTGTTCAAGCGATTGGTCTCTTCACTCAAGAGCTTAGAGCCTCTCGATCATTCTATCCCCCACCGACTCAGCCTGGCCCCTCTAGATCCTCAATCCCCAAATCTAGGCACTCTACCATTTCTTGTCCCCATCGAAGTTCATCTTGATCTTCTAAAAAGTCACCTAGGAAATCATCTTATATGAACTCTCATCCTAAGAGCATCAGATGTATGACTTGCTATATGTATCTTTGCTTTTGAAATGCAATGAAGCTATTTGCTTTTGTTATACCACTTTGCTTGCTATTTACTTTCAAAAACTTACTTTTCATCATCTCATATTATTGATAATGACAAAAAGAGGGAGAACTAAATAAGAAAGAGCAACAATGTACAAGAAAGTACGGAAGACATAAACTCGTATTTATGTCAGATCATATGAACACAATCAAAGAATCAATGAAATGCAAAATATTAAGAAAACACAAATCAATTTAAATTGAAGCACTATTTATGCATGATTCAATTATAGTATGAAAAAGGATAAATTTACGCATTATTCAATTATAATATCAAAAAGGATAATAGTGAAAAATGTGTTATCTTTAGACAACACTATTTTCTATTGATACTCAAAAGTTTGGTCATCATAAAAAAGAGGGAGATTGTTAACCCAAAAGGTTTGATTTTGATACATATTTGAGTAAAAAGTTCACTAATCATATGTTTGGAGTGTACAAGAATAATCACAAGAATCCAAGATATTATCAACCCAAAGCACTCAAAGTGGAAAGAACATAACTTAAATTTATGAAACTCTATACAACAGGAGTCGACCCCAAGAACACAAAGAGCCGACCCCTGAAGGTCCACATGATTAAATAGAAGACCTCAGTTTTGGACGGTTTCTGGAGTCAACCCCAAGCAAACATGAGTCGACCCCACCACAATAAAAGAGACCAGCACGCCGACCTCTGGATAATCCGAGTCGACCCAGAATAATCTCAGGCAAAAGACAAAAAGGGGATAAAAATCTATACTTTACGAGTTTACCCTAAAGTGTTATAGTCAACTCCTATAGAACAAGAGTCGACCTAGCACATGTCGAGTCGGCCTCAGAATGGCCGCAAATAGAAGACAAAGCGCAAAAAAAATGAGCAGTTTCTTGAGTCGACATCTGAAGAAGTCGAGTCGACCCGTCTGCGCTTGACAATAGTAACAACTAGTTTTTCTGCGAAGACAGAATAATTGTTTTCACTCCCAACAACAATTTCAGCCTCTTCCAATAGTAACGGCTAGAAACATCGTCCAACTATCTTTTTGAAGATATAAATGCATGGAAGCACCCAAGAAAGACAACAAGAGAACAAAGTAGAAAGAGAAGAAATAAGAAACAAGAAAAGAGGCCTAGCATTTAAAGTGAGCATTAAAGATTATATCCACCACACCTAAGAAATTAATTGAAGAGCCTTAAAGCCCACATCAAGATCAACAAGTGCTTCCTCATGAGCTCCAACAACTGATTTACTGCTCTTAAGAGAGTCAATCTCTTGTATTCTCTTTTTGTTGATTTTAACAAATTTCAAGGATTGAAACTTGGCGATTGTGTGTTATATTTCTTATCAAGCCTAGAAAAGGCTTGGATAAGGAGTGATTTTGGTTGATTACCTAAGAAAATCAATTGGGTTGATTGTGAGCCCGTGTAAAACAATCCAGCTATAATCTTTGAGTAGATTATAGTGAAATTTCCAAGAAGTGAATCTTGAAGAGTGGGCATAGATGCTGAGTTTGGCGCCGAAACACTATAAAATTTGTGTCTTGCTTCTTGCTCTTTATATTTCCTGCTTCATATTCTTGCATTCTCACTTCACTCGTCCACTTTATAGTGCATTCTTGGGCAACAGTCATGATATCTAGCACACCAGAACTCATGAGCTAATCAGCTCAATGAATGAATTACATGCTCCTCTAGAACCCAAGCCACTTTCATTTCTTCAACATGCTTTTATGTGGAAATTGGTTGCTCGTTGAAACAACCCAGGTTAAAGACCAACAAAAGGTTGCCCAAGAATGCAACCAGATAATCATTCAAGTCAGATATTATCTAACATACAAATCCATTTCGAAAGCAAAATTAAGTATAATTTACCAGCAAAGAAAAAGATGCCAAATCCTCCATCCCACGTGCCTGTCTATGCCCCTATTCAAGTTATCAAAGACAATATCCTCTGAACATTTTATATTTCTTTGTATTCGCATAATCCATATGAAGTGCAAAGCCTACCCAACGAAATAATTTTTTTCCTTTCCAAGGAAAACCCTCAAATTAACCGAACTAGTAAGTTACTCCGCCGCCAAGGAAAAAAAGTGATTGAAGACAGGAAAAAACAACAATTCAACTAAATCCATTGCTCCCGCCCAGATCACACCACCTGCATCCTTCACAAAACCACCACTGCCTAACAAATTAAACTAGAACAGAGCAGCCATTGCACAATAAGAAATCAAAGAAGAGAGCGATTGACAGGGAGAAATTGTCACCTGAGGAGCGAACATTAGAGGGGGCCGGGACCTGCCGGGGCTCTCCGGCGGCGTACTCCCAACGGAGTCCACGGAGTGGGCACGCCGGACGTGATTGGAGTAGGGCGGAAAGCCCCCATCACCGTCCGATCTCACGGAGGGACCATCGTCACCGTTCTCCAAATCCTTCCCAGCGGCGTTCCCCATCTCCGATTCCGGAGACTAGATCTCAGAAGAACCGAGAGGGGGTTTACATATAGCAAGTGCCACCTAGCATCCTCCTTATTTACGAAGGCTTCCACGCGAGGAACAAACGCCACTTATCTTGCGATTACATAGCTAGGATAACCGATTCTATTTATTTTTAATTAGGCTTCGTGCCGAAAGCTGTCTTTGAGGCAAATCATTTGTGGTAAAATTGGAACTCTTGAAATTCTTACAAATCTCTTTTAATAAGATTTGCTAATTTTTTTTTTACTGTGCTATCTATTATTTTTTTTTTGGGTACATCGCGGCAATGTTATAACCTATACGGCCCAGGAGGCGGGATAAATTAGATTTTTTAAAAACTTTAGCTAATAGATAAATATTAACATCAGCAAATAAGCACTAAGTAAATATGCAAGAAATTAAAGTAAGAAAAACAAACAAAACAAATATAAAAAAATTATAGTGGTTTGGTACCAACCCTACATCTACATCCACTTCTCAAAACTTCCTTTTTGAGAATTTCACTATAATCTATAACCCATATTACAGCCCAGTTATTTTCTAAGTTCATAACCAAATCCAATTGATGTTTCCGAAGAAAGGCTATCTTCCGATGGGCCATGGAATTAACCTCTCTAAGAAGGATTATTCGACAACCCCTCAAGAAAGAGAGAGTATGGATAGAATTTCCTATGCTTCGGCAGTGGGATCTATAATATATGCCATGACATGTACTAGACCAGACGTGGCATACTCACTGGGAGTAGTAAGTAGATACCAATCTGATCCAAGTAACAACCACTGGAAGGTTGTAAAATCTATCTTTAAGTATTTAAGAAATACTAAGGACCAGTGGCTTGTATATGGTGATTCTGACTTGAAACTTGAGGGATATACTGATTCCAGTTTCCAGTCAAATCGAGATGACAGCAAGAGCGTGTCGGGTTATATCTTTACTCTTAAGGGTGGGGTCATCTGCTGGAAGAGTTCCAAGTAACAAACAGTGGCAGATTCTACATGTGAAGTAGAATACATCGCAGCATTTGATGCCGCCAAGGAAGCTGTATGGTTGCGGAAGTTCATCACCGAGCTAAAAGTGATACCCTCTATTGATGGTCCAGTGCCTGTATTTTGTGACAACACTGGAGCCATAACTCAAGCAAGAGAACCCAAAGCACATCAGCGGACCAAGCATATTCTACATCGCTACCACCTGGTTTGAGAGATCGTCGAACAAGGTGATATTGATCTTCAGAAGATTGACACAAAAGAAAATCTGGCTGACCCATTTACCAAAGTCCTCGGCATCAAAG
>JAOXJJ010000001.1:7143705-7179895 GCA_025769935.1 Phoenix roebelenii
GGTCCGTTCGGTAAACCCAGACCCGACCCATAAAATGATTCGGGTCCAATTTTAGGACCCGACCCGGACCCGCGGGTTCTAAAATTCGGATCGGGTCGGGTCTACGCAGGTCGGGCCGGATTGGGTCTCGGGTCGACCCGACCCATTTGCAGCCTTACATAGATTATGAGCCGAGTTTGCAGTGATACTATTTGTAATAATCCAGAATTTCATCCAAAATGACTAGTCAAAAAATATTATTTAGGTTTTTTAATTTTATATAAGTATCAAAGATCTATCCAACAAATAATCAATATGAGACTAAATACATATCCGTACGGGTGCTCACATAAAACTTAGCTATATGTGTTTGTGGGCTAAGCTGAATTATTGCCCATTAGAGAAGCTTTTAATTGACTTATGACACATTTTGTGGAAGCCACGTGATGAGCTGCCATTGGTCGGTTGGATGATATCAGAAGTTGGATCAGAGGCTTATCAAGTCATCTTTTTTTCGTTTCTCTATTTCATTTATTTTAGAATAACATAGAGAAATATATTTATATTTATTATAAAGATGAAAGCTGGGATATATTCACCATAAAGGGGATGAACACCTCAAATCAGAAAGAAAAAAAGGGGCATGCTCAAGGATGGATGATATCAGAAGTTGGATCAAAGGCTTATCAAGTCATCTTTTTTTCGTTTCTCTATTTCATTTATTTTAGAATAACATAAAGAAATATATTTATATTTATTATAAAGACGAAAGCTGGGATATATTCATCATAAAGGGGATGAACACATCAAATCAAAAAGAAAAAAAAGGGCATGCTCAAGGATTTTAGTTAGGAGGCCTGCTCTAGAAGTCAAGGAAATGAAATTCTTGGAATGGAGATAAAATGAAGTAGGTAAAGATGTGCGGGTCTCACTTCCCTGGCCTTGTCTTATAATATTGTAAAGGTGCAAGTTATAGAACAAGTCAATTTTATCTATCCTATCAAAATAAAAAAATTTCAACAGTTCACTAGCCAATTGGTCTTCGGTATTAGCCTCTTGATTTGAACTATCAAAAGCTTGAATATAGAGTTCATAAACTAGAACGAAAGGAAGCCAAAATTAATTTATCTTTCTCCTCTTCCCTTACTTCGTGCAATCAGTTTCAGACGACGTAATCATTGACCTATTCTCCTATCTCATTTTCATTTTATTCTTTTGTTTCTTCATAAACTAAAACTTTATTTTATTTTGCAATCAATCAGTCTCTCCCTCTCTTTTCTCCCCCTCTCTCTCTTTCATGTTTGGAACTAGATAGAATAATCGTTCTTGTTACCATCCTCTGGGATTGCAATTGGAATTCTTGTTGTTTCTTAGAGAAAAGAAGAGGAAAAAAAAAAGAGAGAGAAGAGAAGAAAACGTAAAAAGGTTCAACAACGGGCTTCTAACCATGCCGCAACGGTCCAATTCCCGGTCCGCCACGCTCCATCTGCACACATTTCAACGTGACGGGCGCAAAGAAACTAGAAGGCTGATAGCTGCACTCGGTCGACTCTCGCGATAATTTTTTTAATTCAAAATGAGGCGGTCCGCGTTGCCGTTTCTCACATCGGTTCGCTACCTCGATTCCCGTGGTAACTACCTGCTTCTTTCTCTTCTTACCCTACCGAGACCCTCCGCCTCTCTCCGTTCTACTTCCATCCCTCCTCTCTCCTCTCCCGCTTCTATGGCATCCCCTTCTCGCTCCTCCCCCGTCACCTTCTCCGGTGGCGCCGTATCCGCCGGAGACGACTCCTACCTGGTGCTGGACCCCAATTCCCAGGCTGGCAGCGCCGCCGGGAGCTTCCAGGGCGAGGGCCCCCTCGCCGGACCGGCCGGCGTCGCTCCGGTGGCGGATGGAGGAAGCGGAGGCGAGGCGGAGTTCGGGTTCCAGCGGCCGGAGTTCGGGCGACAGGCGCTGGTGGGAACCGTCCAGATCTACGACCGCCACGTGTTCCTCTGCTACAAGTCGCCGGACGTCTGGCCGTCGCACGTCGAGGCGGCGGAGTCCGACCGTCTCCCGCGCCTCCTATTCGCCGCCCTCAAGGCCCGGAAGGGAGACATGAAAAAGCGGGTGAGTTCTTTTTCGTTCGCTGTTCTTCTTGATTCACAATCTAGGGTTGTCTTTTGTTCGTTATTTCCAATAGATTTTCTTAATCTTGCGTTTGTTTTTAGTTCTTAATCCCAAATAGATTTCGGTAATTTGAGGTTCTGAGAGGGGTTTAAGAGGAATTAGGATTTGGGCTCTGATGATGATTAGTAGAATTCGACTCTTTTTTTGTTTTTATCCTACTGGTTTTATAAGTGAATGGAGAAGGAAATCAATTGTTTCAAAGATTTGATCGTGCCTGTTTTCTGGCAGCTTGGAACCGCTGACCTTTATCATTTTATTGTTGCGGCTGTGTTGGTTTAGTACTGCGGATGAGATTGGGTGTATATTTTGTTCGAGTATATCCCTTTTAAAGAAGGGCTTTCTTAATGTTCTTTTACCAATTAGGGGAATAAATTCCTTGATCAGTTGTACGTTACGATGAGATCTTGTGAGGATTAATATAATTCTGAAAATCAATTTCCTCTAATAACAGTCTTGGATTCCTCAGATTAGCAGTCCGGTTCTACTATGATGAGTTAATTAATTGCTAACGGTTTTGAAGATTGATCATTCATTTAGATTTGTTTGCACTCATATGCATGATTCTTTGGGTTTTAATCTATATTTGAGATGTTTATGCTCTCTACGTGATTGCTTCAGATATTGATGATGTTTTTATACACGGAGAAGAAGCATATGCGTGGAGTGTAACAAAAATCTATTTGGTGCTACTGTTATTGTCCTTGTATTAATTGGAGTTGTCTTCGTAAAACAAAATTGCTTTTAATGCTCCTGTAAACCTAGGAAATCTGCAGTCCTGTTTGCACTCTAAGAAATCAGTGCTAACACAGTTATTCGTAGTATGGTGTATCATTTTTTATATAGAAGTCATCATGATCTCTCCAGGGTCATGAACTTGTCTGCCAAACTCTTTTCACAGTGGCATATCTCATGTACGAGTTGTTGACATTTTTAGCACTTATCAGCAACCATAAAGCCTTGCCTCATTTGTATACTTCTCAAAATTCTGAGAAGCGCTCGTATTTGCTTAACTACCACCATGTCTCGAACTGCTGACTGCTCGTCATATAGTGTGTAACGGCCTTGGTAGAAGCATTTCCCATTTATGTGTGTATATGGCATCTGTGCAAGTTTAAATATCTCCAATTTTCATCTTTGTTAGCTTATCAACTTTAGACTAGAAATCTTCCTTTCTGATGGATTTGGTTTGGTTACCTTGGAGGTATCAAATAGTTCAAAGTATTTTGAAAAGCAGCCTTCTACTTAGATACAGGCATTTGTTAAAATATGAGATGCTGTTTCTCATGTCAAGCTTGGTTATACACTCATCCGTGTTGATCAAAGTAATAGCTATAGTTCTGTGCTCAGAGTTAAATTTTAGATTTTAATGCTTTTAGCTGTTGCATTGGTGCTTCTTATCAAGCTGATGTATTGATTAATGGCAAGCTGAACTAAGCAGACATATGCTCTTTTAATTTTGTAAATGTAGGAGCTCATTTACTGCACCTTTTTCACAAATTTGTGACCACAAGCTATCTTTAGCATGTCCTGCTAGATCTCTGAATGTTTCTAATGCTTGTATCATTAGGTATTGTTGCCATGGCTATGTCAAGGTTTCTTTTAACTTGAGTTTGGCTATATATAATTAGATTCATTTTTGCTCCATCCGAATATATTTCTCTGCATTTTTGTGATATTGAAGATCTTCGGCGCATAGAAATATGTTGCAATCCGCTTATTAAGTATTCTTTTTAGTTTAAATGATTTTTTATTTTTTTTATAGAATAGTTATCTTAGTGAAAAGTGTCTGCATTTAATTTTATACTTGTTGGCACTTGTGATGTAATTGGGCTTGAATTTCAGGCCATGTTTTATGATGCCTTGTCTCTTAAATGAGACAAGGAAATTATCTGCATTTGAGAGCTTTCATGAATTTTAAGCTTACAAAATCCAGTTGTTGTATAAAGTGGCTTATGCAACTCAAGTTCTTAGGAAGGTACTGCTGTTGGATGTGGCAGGACCAAGGAAAGCCAAAAAATTAATGCATAGGCTTTTATAGGAGTGGAGTTAGATATCTCTTAGTGCGACTATTTACTTATTAACCATATTCAAAAAAATAGAGTTAGATCATTTGTGCTGGCTTGTTGCTTCCATTCTGATGATGTGTTTGATAATGCTGTTGAAGTACCTTCCTTGTGATCATTGTACACTAAATTTTTACTTCACCATCTTTCGTTGAAGCTTCTGTTGGAAGTCTTTTGCTATCTTGATCCTTCAATTCTCTTTCTTATACAGGTTCATTATAGTAAACTGTTTGTGCCATTCTCCATGTTTGTTTCTTCCCCTTCTTCAGAAATACTTTATATAGGACTAAGTGGAAATAATCCTATGATCCTAAAGACCCAGGCTTAGATCAAAGTGCCTTTTGGTGCTGTCTAGATTACTTTGCAATACATTTTCAACAATCATATGGGATACTTTTGAGACATTAGTAGTTCTTTATTTGGTCTTTGCTCATGGTATTCCTAGGTTTGCGTTGTATTAGGTTCTCTCACTATGATGCTATGGACTTCTCAGCAGAATAGGGGCATGAGACAAAAATATTGGACCATTGTATCATGAGTGTCAATTATTACAATCCCCATTTTTCTGCTAGGCCTTGGTGTGTGACCAGCATGGCATGGTGGTATGGTGTGAATGCTGCCATGTGAGAGTCAGTGACCAGCACAAGTACGACAAATGATGCTTAAATCCTTGAGATCTCTCTCTCTCTCTCTATCACTGTGTGTGTGCGTGTGGGTTTGTGCGCGTGTGCGGGGCTTGTGTGTGTTGGAGAGCAGAGATCATATAGAGGACGAGGACAAATAATTTTTTGTAAAAGTTGACTTCTATGTTACTTAAGAACCTGCTTTTTAATTACACTTGCTGAAATATTCCCAAGTCTCTCCGCACATTTATTGATATATTATGTCTTTTTTTTTGCATTAGAGATGGAACAAATTATGTCCTTTTTATGTTTTTAGGTACTACCATATGCTATCTTCATACATAATGTTTTGTATGGGTGTGTGCATGCATGTAACTGTGTGCGTCAGATTGTACTATCCTCGCAAAATCAATGATGAACCATCTAAATTGATGAATGAATGTTTGTAGAAAGACAACAATATTAAAAATCTGTATAGATTGACAATTCTTTATTTTGGAGGCCTATGACTGAACATTGTTCTAGTGAGCCATTTCCTATAGGTTATGTGATGGCTGCCCTACTTAGGACCTGACCACCTTGGCATCCCTTATATGCAAATGTGGACTAGCAGGTGACTAAGTTGCTTAGGCAAAGGTGGATCAGGTTTGCCTTATGATGCGGGGAAGCGTGGGATTGAACCTCCTGCTGCCCGCTGCAAATTACAACAACAGAAAACAGGGGAGTTTGGGCTTAGGAAAACAAAGCTTCAATGTTTTTATTCATGGTAAGCAAAAACACCAGCCAAAAGGAAGAAGACGACGACCCTTTACGCCAATCCTTTTATAGGGCCGCGAACTCCCTCTAAACCCTAACAATAAGGACTCAATTCCTAACCAAATTCGAATTAAAATAGACTCGTAATCAAACTAAAATCAGACCAGATTTCAGAACAAAATTCAAACTTTAACAGACTCAAGTTCAGAAGTTCCAAACAAAATAGGACTCAATTATATTGGCGTTCAGGATCTTGTAGACCGTGGGATTGATCTCTTGAATCAGGAGATCAAGTGGAATTTGTTGGAATCTAAGGATCGCACACCATCCGCATCGTCTTCCTTGGTTTCGTCGCGTCCATACCCACCCAGTTCCCAAGCCAGCGAAACTTCAGCAACAGGGGACTCTTCATGGAATTTTTTAGCAATTCTTCGATCTACATCAGTCCCCTCCACTTGGAAAGAACTCGTCCCCGAGTTCCTCTCGGGATACAGGGGCTCTCCCGGATCATGATACTCATAGAGATCAGCAACATTGAAAGTTTTTGAGATACCCGTGTCTTCCGGCAAGTCAACCACATATGCGTTGCTATTGATCTTCTTTAAGATCTTGTATGGCCCATACTTTCGTGGCTTCCACTTGCTATATGCTCCCACTGGAAATCTCTCCTTTCGCAAGTAAACCATTACCTCATCTCCTTCTTTGAACTCCTTATGTTGCCTATGTTCGTCTGTCTTGGCCTTGTACCAAGCATTCGTACCTTTCAGGCGCTTCTTCACCTCCAACTGTCACTTTAACTTCCTCCGCTAAATTTCCGCTGCTACACACTTTCCAAAAAATTTTGGTAGACGAACTAAATCCACAGCATGCTTTGGAGTTTTTGTATAAACAATAGAGAGGTGATTTACCGGTGCTTCTATGAACAGCATTATTGTAAACAAACTCTACTTGGGGCAATGCATGATCCCACTGCTTCGGACTATTCCCACAAATACACCGAATCAAATTTTCAAGGGTTCGATTAGTGACTTCTGTCTGTCCGTCAGTTTGAGAATGTGCAGCGCTGCTGAATTTTAAGAAAGTGTCAAACATTCTCCATAAAGTAAGCCAAAAGTGACTCAAAAATTTTGAATCCCGATCCGATGTGATAGATTGTTGGACTCCATGCAAACGGACAATCTTCCTAAAAAATAACCTTGCAATATTGGATGCATCTGATGTCTTTTTACAAGGAATAAAATGCGTCATCTTGGAGAACCTATCCACCACCACGAAGACTGAATCCACACCTTTCTGCGTTCGGGGAAGATCCAAACAAAGTCCATCGACAGATCCTCCCAAATGTCATTCGACACAGGTAGAGGCATGTAGAGACCAGTGTTTTGAGACTGCCTTTTTGTTGTTTGACAAATATAACACCTCTGGACAAACTTTCCAACATCTCTTTGCATTTGTGGCCAATAATACCTCCATAAGACTAGCAATGGTCTTGTCCCGGCCTAAATGCCCACCGAGCCCGCCACCATGAAGGTCTCTAATCAACTTCTCTCTCACTGACGATCTTGGAATGCACAATGAATTAACCCGGAACAAATATCCCTCCTGTATATGAAAATCTTTCATTGCATGATTGCTGGAACATTTGGCCCCACATCCCTGAAGTCATCATCTTTAGCATACAACTCCTTCATGCGTTCAAAACCCACAACCTCCGTGTACAAGGTGGTCAATAATGTACTGCGCCGACTCAATGCATCGGCCACTCGGTTCTGCTGCCCGGATCGATGCTTCAACACAGGAAAATTTCTGCAGGAAGCTTATCCAATGAATGTGCATGTGATTCACGTGACTTTGGCTATTGATGTACTTCAAGGCCTGGTGGTCGCTGTACAGGACAAACTCTTTCGGAACTAGATAGTGCTCCCAGTGCCTCAACGCCCGGATCATGGCATAAAACTCAAGCTCATACATAGTCTATTTTTGTCGTGCTTCGCTTAGCTTCTCACTGAAGTACTCCACGGGCAGCCCCTCTTGAGTCAGAACAGCCCCTATGCTGACTCCTGAAGCATCACACTCTACCTCAAACAGCTTGTCAAAGCTCGGCAAGGCTAGCACTGGCGTCAAAGATAATTTTTCTTTTATCAATTCAAAGCTGGCTTGCTGAGGCTCTCCCCATTGATACTAATCCTTCTTCATACACTCAGTGATAGGAGCGACAATGGTGCTGAAATTCCGAATGAAACGCCGATAGAATGCTGCTAACCCATGGAAGTTACAAACCTGACTGACGTTTGTGGGAGTTGGCCACTTCCGTATGGCCCGAACCTTCTCTTTATCAACATGTATACCACCAGCCCCAACAACAAACCCCAGGAACACCAGACGGGTAGTCACAAAATGGCATTTTTTAAGATTGACAAACAATTTATTTTTCCTCAATGCAAGCAAAACTGGCCTCAAATGTTCCTTATGCTCAATCTCATTACGGCTATAAACCAGGATATCATCAAAATAGACGACAAACTTTCCAATAAATGGTTTTAATACCTGGTTCATTATTCTCATGAAGGTGCTCGGTGCGTTGGAGAGGCCGAAAGGCATGATCATACACTCGTAAAGTCCATTCTTCGTCTTGGACGCTGTCTTTCATTCGTCACCGGGCCGAATCCGGATCTGATGGTAGCCGCTCCGAAGATCAATTTTGGAGAAGACCTTTGCTCCTTCCAGCATGTCCAGCATGTCAGTCAAGCGGGGTATGGAAAATCGGTACTTTATTGTTATCCTGTTGATCGCACGGCTGTCCACACACATGCGCCAACTTCCATCCTTCTTCGGTATCAACAAGGTTGGCACTGCGCATGGGCTCATGCTCTCTTGAATTAACCCCTTCTTCATCAAATCTTCAACTTGCTGCTGCAAAATTTGGCTCTTCTTAGGACTCAGGCGGTAATGAGTAGGGCTGTCAACGGGCCAAGTTGCTCGGGCTCGGCTTGGTAAAAGCCCGGCTCGAGCTTGGCTCGTTAGTCAAACGAGCCCGAGCCCGAGCTCGAGCTCGAGCAGCTCACAAGCCCAAACGAGCCCATATGAGGGCTCAGTCCAATTAACAATTTAATTGGGTTCCAATTAAACTTGAACTCAACCCAATTAAATTTTATTTGGCTTAATCAATTTAAATTCCAATCCGATTGAACTCAGTTGGATTTAGATCAGACCCAATCCGAGCTAACCCAAATCTATTTAATTTCTTTAAATCAGATTGGATTGGTTCAGGTTCGGACTCAACCCGTTAACCCAAATCCAACCCGTTAACCCATTCCCTCCACCTCCTCTTTCCTTTTCTTTCCTTCTCCTTTCTTTTCGGTTTCTCCAGAAGCTTCCAGCACCAGCGAGCCTCTCACGATCTTGGCCACCGAGCCTCTCGACGGCATGAACAAAGCAAAGGTGGAGTTCCAGCGTCCACCGAAGCTTGGGTTCTTGGATCTGACATACTGCCTCACAGTCGCCAAGCTCGCCTTCCGATCGCTCTCCTCCACGGTGCTATTGCTCGAGCGCTCTCCATTTCTCAAGTTATCCTCGCCATCCTCCTCAACCTCATCAACCTTGGAAGGGCTTCTCCTTGAGCTCTCGGAACTCGTGCTTCTCATCTCCACCACCACCACACCACCTTCTGCCCCCTTAGAACTTTTAGGCAAAGAAAATAACCGTAGCACTATACTCTAACCTTCTTCTTTAGTTGTCTTCATCTCCTCAAGAATTAATTAACCTTGAGTTGCCTGAAGAGCCCGTGGCCCGCGGCGCCCGCTGCCATGCCTGTGGCCGACGCTCGTGCCGGCGGTGCTTGCTGCCGAAGCCGGCGGCCGTTGCACGCGATGACAAACTGGTGAGTCTTTTCTTTTTTCTTTCTTTCTTTCCTTCTTTCTTCTCTTCTTCTTTTCTTTCTTTCTTTCCTTCGTTCTTCTCTCCGACGACGAACTGAGCGGCTGCTCGGGGATGGCCAGATGGGGATGGGGATGGGGATGGAGATGGGGCGAGCTCGCGCTCGGGCTCGGGCTCGGGCAAACGAGCTTTACGAGCTCAAACCCGAGCCGGGTTGTGCCAAGCAAGCCCGAGCCCGAGCTTGAGCCCGAGCCTTGAATTTTGTAAAATGAGCTGAGCCGAGCCCGCGGAGGCTCGGGCTCGGCTCGGCTCGTTAACAACCTTAGTAATGAGGTAGATTGGGAAGGCTCGCACCTGGCACCAAATAAATGTGGTGCTGAATTTTTAACATAGGAGGCAGCTCATCCGGCAATTCTGCAGGTATAATGTCCCGGAACTCCATCAGCAACTCTTCAAATTCCTTGGGCACCGACTGCATGCTTGCTGAGTTTAATTCCTTCGTGGCCAACACCAGAATTTGTTTGGTCTCCTTGACATCCGCCATGAACTGTTCCGCTGAAACGGCAAGGCAGGATTTCCCCTCCACTTGAGAAGATTTGGGTATGCGCCTTTCCTTTATGGGAACTAAGAGAATTTTTCTGCCATGCCACCGAAACAAATAGGTGGTCCCTACCCCTGTAGGTGATATCCGTGTCATGCATCCATGGATGCCCAAGCAAGACATGGCAAGCATCCATGTCCACCACATCACACACAACCTCATCCTTGTAATACCGCCCAATGGATAATGGAACCTTGCACACCTTATCCACTCTTGTTTCGGCACCCTTCTTAATCCACCCGATCTTGTAAGGAGACAGATGATCTTCGGTCCTCAATTCCATTTCATGGACCAGCGCCAAGGAAGCAATGTTCTCGCTGCTGCCACTATCAATAATCACATTACATACCATTTTATTGATGGTGCAGCGAGTTTTGAAGATGTTGTGGAGTTGTGACTCCTCTTCAGCCTTTGGAGAAAGCAAAATTTGTTGAACTACAAAAGAAGCCGAAACTCCCTGATCAGGCGTCGTCACGGTCACCTCCTCTTCCGACCGCTTCTCTTGCTCTTCTTCCTCATACAACACCCCTTCATCCTCTTCTGCCTCTACTACGTTGATAGTCCGCTGCCTCGGTCGCTCATTGGAACGGTGCCCAACCTCCTGACACCTATAACATCTGATGGGCATAGGCTTTTCATAAGGATTGTTGCCCCTCGGTGTCGCAGGTTGCTTGTTGGAATTTCCGGCGCCCTTTGATGTGATTGGAGGTGGTGGGTGACTCGAGGAGGCTGCACCATCAACGCCCTTCGACTTCGCCATGGTGGGGCATGAAGGAGCAGCCCGGTTTGTGGACTGAAATTGATTCACCCGCCTGTCCCGCCGTGCCACCTGCGCCTCCAACTTCAAGGCTAAACTCGTGGCTTCAAACAGGCTCCACACCGGATGTAGGTCCATCTGATCTCTGATCGATGGCTTCAACCCGCCGATGTACCTCGCCACCTGCTGATTTTTTGTTTCTGACAGGTTGTTGCGGACATTGAGTTGGTTGAATTCATCTGTACATTCGGTCACCGTCCGGGGGCCCTGTCGACAATTCTGATATTGGTGGTAGAGCGCCTGCTCGTAGTCAGGTGGGAGGAAACGACTCTGCAAGTGTTGCTTCATCTTGCGCCAGGTAGAGATCTGCATCTTTTCCTGCCGCAAGCAGGTGTGTTGTAGTTGCTCCCACTATGCGGAGGCTCCACCCTTCAACTTGTAGGCAACCAACTTCACTTTTTTTTGATCTGAGATCTCCATGTAATCGAAGAATTTCTCCACCTCGGCTAGCCAATCTAGAAATCCCTCGATGTGGAGGTTGTCGCTGAATGCTGGAAGATCCACCTTCAGTTTGAAATCAGAGGAGCCATGGTCTCCTCTTTCATGCTGAAAACCCGCTGGTTCCGGGTTCCGTCGTGGATGCCACCAGCCAACGCCGTCATAGACCCCTTCTCCATCTGGGGATTGACGTCTCCGTCCGTCTCTTGCACGCCTGAAATCAGCCTGCTCGAGGTTTCTTCTCAAGCATAGACCATCAAACTCGAAAAAGGCGGGTCCTTCTTCCTCCTCTTCGGACAAGTCCATGAGGGCCTGCTGCCTACGCCAGTGGGGAAGATCTCGCGCCGGTGCTGGTGGTCCACGAGCGAAGGCCTCACCGGCCGGCATCCGTTCTCGGTTGAGATCTCCATTGTCTTCGATCCTTAGCTCCTGAAGCGCGTGCTGGATGTCACGCATAGCACCTTCAAGGCCTCGAATCGCTGCCCAAAGGGCCGGCACCCTGTGATCACCGTCAACGGGGTGAACGCTTGCGATGCTGTCATCCGCCATCAAAGTAGGAGAAGCCTGCTCTATACCACCTGATGCGGGGAAGCGTGGCATTCAATCTCCTGTTGCCCGCTGCAAATTACAGCAACAGAAAACAGGGGAGTTTGGGCTCAGGAAAACAGAGCTTTAATGTTTTTATTCACGATAAGCAAAAACACCAACCAAAAGGAAGAAGACGATGGCCCTTTACACTAATTCTAGGGCCACGAACTCCCTCTAAACCCTAACAATAAGGACTCAATTTCTAACCAAATTCGAATTAAAACAGACTCGTAATCAAACTAAAGTCATACAAGATTTCAGAACAAAATTCAGACTTTAACGGACTCAAGTTCAGAAGTTCCAAACAAAATAGGACTCAATTAAACTGACATTCAGGATCTTGTAGACCGTGGGATTGATCTCTCGGATCAGGAGATCAAGTGGAATTTGTTGGAATCTAAGGATCACATGCCATTCACATCGTCTTCCTTGGTTTCGTCGCGTCCATACCCACCCAGTTCCCAGGCCAGCGAAACTTCAACAACAGGGGACACTTCATGAAAAGTTTTAGCAATTCTTCGATCTACATCACCTTATCTTTTGGACAGTTGGAGTATGAGACAGTTGTTAGATTATGAACCCCACCATCTTTCTCATTTGCCCAGACATCTTAATTTCCAAATTGGGCTAGTTTCGATTAACTGTATGTTTTCAACTTTGTATTGACCATTATTTGGTAAGCTTCTTTTTTCATTAACTTGGACTATTAAACATGTTCCTTATATAGTCAATTTAAACTTTTATTTATGGAAAACAATTATAAGCTTACTAGTGAACATGTCATGTTATACTAAATTGTCTTGTAGTAAACCTAGAAGTGCTTACTTGGTGTTATCTTCTATTTCAGTTGGTTTCTTCTCATCCCTTTCAAATTTTATAATTGTTTTCATATGTTTGTGAATCCTATTTTATTTTTATTATTTTTAATATAATCTCTTGTACAAACCACCTAAGTGCTTATCTTCTACTTGAGCACTATGCCACCTCCAATGGCTCACATCCCATGGCTGCCTTTTGAATACTACTAGTTTAAGATGTTTCGATCATGATCAACAGTGTTGGTAATGTGTGGATTTCCTAAAACACATTCTATACAGTAGCACTATGGAAACTATCCATTTTGAGCATACTCATTGTATAAGATACCTCAAAAACTTATTCATTTTGTTCCTAGGTTTTGAAATTTTGTAAGCCGTGATGAACAGTTTGGATCTTCAGGTTGGTTGGCCATCATTAATTTTGGAGAAAGTCCTAACTCAGTTCTCTATACCACTTTAATCAACTGCTTTAACTTTGGCTTTGTTATGTAGAACTTCTATAACTAAAACTCAGTATGGTTTAACTAATCATCTATTAGATCATCTTAGATTAACCCAGCCCTCAAGGAGACCATTTATTCTGACTATTAAGCATTAAGTACCCAGACAGCTTAACCTACCTTAGCACCAAAGTCGCTGCCCATGACAACATAGATCAAGATGTATGCCATGCACTACTTCCTTGGTGTCATATGTAATTTTGGAAGCACTTTATGCATTACAAAAACAATATGCATGTTATGTTCCTAGTCATTGATAGGGGAGAATAGTTCTGTGATAAAGGTGGAAGCTGTGATACTAAAATTCAGATTAAGATTATAATCATGGAAGTTATTCTAAGTTTCGGAGTTGCAGCTGCTTATAATCATATCCATAACAAAAGATGTAAGTAACAATGTCAACCCATTCTTAGGAGGGAGGATTAAGAGTACTTTTTGTCCATTCTTCCAAGAATTATGTATTTTTTTAATCAAGCTTTTGGATACCTTATTTATGGGCCCCATCCCTCTTTCCTGACCTTATCTACAAATAATTCCATTTTCCCCCTGTTACTCTAGCTTTCTTGGATCTCTGAGACTCATGCCAGAATCATCTTAATTTTTTCTCTCACGGTAAGATCTTTGAATGGTGCCCGGCGATCTATTGGTTTCAAGGACGTAACTGGTGTGTCTCACAGCATATATTGTGTAGTAGATGTCTTTAAGCAATTTGTTCTTATTCTTCCATGAATGCTGCTTCCCAGCACCACTCCCTCCCCCACTCAGCGCACCAGTCCCTTGTGGTAGTTGGAGATTGGTGTAGTACATGGGGTCACATGGGTGACAAGTGGGCCCCACATGCAAGTCCACCAATCACCATTGCCGGTGCACTGAGTAGGAAAGGGAGTGGTGTGGTGAAGCTTTTTCCTTTTTGAATGATATTTTTCAGAGAGAAGGATACATTGGTGAAATTATTTCTGCCAAAGATCTGGCTACCTATTCTTTATGGACCATTGCATTATATATGCTTCCTCTGATGCACGTCCAGGGTGACCTTACTGATACTTTGTGAACGATGAATTTATTTTTTTTAGTAGTTTGTTGTTTTCATTTTGATAATTCGAACCATCTCTCTCTCTCTCTCTCTCACCCAGTCTCTCTCACACACAGTGCTCTTTTAAGTTCAGGACAATCTAGGCCTTGGAAAATTTTACTGTTACTCTTGATCAATTAGACAAAAAATCGAGCAAGTTGTCTCAGTGCCTTGATTATTTTCCTGCAGACTCGTTTGACCATATGTGAAGGAGAAGATGGTACTGATTCATCAAATGGAGATATTCTGATCTTTCCAGACATGATTAGATACAGGTTTGATTGCCATTTAGTTTGTTGACCAAATTACTAGTTTCTAGCCTTAGCCTCACATTTTAAATTTAATGCCACTGAGTGCTGTTATTGTTGTCAGGAAATTGACACACTTTGATGTTGATACTTTTATTGAAGAAGTGCTCGTGAAAGACATTGAGTGGCTCCCTGGAGCAGCTGAACAACTGACTGGTTCATATGTTTTTATATGTGCTCACGGAAGCCGAGATCGGAGATGCGGTGTTTGTGGCCCTGTTCTTGTTAAAAAATTCAAAGAAGAGATAGACCTTCGTGGTCTACAGGGACAAGTGTCTGTGAGCCCCTGCTCCCATGTGGGTGGTCATAAGTATGCGGGAAATGTCATTATATTTAGTCCTAATATGCACAGAGAAGTAACTGGTCATTGGTAAGGAGGAAAATGCTGCATTTGAATTACTAGTCCCATGTCATCTTAAGATATTTCGTGTTTCCTTTATGACCACCTCTGTGAAAAATTCTTTATTGAGGAACACAGTTTTTTACTGGTTCATTGCACAAGTTAACGATTGGTTTTCATGTTCGTCTTTGTAAGGTACGGGTATGTCTCTCCAGATGATGTGCCTACATTGCTTGAACAGCACATCGGGAAAGGAAAGATTGTGGACCATCTGTGGAGGTAGTTCCTTCTCCTTATTTGAGCCTTCCTTATTCCTCTTCGATGAGTTACTGTTAGATTTAGTGTTTAGACACAAAGTAACTATGACATGATATCTTAGCGCATTGTATCCTAATGCATTAACACCAAGACCAATGATTTTTAGGTACTCAATATAATCCAATCTTTGAGAACAATGATTACATATTATAAACTCTTGGTTGCCCTTTTTTCTAATCTGGATGAAATTACCATTTGAATCAGGGGGCAGATGGGATTATCCGAGGAGGACCAGAAAAATGTTCACAACCTTGGACTCCAGCTGAATGGCGGAATGGAGCAAAATACTGCAAAGGAATTTGTCGGAACTACTGGAATTGATGACGTTGTGAATGGCTTAATGGTTGGAGCAGGTGGATGCTGTCAGGGCACTAGCAAGATTAATTGTTGCCAGAACATGCCACCAAAAGAAAAACCAGAAAATGATCAAATTGGCGAACAGAGAACTCAGGAGATCGGGCAGAAGAAGAGCAACAAGGAACCCAAGGCCAGCAGCGGCAAAGCCGGTTCCTGCACTCGTAAAATCTGTGCGATGCCCACCTGGTTTGAGAGCTGGGAACGGGAGGATACCTATGCAGCTCTTGCGGTTGTTGCAGCCGTCGCCTCTGTTGCTGTCGCTTACGGCTGCTATAGGCAGCTGAGATGAAATTCAGCTCCATCATAACTAAAACTTTTGCTGGCTTACGGTATAAATAGCCCTCACGATACTGAGGTACCACGTCATCAAAGTGTGTTAACAATGGATATCAGCAATTATAATTCCATGTCAAAGCAAAACATCCGCACACAGTTATGGGAGAAGAAGATTTCCGATGCTTAAAACCCATTTTTAAATGTTCTAGGCTGGAAAGATAATCCTATTACTCTGCTTATGTACATCATCGCAGGGTGCAGACGGTATAATCTGATATAAATGCTAGGTAATGTTGTTTTTGAATCGAGACAAACAGTTTGGGCTTCTCGTTGCATTGCACGTTTAAGAATATTTTGAGGCACAGGACTTTGTTAAGGCAATACCTTGATGATTTTTTTCTGGCACTAATGATTAGTATTTACTTTTAGTTCTGTATATTATCTATACAAAATTTATACATATTAAAATATTTGTTTATACGATTGTATTATTTCTGTATATAATTATATTGTTCTTACATATATTTATGTGTGTATGTACATAGTTATTTATAACTATGTATATATTGAAATTTATAATTATGTGTATATTGAAATATAACTGTGTATAGCTGCTAGGGATCAGAAAGTAGAAAATTTTGAAGGTTGGGATTGGAGGTAGAGTTCCGGTCGACAGGGATTAAAAGTTGTAGTCCTTCCATATAAGGGGACCAGCTGCTATTAAATACGCAAATGCTACAAAGTCAGCTCGTGTTGGTGTACAGCAATTTGACATCTGAAAGTAGGGGATAGGATAATCTTCTTTTCCTGGACTATTATCAGAGATTATGCCAGTGGCTGATGGTGCCTCTTCCATTTAGATGAGGACATGGTAACACCAGCTTTCTCCTCTTGCTCCATCGGCTCATCAAAAATGAGAGACAAAACCATTTCTTCTCTTGCCGAATTCCCTGGAAAATTGTGGTGGAAGGAGCCTTTACGAGATTCAAACGCGTCTGCGACCAGGCTCTTCTACAGCCTCGACAATTGAGTCGGTGGTGATTGCCCTTGGAGGAGGAGGAGGAGGCCGAGGGTGTTGAAGACAGTCAACCAGACGGCGAACAAAAGAAAAGACGGTATCCTACTGCTCTACCGGTTAAGGTGAAGGCTGCAATGGCTAAAGGTTCCATGATTCACCAAACCATGATAGTCTTTAGAGGTTTGTGAGGGCTAAAGGGTGAGATTGTTTTTATAGCTCTTATTTGCGGGTTTTTATACTTAATGGATTTGTTTTTATACTTAATAGTGGCCGCTCCACGGTTCATGCATCACGATTGGCCTCTCGGGCCAAAGCAGTGCCGGCTACGTTGGGCAATTTAGTCGGTCCCATTGCATGTTATAACCTTAGTTTCAATCTTTTCCGTCAAAGGAAATTGTTTGCTACGGATAGCCTTAAGAGGACAACCACAGAAAAAGACATTCCTTGAAGCCAAATCTCCTTGGGGCATCTTTGCCTCCCAAAATAACTATGCGTCTACAAGGAGTGCGGGAAATAAAACTATCTTACGTCAAAATACATTTAATTGAGGATCAAATTTGTCACCTCTAGTATTGTACTTCCAACCTCAATAATATTGTTTTTTTTTTTTGGTTAGAAAAGTCCTCAATAATACTAAAGAAGTTTCCCTCAAATGTAATTGTAGAGAGCTGTAATGTTGGAGGATAGACATTGCAAAAAGGTATTAAACAGATGTTCCTATGGTGCCCTAAAGCCTATGTCAAGCATAGACCATATGTGCGATTCTAACCGTAAAACCAGAGTATCCTAATCATGAAGAGAACAAATACTGCCTTGTTTCAAATAAACAGAAACAAAGATAATAATAATAAAAAAAAGCATCATCCTTGGCAAACTTCATGAAATTGTCCCTCCAAGTGGTGGCCTCATGTTCACGAGCAGACACTACAATTTAAAAGGTGTCGCCTTCTGTAATTTGTATTTTTTTTTTTCGCCTTTGGATTCGGTAGAGGTAGTTTGGCTGCTTGGACCGTGCTCTGATGGAGATATTACCATGCTCAACGTTGACAGGAAACTATCGATTAACACATAAGATGAATGATGGATGAACGTAAAATCCCTGACGTCTTAAATAGACTCACCATGTTCAGGGAGTTTTGCTTTCTGGAGAACTGGACCTCTGAAGAATTGCATTCCTAGGCATGAGGGACATGGCGTGGCACCCTGAATATCCAACTGGAGAAGAAATTGGGATCTTACATTATCAGACCACCTCAAATGAGATCTCACTACAAAAACAAACCTTGAATGATCCTTATTACTGACCTGGAAGCAACAAAAGATAGACCTTCAGACAAAACTACTATTTATATCTCAGCTGGATTAAGAGTCCAACAAACCATTTAAGAAATAAAAGAAAGCGCCTCATGCGTTATCAGAAAAATTCATTTTATTATGCCCTGAAAATTAGAGCAGGTCATACGACATACAACATATACTTCAATATGCAAAATACTACATGCTTCTGGTAACATTTAACCTAGAGAATAAGTATTTAGCCTACCGAACATTTGCGATATATTTTCAGATTAAGTTACACTATGACTTGCAACTCTCTCCCCCTACCGGGCTAAATATTAGAGGGCCTTTGTTGCTGTCTCCACCCTCCTATAGAGCCAGCACTGAGGGGGCGCACCCACTTCTTGTACATCAACAATTGTGTCTGGACGGAAAAACAACAGAACTCATACTGATTTACTGCACAAACCTTTGTTAGGGGATTAGCAAGGGCAAACTGTAGTTTTAAATATTATCCCTAGCAAGTGCACTTTCATGCACTGTCAATTTTAAGCTTGTTCATTGAGTGAGGAAGCCCATTTCGGTCATCAATGTTATGGAGCTCAGACTCTATAGTTTTAACAATCTTTGTTCCCTCAAGGTCTGATTCAGGCACATCTACATGGAAGGACCCTTGTTTGATGGGAGCAACGAATTCCTGGTGCAAGGCTTGCTGCTTGATGTAGCTGTAGAGCTGTTGATGAAAAGGATGATCTAAGGAGAAGCAGTCATCAGCTCCAGGAGAATAACGAGACGATCCAGATCCTTCTCTTCTACAGAAATGTGGAAGGGACTCATAGTCCATTACCTACAATGTACCAATTAAAGGAAGTTTTTTGAGTACTTACGAGGTATGAATACTACAACAGCAAAATGAGCAGAAAGCAGAAATGTGATACACATGCGAATCAGATGCTCAGGAAGCCAATAAGTAGACAAGTTTAGCAAACTTGACTAACCCAAAAATAACATTAGCTTGAATACTACCCGTTTGGATTCTCACCATGGAACAGAAAGTGATGTTCAAGATAAACCCTTGTTCGTTACACAGCATAAAAGTAAAGTTCAACATAAACCTTTGTCCCTTGCACAGCATAATATGGTCAAGAAGCAAGTACAAGATCTACAAGGTTTGTCCCTTTAGAACCTCCAAAAAGTGGTTTACCATTGAGTTTAAAGAGAGTCTGACTGTTATGTCTTGGGCTGCCATAGCATAAGATTGGCAAAACAGCTAACACAAATACACCATGAGCACTGGAATGCCATTATCATCTACCACATGGTGATTAGTTTGTCAACATCCTAGACACAGGCTAGGATGTGGGCGAGAGAAACTCAACATTGCACAATGGTCTATGAATGCTCGAATCCAAGGCCAAAGCCACATTTAATCATTCTTTCTTGAAATATCATTTGAGGTTTATTATTTTCGACTGATACTACAAATTGCTGATAATGTGCACCATAAATTGAACTTTTTATGTTTAATGGTCGACAATCAAATATAATAACAATTAGAAAATTCTATGCTGGGAAAAGTGCAGTTAAACAGGGTTTAGTTTTTGGACAATCATGTACTGAGTTCCAGCAGACTGATTTTATTTGCTTGCCAAATATTCCATTTTTTGCATAGTTTCAAAAACTCTAAAAAAATATTAAAATCGTTAATATCGGATAAATAAAATTCTTACCTCCAATAACTCATCTCGGCCACAACCTTGCAGTACTCGCACTTTCCTTCTTGTCCTTTCTTGCAAAAGAGGCTTCACAACCTGGCCGATAAGCAAAAAGAGACACAAGTTGGAATAGAAATCAGACTAGATCTATTGCTTAAGATAGCAACTGAATATACTAATGCACCAATCTGTAGAAAAATAAAAGCATCGAAATTAGCATAATTAGAGAAGCATGAAGACTTCATGTGGAAATTTCAATTCACAAGGCATGGAAAGTTACCTTCCAGCATGCGGAAAATATGTATGGAGCATTGACTATATAGTAAGTTCCTGTCTTCTCTGGATAGTTTAGGTCGTCAACAGTAGATATGATGGTTAATAGCTGCAATATATTACCAAAACAAGAAAGGATATTTCAACATAACTTTTGGCGCTATAAGCATGAACAACATGATTTACAAAGGAGTATTATAATTAGAAAGCAACTTGTTAGCTAGGAACTAAATAAAAGAAAATTGCAATATAATGCAGCGCATAATTTCACCAACGGTAATGAAATGTAAATGATAAGAAAAACTACTGAGAAAATTTTATCAGCCACAAAACTAGGAACAATTTTCATGAAATGCTGAGAAGATGTTATACAGCAATTTGATTATGTCAGAATTCATGCTGGGGTCTCAGCAGAGTAGAATATAGAAGGTTTGCAATTCAACTAATTTCAACAGAATTCTGCAAAATAATCTGAATTTCAAATATTTACTGGTTATTATTTCATTCTAAATGAAAGTACCAATAATAAACATATAATCCAACATCACATGAAAACAAAACAACAGTTCTTGTCTTCCTAAGTAAAGGATCTTAACATTAGCATCTAAAACTTGAAACCATCATAACAGATATGAGAGAAAATTTACAATTAGCACAAGTCAAACATTATTTTGGATAATACATTTATACATAAAAAATTTAAAAATACAAAGACATACCTTTATTTGACTTAATGCAGAAAGCTTTAGCCCAGTCATATCCAAGACCTTCAGGCATGTGCCTATATGCCGCCCATACTTCTTTGTTGCAGCAGGCTAAAAGAGGAACAAGTAAATTAGAAAAAGAAACTGCAAGCGCTTAAATTATGGAGAACATATAAATGACTGCTTACCAGAACTACACGATCCCGGTACTCATTAATTTGAATGTGTGACTGGACATAGTAGTGGACCTAAATGATGCAAAATAGAGTAACTAAAAATTGGACAAAAGGATCATGATAAGTGTTAAAAGTTTAAAAAGGTTTGTAGAAAATGATGTGCATATTTCAAAAAAATGCAGTTACTTGGTTTTGGTTTCAACCGAGATTAAAAACTTTCAATTTTGGCTGTTTCACAATTTCAGGCCAAAGATAGAAAACAAAAGATACAAGAGAAAAATAGAACAAGCTTAAGAATTATATATCACACAAATGAGCATATTGTCTCACGTAATCTTTGGATTCATAATTTCATCGAGTCTGAAAAATATGAAAAGTCACACATTCTGTTAGAAAAGCACTAGGCCTACACATATATGTAGGCCTCAATGGTGCACTCACACTGTAGGCCTGCAACCAGTTGTGGTAACCCGTTTCACCAGTTAGGAGAGGTTTCTAACTAATTGGGAAGTTGGGAAGGGTTGAGTATAAGCCTCTTTCACTTCTTTTTCTTTTCTATCTTCCATCTTCCGGAACCTTGGCCTTCCTGTGAGCTCATCATGTCAATCAATATAAGCCTCTTTCACTTCTTTCTCTTTTCTATCTTCCATCTTCTGAAACCTTGGCCTTCCTGTGTGCTTATCAGGTCAATACTTGACCTGTGAAGGCCAATTTGTCGCTATATGCACAGGGAGGGGTGCTGCTCCCCCCCGCCCCCCCCAGCTTTTCTGGAAAATAAATCATAGAGAGGTGAAATTCATTCTATTCCTCTATTTCAATGCCTCTGCTGACCAAAAGTGATACATGTAACAGTTGAAATACGATGGGGACTTTCAGCATGCTTAGGGAGATGGTCGCAGCTCCAACTTTGAGTTTTCTTTGGGTTTCTGATACAAAATTCCAAGAGGCAAAGATAGCAGCAGCAGCAAATTTTAACAAATTACAGTCTGGTGTCTTCAAATTGACAGTCTGTCAAAAGGTAACTTATAAGGTCCTTGTATGCTCATGCACTTCAGTGAAATGCAGCTCGTGCACTCCAGTGAAATGCATCCAATCCAAATTAAGTTAATTGGTTTTGATAATTTAGTTCATCCATAGAATTCTAACTCTTCAATCAGTAAATCTGTGATCTCATCAAACTTTTATTTGTTGGATCATTTAGAGGATGAAGTGTTTTAATCACAAATCTTGCAGTGAATTCAAGGTTCTCCAACTTCTTTTGTATCATGGGAACGTGATGACAGAATAGGCACCTTGCTTTAGCAGATACATTTTCACACTTGCTTTTGCTTTTGCTTTGTTTTCACTAAACATCTGAACCTATAGTTCCAGAATTGAATCATGACTGTTTTTTCAGATGCCTTCCTCCATCTCAAGCCAATTCTTACATCTAACTTGCTTAAGAAAAATAGCAGCAATAATCCCTCTGTAAGTTTCTATTAATTCCTATAGCATAAAATCTAGCATCTTTAATTTTTGACAATCAAAGTTATGATACTCATTTCATTGATTAACATCTCTGATCTTCATAACTTTTCTGATCTTAATGCTCGAGCAAGATATCTTTAACTTTTGCCAATCAAAGTTATGATACTCATTTCATTGATTACCTTCTCTGATCTTCGTACTCAAGACAAGAGCAAGACTGCCCATCAGAAGGCTGGTGCTGATGGCAGTGAAAGAGAAGCTGATGCCAGTGATCCACCAGAAAAAAGAGCTGGATCAACAAGGAAAGCCATCAGAACTCCTCTCCTAACTTTTTGCTGAAAACATCTAATGTGACCCCTTCCTGGACAAAGAAACTTCTTCCAACCAGGGAAGGTCATTACCCTGACAGGTGGCAAGCCTACAGCATGAGTAGGCTTATCATTCATCTTTCCTTTTTAACCCAATGAAAATGTTAAAAAAATAAAATACATTTTATTGTTCAATAACATAAATTCTGTGACTATAGAGCTATTGTCAACTTGATATAACAATTATTATTATATCAACTTATCAAGTACCTAGTACCAACATAACTCATAATTAGCAAAACATATAAAGACTACAACTAGATATATCTTATCTAAATTCCAAATAACAATTATGTAAAAAACTAGCAAACCTGAGATTAAATGGTGCTATACACTATCCAGTGGGCTCAATCTATACAATAGGCATCTTTTCTCCTCTTTACCCTGAAATAGTCTCTCAAAGACCCACAAAAAACCTTTTATACCTTTTAAAAAACAATTTTTAGCGACTTTTTCAAGCCAAAGTCCCAACTTCTCGAAATTTTCTTAAAATTTTCCAAATCTATGTATAATGCTAATGATGAAGGTAAATTTATCATCCATGACTAGGCAAACCCTCTCTTGCAATTAACTAGTTGAAAGCAACTGTTTGTAGCAATTGCATGGAAACATCATAAGTTCATTATGCTTAATCACATCCACTAAGGTCTAGATAATTTTATGACTTGATAAGTAAATATTTCCCTATACAGCATGCTTCTTTAAAGGAAAAAAAATAAGTTAGTTTTGGGTGTAATTAGCTATAGAGGTTCTCGAGAAATTATATCCCTCTCAACTATTGTATGCAATTCATGAGACATATTTGACACCTAAATTAATTTGTCTATTGATATGAATTGAAAGGACACACATATTAGTGCACATACCATACCCAGAAATAGATTTTGATGTGTTGTCAAATATTACATATTGTAGTCTGGGTAACCTGCCCGTCCTTATTAGTGTCCAGAACAAACACCCATAATAGTACCAACCAACATGTCTTAGGGCAGTCATGTCTATATAATCAAATGCTTTGTCAATACAACAAACAACAAATAATAAAACATATTATGAAAGAAATTCTTGTTTACAGTGAAACTCCTTTTCACTGCCATGCAGGAGCATATATATGAGGCTTAAAGAATGGAGATCGGAATGTTATAATCAATATAGGAATGTGTATCATAGATCTAAATTTCTTATTGGTGTATTTATCTTCACTATCTAAAACATGACATTTTATGCTACCAATTTTCTGTTCCATCGTAGAGATTTTTTTTCTGACAAAATATATATAATGCTAAATAGGCAACGTTCCATGCATAAAACCCTTTTGCTGCAGTTGCTGTTTCCAACTTTTCGTTAAGAACTGGCAACTAAATTTGCGAAGGATAATAAAATGAGAAAGTATAGCACAAGAACCAAAGAGAAACAACTCATATAAGCAGTGGATATGGAAACTAGCAAGGGTATTCACCATGATGAATAACCTTATGAAGTACATGAGAGGCAAATACTATGGCCTAAGTTACGTCAAAAGTCTTGATAATGCAGTTGGTTAGATATGGCAGAAGAAATGATACCAGGAACAATATGGGGTGCCATAGAAAAAATACAGCTCAAGATAAATAAACCTAAAAAGACTACCTGCCTATCATTTTACATACACACATGATAAGCAATACCTTCATTCTAATTTTACTGGACATGGCAACAGTATAGCAACCATGTTGATAACTATGCATCAAATATGTGTCAAGGAAAACAATGACACAAGAATAATGACAAAACTGCAGCACATTAAAGATAGCATGCTTGAGACATCGCTGTCATCACTGCAGTTCTCTTAGTACTATGTAGTCATCAGGAAACTAGTGATCAACAGAACCAAAAACACTATAATGCTTACAGATGCTTTATCAAAGGTGCTGTGTCCAACACCAATTGCAATCACTGGAAGCCCCTGTCAAAAAGTAAGCACAATGATAAAAAGTTTCAAGGATATCTTATTATAACTATATTTTACTATTCTAATATTATGATATTTCTTCATAGCAAATAAATATGATACCAGCAGAATAGGCATTAGTAGCTAGTTTAACCAACATATCTAATTATTTTGTCATCTACTTATAGGGAAAAAGACTGATTTCAATTTGGCATGAATATTTTATAAACAAAGTTGTAAGCAGATATTATGAAGCAATAAAGCATAAATTTATAAAGAAACCAGCTTCCAAGATAGTTTTGAATGGTAACGATAAATTAATTCCAAACTAAAAATACTGAAAATATCACCCCGACATAACTAATTTAGTCCTTTACACCTTCAAAAGCTATGTATAGCAACCAATGGAAGGTTGGTGGAAAGGGTCAAAGACCAAAGCCTCGTAACTGTCCCAGTGGAACAGTCTATATGTAGTATGGCTCACTATACATGCCACCTTGTTTAATCCAAAAGGATATAATGCAATCTGATGCGGGAGCATTAAAAATCCAGAAGTCCAAACTTTGCTATTTTATTTGGTTTAGAAATTGCTTAGGTCTGATTTATGTATATTATTTCTGTAATTGATGTGTTTTAGATACGAAAGTATTTAGAAGTTACCAATCATGCCACTGTAGCATGAACAGCATGCAGTACACTAATCATGATCTTTTAGGAATCCTAACAAGAGTCAAATAGGCTGGAAGTTAATTGGATTTTAAAGGGATTTCTTTCTGTAATTTATAAGAGTCCTGGATGAATCAAACTATGAGATCAGTTGAGATTATAAAGGGTCCCAAAAGAGTCAACAAAAAGAGCATTGTATACAGAATTTTTTTACGAATGAAAGAAAAACTTCTTTGGAGCCTGGTTCAGCTACCTCTCTCCCCTTTCTTTTCTATATCTTTTATCACTTTCTGTATTACCTCTATTCTCTCCTTTATTTATCTTGTTCAATTCACAATTTACTGATGATATTATTTAATTGGTCATCAGATTTGCTTCAATAAACTTTATCACTATTTAATCTCCTGGGTTTAAATATATCAATACTTTCCCCCTAAATTCCACTACAAATTTTGCTATTATGATAAAATTAGTTTCTTACGTTCTGTTTATTTCTATAATTATTATTTGCTGGAATCTGATTGTAACTCTACAACTGAGTTTTCAATCAAGCCTTAAAATTTGTTAGAGACCTCTTTCAACCATCTTCCCTCACTTCAAAATCCTAAATAATATGTTCATTTTTTATCTACTGTTGCCTAAATTCAATTTTATTACCCGCCATCCTGTTACCAGGACTTGAACTGCAAGCAATAAAGCTGATTTAAACCCCAAGCTCTCTATACCCTAGGGTCCCCTCATGCAATATAGGCCATCCCAATTTGGTCCAGTAATTTGCTATCAGAGCTAAAGAGTCCTAATTTATTCTTCCATTCTTTCTCGATCCCTTTCAGTTCTCATCATTTCTTCCCCTTTAATCATGTTATCATATGGGGAGATGAGTTTCAGACTTGACGATCTCCATGAGAATGTCAACTATGATAAGATCATTTGCCAGATGGACAATAAATTGGCATCTGTCAACAATGATGTGATGTCAATGCAGGCGATACTGTAAGCAATTGCAGCAGCTAAAAGCTCCCTGAGGTTGAACTACAGATCAAAGATCTTAAAGGTGAAGAAACCAAAGAACTGATGCTTGAAAAGCCTGTAATTGATGCTTTATTATGTGAATAGTCTATGATTGAGGATCTGTCATGCAACAAGGCCATCATCAAAGATAATGTTAATTGAGAATCCATTACTTGATGATCTTTTGGACTTCTCAAGGGCAAAATATCAAATGATGAAGATGCAAGTGAGGAGCATATACAGCAAGATCAAGTTACTAATCTAAGTCAGTGATCAACATCAAGCCATATGAAGATCCATTCCCTATTGTTTTGTTGGTTCCTCGAAGATCGCCATAAAATAACACCTTGTTGCTTATAAAACAACGTATATCAAAACAACTAATGAACAATCTAATTGCAAGAGAACTTTATGTGGGCCTCCATCATCGAATCATAAAGACTCAATGGAGGATCAAGCTTCTGGAAAAAGATCTCAGGGGTGAGATCCACACAGTGGAAGCAAATAATGCAGGAGCATTAAAAATCCAACATTCCAAACTTTTCTATTTTATTTGGTTAAGAAATTGTTTAGGTCTGATTTATGTATTTTATTTTTACAATTGATGTGTTTTAGATAGAAAAGTATCTAGGAGTTACTATTCGCGCTAATGCAGTGTGAACAGTAGCGCTCCAGATATCATGATCTTTTAGGAGTCTTACCAAGAGACAAATAGGTGGAAGTTAATGGGATTTTAAGGGGATTTCTTCCTATAATTTGTATGAGTCCTAGACGACTCAAATGGTTGAAATTATAAAGGGTCCAAAACATGGTCCGCCGGACCGGACCGGCCGGTTCGGCCCAATACGGATCAGTTCGGTCTAGAACTGGTACCCGGACAATGTGGAAACCGGTTCCAGCTATTTTCGAGCTGGTACTAACCGGTACGCATGCGTACTGGCTGCATACCGGCCTCGTACTGGCCCATACCGGCCGGTTCGCATCAGTACCGATTTTTTTTAACCACAGCGCGCGTTGTGGTGTCAGAGCGCGTGGCCATTTCTGTGGTGTCTGAGTGCGTGGCCCGAAAGGACCACGCTTTTCCTTGGGATAGAGCGCCCTGCGCATTTCCGCGTGCGGTTCCACCGCGCACGAGCACTTTCGGGCCACGCTTTTCCTTGGGATAGAGCGCCCTGCGCATTTCCGCGTGCGGTTCCACCGCGCACGAGCACGATTCCCCTCGTCGGGAACCACCCCGCGCAAAGTTCCTACGCCCGCAGGGGTCATAAATGCCACAGAGTAGCATTTAATGCCACTTTGTGGCCAGTTTTTATCCATGCGTCCGCGTGCGAACGGGAACCGAAAAAAAAGGAGGCACGAGATCGGTACGTACCGGACCAATTCCGGTAGAGTGGCATTTAATGCCACTTTGTGGCCAGTTTTTATCCACGCGTCCGGGCGCGGACGGGAACCGAAAAAAAAAGGAGGCACGAGAACGGTACGTACCGGACCAATTCCGGTACGAACCGGTCTCGAACCAGTCCGGTAGGCGATCGGTACACCTACTGGCACCGGTTCAACCTATCTTGGTCCAAAATAAGGCTCGCCGTACCAGTACCGGACACCGTACTGGTGACACACTAGCATAGTGTCGGTACAATACATAGTTTTTTTTTGATGTACCAAGAGTCGGTACACCACCTGTACCAAAAGTCGGTACGCCACCCGTACCGGTACCAGTACCAAACCGATATGGTACGGTACGTCCGGAACCGTTCGGTATGGTATGGCACACTGTGGTCCAAAAAGAGTCATCGAAAAGAGCATTATATGCAGAATTTTTTTATGAATGGAAGAAAAGTTTCTATGGAGCCTGGTTCAGATACCCTTCTCTCCCCTTTCTTTTCTATATCGTTCCTTTCTTTGTCTATTACCTCTATTCTCTCCATTAACCCTGCTCTTCATCTCTATTCATTTTATTCTATTTACAAGCTACTGCCCATGTTATCTAATTGGTCATCAGGTATGAGTCAGTAAACTTCATCTTTGCTTTATAAACTTCTAGGTTGAAATATATCAATCTTTTCCCACTAAATTTTATTATGGATTCTGTATTATCGATTGCTAAATTCAGTTTGTTAACTTCTGTTTATGTCTGCAATTATTATTTGCTGAAACCTGATTGTAACAGTACAACCAAGTTTTCAACCAAGGCTTAAATATGTTAGGAACCTCTTTCTACATCCTCCCTCACTTCAAAACCCTAAACAACATCTTTACTTTTGATCTATCATTGCCTTAAATTCAATTTTATTACTGGTTGTCCTGTTCTCAGGATTTTAAACCCTAAGCTATCTAATCCCTAGCGTCCACTCGCACAACGAAGGTCATTCCCAATTTGGCTCTGCATCCCAATCTATACAAAAAGCCAACTCAATAAAATATACTAAAAGGAGGGTAAAATGCTTGATCAGGTTAAGAACACCATATAATCCAAAATTTCAATAGGAAAAACAAAATAAATAAAAATATTAACTACAGATAAATATGCAGTTATGGAAGAGATAGATATACTTTATCATTTATGTCTATATAAGACATTTGGAAGAAATATATATATTTAAAATGTAGAGCACCTTAAAATCTTTCAGACCGATCTAATTCAAAAAGTCAAAAGTTCAATAAATATGAATCTATGAACAGCCCTATATGACCAAAAGGGAATGATAAAGCATCAGCTTTTGATTAGTAAAGTCTAAAAACGAAGTGTTATGACAATTAGCTGTTAAAAATACAACTAAAGACTATTAAAAATAATAAACAACAAGTAACATGGTAGCTTACATAGTAGGTTTCGAATATCCATGATTTTTTATTAAAAACAAGTGTCTATATCTTTTATTTAAAGAACATTCATGAAAAATCAATGTATTTTAAACATGTGTAGCATGCCAAGGTCTGCTATTGAGTCGAGCTAAACCCATCCTTAAGCTATTTTATCCCAATAGTCTAGCTTGAGTTGAGCTCAGCTACTTGTCAAAATTGGCTCTTGAGTCACTCAGATGAGCGAGCTCTCAAAGTCATGCCAAAATTTAGCCTAAATTAACACTTGTTTTCATGACCTGACTATTGTTCAAGATTGGCTGACTTATTAGCCAGGCACAAAATGTGCCTTGAGCTCGTCTCACTTTCTAATCCAATAAACATGGAAAAGCTAATTAGTGAGCCAAAATCATGATGTCCATAAATAGCGCAATCCATTCGCATCCCTAATCATGCATGGTAAAAAAGGATAGGTCAGGGATGGGCAACTCCTAGCTGATCTGATAACACCTTTTACATGCTTACAGTCATACACTCAATAAAGCTTGACCCAATACTTTTTAACACACATTAAAAAGAAAATGACACAAGACTAACCAATTTGAATAAATTCTTGTAGGTTTCGTCTATCCTAAGGCATTTCCATCCTACCATATATATGCATATCTTTTCCAATGTTCGGTAGCAGGAATCTTCCACCTGCTTCAAATCTATGCGGAAACCCACTTCCGAAACATGACATAAGCAGCATTCGTTGTACTAGCGCCTTCTTTTGAAGCTAAATAGAGGCTCAAAAGACGGAGTACGTCCGAAGTCATTGGCTGCCCGCTTTAGTCCACTCAGCCATCTCTCCCCATCCCCATTTAAGAATAGAAAATTTTTATGTGATGTGACATGTGAAGTAAAGATTAATAAAAACTCTCCTCTTATGGATAGGACTAACAAAGAACAGAGTTCTTTTTGTATCACTTTGTTGTCCCTTTTTTGATCGATTTCTTTTTATTATATAAATTTTATTTCCATTTTTTTAATGGGAGTAGATTAAATCTAGTAATTTAATTTGATAATTTTGAAATTTCTTGGTTAAAAGCACGGAATGTATTTGCACCATCAACATCTTCGAATAAATTTTTAAGAGACCTACTTCTACATAACCGCACCCAAATCTACTCTTGCACCTACTTCTGGCAACTAATTTCCAATCCTATGCATATAACCTCTCCCCTTGACATATCATAAACAAGTCTCTCTCCTCCCCAACCCTACCCCAAAAACAATGCTAGTTCAGTTTTGCTATTTGTGCTACCCTTTTGATCTCTGGAAAGAAGTCACACCCTGGACTCTTAGAGGGTGCCTTAGTCCTATTTTAGAGTATAGCATAATATAGTGTACATGTTCCAATCTAGAATGAATCATTTTGATCAAGGAGAGAATATGTACCAAAATATAATGCAACCCACCCACCCCCCCAAATAAAAATAAATAAATAAATAAATAAATAATTGCAAAGTAATCCCTGATCCTGAAACCAGCATAGGCATTTCATGCATTAGAAAGTTCATTGATCACGATACAATAAAGGTTTGCAGATATAAACTATCCAAGTATCAAAAAAACAATATTGAAATGTAATAACAGAACAAGAATAAGGGAACATGGTTACTGTTATAAATACAAGATGGATAGTTGTACCTCCTTTGAATATCCAGACAATCCTATGAGCTGTGAATCGCGTATTGCTCTATATAGGTCTGCTGGAATTATGGGTTTCTGCATTAAGACCATCACATTAGAAATGTGATTCTCATATTTGACAAATTTGACAATTAAACACCCTTGGAAGGACACACAATTAGCCTCATTTTAACTGAGAGCCATCGGATAATTTTTTCAGTTGTAGAGTACGACATGAGCAAGTATGTTAACTTCTGGATTTGCATCATAGTAATTCTGGAATCTATGGAAACTAGAGCTAGCATGCAGTTATTGGTCCATTTCAATTATAGAATTGACAGGAAAAGAACCTTATTTGAAATTAGATATTACAACTGCCAAATTTGCAAAACTCAGAGGGATATAAGCTCTCCTTAAAAACTTTTCTTAATCAGTTTTTTATAGATATCAGGCTTAAATATGCCGAGAAGATGATTTATATTCAAATATTAATATTTCAACCACAAAGGATTTTGCATTAAGGGGGAAATACTCACAGACAAAATGTTGTCAATCCTGTTTTGAATTCTCCAATTCAAGGAATCCACCAACTGCAACAGGGATAAGCATCTTAAATCAAAGAAATAAATGATATATATCTACTCATGTGCTAAAACCAGAATTTCGATAAAGGTAACTGAAATGCAATCTTACCATTTTATGAGCTTTACCGACATTCCACTCTCTTGCTTTGAGAAAGCGCACAAAAGTTTCATTTGGATATCCCTGGTGCATGTTCTGCAAATGAAGCAAAGGTAAGGAGCCATGCCTTCGTCTAATCAACTAGCATGACCTTTTTTCCTTCCTTAATCAATAAGGGCTGCAAGTCATTATCGTACAGACTCTCATATGACCAAAACTGCAACAGAGCCATAAATTCCCTTGCAGTCCCAGAACAATACCCAACCAGTCCAGAGTCTCAAGGACAGACAACTCCCGCATTAAGCAATTGGAGGAAAAGCCCCATAATAAAGTAGGAATACAAGAAGTACCATGACAAATCAAATGACTGTCTATAGCTACTTATCAATGCCTTGTGCATGACCACTGACCATGAGAAGATAGCAGTATAATGAGAAGTGTTATGCCCTTGGACTTTGACACACATATGAAGATGACTCCACAAGACCTCACTAAACCAAGTTGTACTAGACTGTACTAAACATGGTATGCCATACCATACCGGATGGTACTGGGCGTACCGTACCATACCGGTTCGGTACCGGTGGCGTACCGACACTCGGTACGCCAAAAAAACTACATATCATACCATACCAATACTATGCTAGTGTGGCACCGGTACGAAGTCCGGTATCGAGATAGCGAACCTTGATACTAAATATATCCTTTCCTTAGACAAAAGCCAACCTCGCATTGCCTTTTTCTCCCATCCATCTCCTTCCATAGGCCAGTAATAGTGGACCATTGAAAACTGTCAGATCATTCCTGAATTCCAAAAGTGACAAATTCATATACCCACAAGGCCTTAATAAATAGCTCAATTTCGCTTCTTGATAACATAATTAACAAAAATATTCAAATTCTTCTTATCAAATTGTTTGGCATATGCTGATTTTCCAAGCCCCCTGTTAGGAGTCCATATGAGTGATCAGATAATATTATCATGGAATTTATATATCAATCATTTATATTGACAACTATCAATCTTCATCATTGGTGACGCTTCTTCTCCCCATGCTATTTGTGTGCTAATTAACCTCAAGCTCTTTCACCTTTCGGGCATCTAGCATATATTTCAATACCTCTCAATATCTTCTAAATTTTGTTAGCATAAATTACATTGTGCATACAACAAGACCAGTTTCCTAGTAAACCAACATCTAGACATACACATGGTAGTAGAACATGCATCTACTTTCCAATTACATGAAATACGGTGAAAGTATGGTTTGAGAAATCATTCCAAGTGCTACAACATCATTTTCTGTTCCTCCTGCATGAAGAAGCCGAGGAGCCATGCGATCTTTTTCTTGAATAAAGTTCAAAAACTTCAAGATATAAAATTAGTTTATTAATTCACACAGATGTTCCTATATGTTCAAATTTCTCAGACCATTAAAAAAAGGTCAACCCAATGCATGAGGCTCCACCACTACGGATCTGAGGAGGGTCAACGTATACATTCTTACCCTTGTATGTTGATAAGCTATTTCCATATTACACCCAGGTCATAATGGAGCAACCTTACTATTTCATCAAGGCCTGCCCTAGCAAATTTTAACACCGTTACAGAATTAAAATTATAATGAAGCCAGCAAAACACAACAAAAGTAGGTGTTAGTGGATGCTTCCAACTTCCAGCCAGTAAAGTTACCCCACCAGTTACTGTACAAAACAATACCAAGGGAAAAACTACCAATGAAAATCCAATGCTTTGCATCCTCATTATCTTAAATATGATTAGCAATGCCACCTGTATATCGAAAACCTTAGACAAATCCAGAACAATGTCTTCATCTCAGCCACAATCCAGGTTTGCATCCATATTGGAAAACTCCCCAATGCAACATAAAGAAAATCTTGACCCCTATAACCTCAGCCAATATTAAACCAATAAATTCTGAGATACTGGTTGATATGGTATAAACATATCAGCCAATATTTCAAACAACTTTTCACTTCCTTAAATAACTTTTCAGTTAATAAATTTCAAAATAGTTGTTAATCTTGGATTTACCAATATTGGCCGAGAACTCCAAAGGTCTTCGATCTTTCCCTTTTCCGTTTTCCATTTCAACCAAGGTAAACCGAGATCTTAGTTCATCCCAGTTTCAATCACCCACCTCGATGACCAATATCTCGGGTTTTAAAAACTTGATACAGAACCACTCCTTACTGATATAAATTTGTAAGCTTAAGCTTGACCGAAAGGCAATATAAAAATTGGCTAAGACACTTTAGATGTCAAACAGCATACCGTAACCGTGGATCATTTACATTCTGATCTAACATAATATGAGGACGAAGAAGCAGCATTTTCCTAAGTCATCAAGTACAATTTTATAACAGCATCAAGCATACAACAAGGAAATCATATCAAACTACAATATGTCAAAAAATATCATGCAAATATCCACCAGAATGACAAAAGCAACTGAACTCCAACGGTTTGTATGTCGCATAACCAATGGGACAACCAACACTGCCAGCATATCCAGATGCTGCATTGACTTGAAGACAAATTAGAATCTCTCATCTCAGTTGAAATCAGAAGCCCATCATTCCCCATTCTGAATTCCAGAACTCCGTAATGCTTTCTGTTCGAGATCTCACCAAGATACAACTTTCTCCCTTCAAAACCACGACAACTGGCAACAGCTGCAATACTTCATGCCAGCAAACCCTAATTCCCATCATTGCACCACTCAATTGTGATGCATAATCCTAAGAAATCACAAAGACGGAACTCATAAAAATCCAATTCAAACTAAAACACTATACAAAGAACTGCAGTCAACCAAGTCAATTTACTGTCCTATTTATTAATTAGATCAGGAAACAAGTATTGTTTCCAAGCAGTACTAACAACTGAAACTCAAAAACATTATAACAAGAATCAGGATCCGATTACAGCTTTTACGATTGCCTGAACCCAAAAACATGATCAAAATCTAAACTTTAACCCGTATTTAGATACAAGAAAGTCCAGATCCGTCAAATATACGAAAATAGAGCAAGAAAGGCACGGATCTACAGATCCACAGTGATCCTAACCTGAAATGTGCTCTTCAGCGACTCCTCCACTGCAAGAATTCAACGAAGAAAGGATCAATGTTGCTATGAAGAACAGAAACCGAGCCAAACTTGGAAAGAGCTCAAAAAAACTCAAAGAGATGCGACAATGGGAGGAGAGAGGGCGAACCTTGGTCCATGAGCGCAGCGAGCTGCTTGATCGCGTCCTGGGAGGCCATCCCCATTCTCCCGGCGGCCGATCCGCAGAGGAAACGAGAACAAAATCTACCACTAGCGCTATTTTTCAGCGTTAGAGTTAAGGTTAGGGCCGGGAGGATGAAGGCTGCGGTCAAGAAAGGCGGGCCGCCGAGAGGTCGCCGTCCTCCTCCTCCTCTCAGTTTCAAGCCGCTCAAGCTCCATCTTGAAAGGGGAGAGTTAATAAATAAATGTTTTAAATAAAGAAAGGATAAAATGGTAAAATCGAATTGATTTTTAGAATAAAATATTTGACTAGCTACTTTTGAATATTTTATTTCAATTAGTTTTTTTTTTTTTTGGTGATTCGACAAATATAAGGGGTCCGAATATAAACCTGACACCCGGATTATGTATGACGGCAGGGAGGGTTCGTTCTTGTGTGGGGCCTACTCTTTTAACACGTGGCAGAAAATAGAAACCTGTCTGCCGTGATGTGTGTTGGAGGTGTACTATTCGATCGTGTCTTTGCCCGGTGCGTAATTGACCAAGTAGAGGCCCGTGGTTCGAGCCCAAAACGGGTCGGTGACTCCAAAGAGAAATTATTGCCTACACCGGGTGCACCACCTAGCGTGCATACAAGCTACTGATTTTTCTTTTTTTTATATGATGCTTCAAAATAAATGTTGGATGGATAAGAATTAAAACTGTGATTGGCTGCATGCACCGCGCCTATGGTGGTAAGCACTAATTTCTCGATGCAAAAAAATGAGTAAGCAAGGATGTAAAGTTGGGATTGCATTTTATTATTATATTAATTGTTTTAGCCAATTTAGGTTTACATCTTTGGTGGATCCACCAGGACACTCGAATTAGCCTATTGTTTGGATCTGGTTATGTGGATATGTAGATAATATAGATTAGATTTCGGATAAAAATCTCAATTGAATGGCACATTAAGTTAAGTATTAATTAATGTTTTAATATAACTCGCATGGTTTCTCTTCCTTTCTTTTTTCCTAAAATATTATAGAAAGAAATAGATGACAGCAAGGAGATGAGGCAAAAATAGTTATGGTAAGAAATATATGGTGGAAATTGCTAAAACATTACGATTAGGGGTGGCAAAATATGACACGACCCGCCAATCCGACCCGTGTTCGACCCGCCATAAACAGGTTTGGGTTTGGCCGAAACAGGTTCAGGTCGTAAACAGGTCGACCCGTTTAACCTGTTTATTAATTGGGTCGGATACGGATTTTAGATTTCTGACCCGTTTAA
>JAOXJJ010000001.1:7179995-7196395 GCA_025769935.1 Phoenix roebelenii
TTTATTAAACAGGTTAAACGGGTCGGGTCGGGTTACCTGTTTAATAAACAGGTCAGGTTCAGATTGTAATTTCTGACATGTTTAATAAACAGGTCGGGTTTAGGTTTATGATTTTTTGACCCGACCTGCATGTGACTCGACCCGTTTATAACCCGATCCGACCCGATTGCCACCCCTAATTACGATGAAGTTGTCATAGACCTAAGGCAAGTGCAACTTTAGTGGTGGTGTGAAGATTCCAAGGCAATGCGGTGGAGGTGAAGGGAGATGATGAAGCATACAAGCTTGATGGTTGAAAGAAAGTGGGGGAGAGGGGAAAGTTAATAAATAATGATCAATCCCTAGCCAGCCAACACAAGTCTTTCTGGTCAATCAATATTTTTTTCTTAATTATTTAATCTTTTCCGCCTAAGGATTTCAGCATACAAATGGTTTCTGACGTATAGGCATGAATAAGGTGGTGGAAAAGACTTCAAACATGATGACAGAATTAGGACAACACGTTGGAAACCCACGGGGCATTGTTTAGGAACCCACTGAAAAAAAGTAAGCCAACATCATTATTTTTAATGCTTTCCCATCCTTCGACTAGAACCAGCCTGAATATTGCACTGAATAAATTTTAAATACTTATAAAAAAAATTAAATAATACTTTCTAACTAGCATTTTTAGAAGAAGATCTGAATTGTTACAAATAGTAGCAAAGCGAATCTAGTCCATGACTCATGTGGACTAAGAAACGCTATAACATAAGTCCATTGAGACTGACCACGAGTCGATCGTAGTGCTTGTGATTAAATTCGAATTTTTAGTCAAGACTTAAACGAGAGAAGTATGTGAGGATCCATATAAGGGTGTGTTTAGTTTCATATCGACTATGTACTAGGTAGATCATAGGTATTTATATAGGACCAAAAATAATATCTTTCGGCTAGCATTTCTTAGATGATAACCTTATATTGTTTTTAACTTTGCAAAAATAAAATACGACTTCTTTTGTAACTGGAGTCATCCCACACACCCCCTCCTTTTCCCCATGGATTCCAAACCAAAAGTTAGATGGGGCCTAGGAAAATGCTATGACTTCGACACACGAATGGTGAATCATGCAGTGCACTTTGCTCCCAACCACATGATAGAAACTTCGAGGCAAATGTGGTGCACGACATTTTATAATTGGAAGATCCCTATGCACTTGCATAGGGTTGGCATTTTTTTTATCAACTTTCTTGCGTTTAGGAAATGAAGAGAATCTCGGCAATATACGTGGTAGCTTGGGAATTTTGCCTATTGAAACACGGCAAACTAGGGAAGTCTCCTACAAGCTTCTAGTTTTGATGTGGCATGGAGCTTTATTCCAGGATAACTACTAACTGACAACAAGTGGCACTATCCAAGAAAATGAAATGAAATGAAATCAATGGCTGAAACGTAAATTTCGAGGCCAGGGCATAAGGATGTACGAAATGGTGGCTACATGGCAGCCGTTAGGTGATGCCTCACGCGGTATCAGACAAAGGTCATGAAAGGCCTGAGCAAAACTGGAATCAGACCCATCATGACGTGGGTCTGGAATCCTTTGGAAGGTCCGTGTCCACGGGATGACATGAGCCCGTTTGGGTGCCACTTTTTAGGCTGCTTGGTAGCTACCTCTCTACTTGCTTGTTTTCGGCATTTGGGCTCATGGCATGCGTGTTTGCCTAGTAAAATATGGCAATGTTGTTACGCGTATGCACATATATACATAAAGTTGGCACGAATGGTTTGTGTAGAGGTTCGATTTGGCAAGAGTTTTATCTACACCACAACATATTGCCTCATAAAATATGGCAATGTTGTTCCGCGTATGCACAAGTATACATAAAGTTGGCACGAACGGTTCGTGTAGAGGTTAGATTTGGCAAGGGTTTTATCTAGACCACAAAATATTGCCTCGTAAAATATGGCAATGTTGTTACGTGTATGCACATGTGTACATAAAGTTGGCACGAACGGTTTGTGTAGAGGTACAATTTGGCAAGGGTTTTATCTAGACCACAAAATATTACCTCATAAAATATGGCAATGTTGTTACGCATATGCACAAGTATACATAAAGTTGGCATGACCGGTTTGTGTAGAGGTTTGATTTGGCAAGGGTTTGACATTATCTAGACCACAAAATATTGCCTGGTAAAATATGGCAATGTTGTTACGCGTACGCACACGTATACATAAAGTTCGCATGAACGGTTTGTGTAGAGGTTTGTTTGGCAAGGGTTTATCCGAGTCTGCATTATCTAGGCCACAAAAAATTGGCTAGGAAAATACGTATCGAGTTAGTTTTGATGAAGCACCAACCATTTTTATGATATTTAGTTTGAATCCTCAGCTTGATTTGCCATGTATAAAACATATGGTGCATGGATGACATGTCATGTTTTTAAACATTCGCTATTGCATGTAAGCTAATGGTGAGGGTCAAGTTGGTTAGATGACTTTATTATATGAAGTTCAAAATAAGAAATACATGCTAAATGAGAATTTATAAAGTTATTATGAATAGTTGGGATGGAGCTTAATAGTTATATAGGGATATGCTTATGTCTTGGTAGGAAAATTGTTGCCCCTCTTTGCAAATAGCGGTCTATTGTTCACCAGCACTCAGCTTGGAGGATAGGGTTCTCTGCCTAGGTGATGGAATCTGAAACTTGTGTATCTATTGCAAAAAGCTAGGTATGATAAGTTGTAGGATTCGCTTTCCGGTAAAAAGGCCACTAATAACCAAATTTCATTCAAATTTCTTCATTAGTTATATTTGCCAATTCACCAATGTAGAGGTAATGTACACAAGGATTGATTGACCATAGCATTCGGAGGTTTGAAATGGTCGTAGCTGATTTTGTAAGGGTATGAACGTAAAAGAGACAAACAATTTAAAAGATGGTCAAATAGTTATTCAAAAAACAACAACACGTAGAATACAAAATTCAAAAGAGGACCACATCTTGTAACCAAGTCTATGGTGGAATAGTATTAGGCCTTGACTAAGAGTGTCACGACGTGCTTTGTTGCTTGGTTGAATTGTTTACTTCATCATTCTTGTTGTTTCTTGTGTATTCATATTTTTATAGTAAAACAATTTTTTGCTTTATTTGCCAATATATTTGATATTTTGTTATTTATTATAATATATTTTGGCGAAATATGGTGAGATTCTCTACCGCAAGATTTGAATCCTAAATCTTCCCTCTTTTTGAGAGAGGGTACTAATGGTTCTTATAATGTAACTTCCTCTTGTTACCAATTCTTATACATATTTGAATCCTAAATCCTTCCTCTTTTTGAGAGAGGGTACTAATGGTTCTTATAATGTAACTTCCTCTTGTTACCAATTCTTATACTCGGAAAACAAATTTTTATTAGATCCAACACACCTAAATCATGTAGAAATGCATCGAACAAACTATGAAATCAAGTTCCATCCCTGTTACTACAAGTCAAATTGGGATGATTGGAACCCGCAGTTTTGATCTTTTATTTTTAGTTTTTAGCCTCCTCCCCCACCAATTTGATCTCCATGGGGCATCTTATTAGTAGTGCTATTTTTTTTAAGAGATACTTTTATTCCATTCTAAAATAACTAAAAGAAAGAAGAGAAATACATTGGATTGAACAAAAAATTTATTTATCAATCTTATTCCAAACAATCTAGATCATTTAAATAATAGCTGGTTAACAAATAGGTTTAATCTCAAACGTATTGCATGCATTGCACGTGCCAAAAAATAATAAATTTTAAAGGACATATTGTTAGGTGTACACGTGGCTATAGAAGCTAATTTGAACTTTATTTTTTTTAGATCCACAATCTTCTCATGCTAGAGCTATGCATGCTTGGATTGAACTAGAGGATGTTCGGGTTAGACCGTCAAGCCTCCAGCTTAACTACATATACCAAAAGTCAAAATGTTTAGTTAGCCCCACTTTTTTTTGGAATAAGAATGCTAATGGTGGATAAGGTTCGCAGTTGTGGGGTCTAAAATAAAGTGGCCAAAAAAATACAATTGAAGCTCCAATAAGTGTTTCAAGCTAAATTGAATTGTTATGATGGCTTTGGCTATCAAAAGAAGGGTCAAAAAAATTCCCTATCCTAACGAGCATAGTCATGCAATGAAGATTTTAAGACCTTCCAGAAGAAAGGGGGAATTTTTTTGAATGGGAATAAGGAAGAATTTGGCGCAATCTCTTTTTCTTTGAAAAGAAAATTAGGCGCAATCTCGAATAAAGGCGAAGGTTATACTTATCGTCCCCAAATGCGGGGATGCATGTCTTACATCCGAGGACACGTGATGGATTGCTACTCCACTTGCGAGTTGACAGCATATTTTATTCGTATTATATTCTTCAAAAGGACTCGTGGCTGGCAGTAATATTTGATTCGTATTAGATTCTTTGGAAGAAAGAAAAGTAGGAGCTGATGACGGTGTGTTTGCAAATTTTGGGAGCTCCGGGTTGGAAATTTATTTTTCCAATCCTCTCGTGTCCTCAAATTGGAGGGAAGGGGAAAAAAAAAAGGAAAAAAATTGATGGAATTGTGGAAGATCGTCGGATGGGAGACGTGGAATCTTGACTGTGGCCACCAGATCTGAAGCTTTTTACACGAGGACGACGAGAGGGCACGTGCTAACGGGACAAAAATGACGTCGCACCGCTTTATTGCGACGTGCGGAAGCATGTGGCGTAATCGGCGCTGGAATATTTTTGATTTTGAAATATTCTTGACATCGCACCTAAAGCTGGTTGGAGGGCATCTGGCGGAGAAGGTCCCATCCCTTCTATTATCTAGATGTGCAGGTTCAAACGTGCGGATTTGGAGCATCTCTACCAAGATCAACATCAGGATAAGCGACCTCCCGCATTCTCCGGCGGCAGTACGAGCCTAAACCAGACTACGCTAGGATCTGGCGCTTGAGACTCCACCCGAGGGTAGCACTGTTTCTCTGGAAGGTGGTCTAGGACCGGCTTCCGACGATAGCAGTTCTTAGTGAAGGAGGATTGAGGATTCCCTCGGTATGTGGGGATTGTGGTGTGGACGAGATGGTGGACCATGCCTTGTTTCAGTGCACATGGGCTAGGGCGACTTGACGACTGGCAGGTTTCCCGCGGAAAGTTCGGGGCCGAAGGGACCAGTTTCTATAGGCCATGTGCCGATGCTCGGAGTTCCCTCTACTTCGCTAGGAGGTGGCTCGGGTGATTTGCACGTCCTACTAGATCTAGCTGGCTCGGAACGCTCGAACTTTTGGCGAACGCAGTATGTCGCCGAAACTTGTGGTGGAGAGTGCCCGTGTACAGGCAGCGGAGCTCAGTCACATCTTATCTGTCGAAGAGACCTTGACAGCTCGGAACATCTGGAGTTTCCATTCTGCTTCGGCAGCATCCTGTACGGTGTTTTTCACCTAGAAGCCCCCACCCCTGAGTTTTCTCAAGGTCGACTTTGATGGGTCTGTCTTAGACGGAGGTACGAGGAGCAACGCGAGTTTTGTTATTCAGGATCCGTCGGCCAAGGTCGTGGCTGCGAGGGACAGTCAACTCTTCGACATACTGGTTCCGCGAGCGGAGCTGAGGGCTGCTTGGGTGGGCCTTCGTCACTTCCGGTGTGTTTTGCATGCCAGTTCCATTATCCTGGAGGGGCATTCGGCCACGATCATCGGTTGGGTTTGTGGGGGGCCAAGGGGTAATGGTTGTGTCCACCTTTTGCTCCGAGATATCTGGGCAATGGTGGGGGCTGGAGGGGCCTTTCAAGCCAAGTATGTTTTCCGTGAAGTTAATGAGGCTACGGACTAGGTAGCTGCTTATGTAGCCAGCTACTTTGGTAGTACCCTATGGGCTAAAGATGGAGAGTTACCCTTGATACTTCGTAGTAATTTGTTTTTCAATTTTATTGGATGTATCCATACTCGTCAGGTATGATCCATCTGCCTTAGAAAAAAAAAAAAAAAAAAGCTGGTTACGGACAATCTAAATTCTATTCATTTCTAATCGGACCTCAAGATGGGTTTATTTAAAATTTATTTATTTATTAATTTAAGTCCGGCTTATGATCAGCTTTATTAGTGAAATTTGAGATTCTTCTCTAGAGAAGAAAAGAGTTGTAAATAGAGAAGAAACGAATTATCTTTGACCCATAATTTATGCTTTTCTCTATTAGTGAGATTCGAGATCTTCCTATAGGGAAAGAAGGAATTATAAATAGATAAAAAACGAATTATCATTTACCCTTAATTTATGCTCTACCCTTTCTTGTAATTATTTTCAAAAGTATATTATAATTATCTTCTATAAATGAGATACACAGCAAACCACACAAAGCGTGCGCGTTTCTTGCTATTACTCAATTCAGCATTCTCTCTTTGGCCATATCACAACTTGTATACAATAAAAACCAAGAGTAAATCATACTTTTAATTTTGTTCCATACTATTCCGGAAGCTGATATCAGATCTATGGAGGACAAGTGTCCTTGCCATGGATGTAATTTGGTGGTCAGATCTAGGGTAGGTCTAACCGGTCGAGGCAGATTCAGCTAAAAAAATGATTATAAAGAGAGTAGAAAGAGATTAAGAAAACCGAAAAAAGCACGATTAGCACAGTTAAGGATGGATTTTTTAATAAAAAACTAATATTGAAACATCAATTGATATACAAGTTTAATTATTGTTTATTTTTAAATTTTGCAAATTAAATTAAATATTCATTGACAGTGTATTGAGATCGTGCTTATTGATATTTGGACATATTTTAATTTATATTAGCGAGTGTTTTTCTTCTTTCATTGGAGGGGTAGGGGTTAAGATCGGTGAATGTTTATCAAGCTAAGCAAAATTATTTATGTATGCTTTGTTAATTTGATTACTAGAATTTTGACATATTTTTCCGGCAATACTTACAAAAGCTATAAAGATGGTGTATTAGAGCTTATTTTGTAATCCAACCGAATTAGGCTGAATTTTTTGCTGTATTCATGGATAGAGCAATCTATTTGGATATATGCCCATACAGACCAAAAACTGTGAAAGTTTAAAAGAAAAAATAAGATCTAGTCTTTTTTATACAATACAGCATAGTACAATACAATACAATATATACATACTTTGTTAAACAATTAGTTGCCGACCAAATTTTGGTTTCTTCCTTCAACGCATCTTTAGCCATAATTGCATCCTAACAGTAGTAAATCATGTTATCCTTTCAAATACCAGCCAAGCAAGAATTATTTTAAAACGTCCCGGCCTCTGCACAAAGCCAAGCAAGAGTTATTTTAAAAAGGCCCCATCACATGTAATCCAGCGGAATCTTTCAATGTCCAATTTTGTGGCTTAAATCAACATCCGTTGAACGTGACGTGAGAGAACATGATTTATTTCAGACATAAAGAAAAACTTACTAAAGGTGTGGAAGAATATGTAGATGTATATTTACTTCCACATTGGCTATGCACCGAATAGATCATAGATACTTATATAGAGTCAAAGAACTCAAATAACACCTTTCAACTAATCTTTTTACGTAAAGTTATGTCGAAGCAGATTCGGCCGGTAGCTTATATGGATTGGAAGATATTGCAGCATAGATCCATTGGAGTGGATCATAGGTCGATCATTCGCTAAAGATTGAAATTTGAAACATATGCTGCAAGGACATCAAGTTGGACATGATAGCTAGGGTTTGCCAAGAAACACAATGTGAAGTTACGCATGAACAAGAGAATGCAAGGCAAGCGCTCATCTAGCATCTAGCATTTTCTAGATGCATGGTGTCATTCCAATGAAACGCCTAGAACTAGTAAAAAGTACAAATTACTTTTTAAAAGATTAATTTTAGGTAAGTTGAATATGAGTATTTGCTAGTTTCATTTTCTAATAGTTTCTAAGAACATAGGGATTTTGTTGGATTTTCAATTATACTAGTGGATTGGCGACTCCTACGTGCTAACTTGTGAGCCAATACAAAAATAATTAATATAATATATAGTAAAATATCTTAGTGATATGGACATATAATACCGTATTAAATATATTTAAATATAAATATGCAAATTATATACAAATTAAATATATAATATAATATCAAATTAATATGAAATAATCAAAAAATAAATATAGAGTATTAAATATTATTTATATGATTAATGTGAATGCATTATAACTTGAATATAGTTTTATAAAGATAATTCTAAAAATTGATTAAGTTGGGTCACCAATCCACTCAAAAACCCGATCGAGTTTACACAGATACAATCTGATGAGCAATCCATCTAGAAATTCTATTGATTTGACTCAAAGTGGATGATCCTTGCGTTAGATTGCTAAATTTAAATAATGCTTTCTAATATCTATAGCTAGAGTATGGCATGTGCCATGCACATTGCACAAAGAATATGAATAATAGAATATAGTGGGGAATGCATGTACACGTTAATAAAAGAGTAGTTTATATAAGAAAAAGATTCTAGATGTTCATATTGCAAAAGGATTCTAATTAATATAAATGCTATATAATTGGAGAAAAATAAGGAACATCACTGTTCTTGAGTACATGAAAACTATAATAACATCAACACCAGATGCAATATTAATACTAAAGTTCACATTAGATAATAAATTAGAGTCTGTAGTTAATTATGTACATCTAGTGCACGTGTTTTTTTCTAATTGCTCAACCCAGTGAGGGGAGGAAGAGGCAGAAGAGGCCACAGTTTTTTGCTCTCTCGTATAATATGATGGATCTTAAAAAATTAATCTAGACAAGACCATGCTTCAGTTCATTTGGCTAGCCTCAAAGCATTTTCTATTATACATTATTTTTATTTTTTTATTGCTATAAAAAATATAAAATATATAAATAAATCTACCTCATTCTATCAACTTAAGTTTTTGGGATAAATGATGATTTTAACATGGTGTCAGAGCATTGGTCCAAAGTTCGAATCCTGTTTTCGCACTCTTTAACCTCATCATTAAAAAAATTTACTTGTTGGGCTCACCTATTAAAGAAAAGTCCAGCCCACATGTGAGAAAGAGTGTAAAAAAAAATAAAATATATAAATAAATCTACCTCATCTTTTCAGTAGCTTTTGGGACAAGTTGTGATTTTAACAGTTGCCTACACCCAAAAATTAATCAATCATTGGCTAAATTTTATCATGATATTTAGAAAGGCTATATTTGACTAGTCGTAAAAAATGTAGGTAACTTTTTGTTGGAATCAACTTTTTTTTAAAAGTTATTTGGATAAGGAGAAGCTAATCATGCAAGAAATGACAAGTAACCGCCCAAGAGAAGTTATTGTTGGAAATAACTTTTTCTTTCATGATAAAAATGGCAGCAAAAAGACCTTATGGAGTCTTTCTCTTACATTCTTATACAAGACTACAACAAATATGCCATGGTATCTATAACAAATGGGTTACTCAAGCCTTCTATTTTAGAAATAATATTCTTCTCTAGAGTAGAGGTTCGATCTACTCTGCAATGCATCTCAGTTTTTGTATATCAAAGATGCTTGAAATCAAATTGAATGATGGTCTAATATTCTCCCTCTTTTAATCTTATTCTCTCTTTGGCGCCCACCTTATTTTATCTTTTCTTTCTCAACTATATATATTAGATGTATCAACAATTGTATGAAATTAGATTCAATAAAGATTGATTCGATCCCTTTGATTTTATCTTATTCATGCTTTTAGCGCATATTTTATTTCCTTTCTTTTAATCACTCATTAAGTCCTTTTATTTGAGGTGTGGAAAAATTCAGGGATTATATAGAAGTACATGCTTGGTTTGGATGAGAGAAATGAAATGGATTTTTTCTGAACTCTTCTTGAGGGGAGTAGTTTGGCTGTCTCCATTTAAACAACTATGAGCTGACGTGAAAAATCTACTGACAAGCATAATGAAATCTCCCCAAATTAGCAAACTATTATCCTTTTTTTTGAGGAATTTTCACAGCAAACTAATTAGGCCTGAAGATATCATCTCATAGAAATATATATTCTTTAGATTAGTTAATAGATATATGGAAGTACATGCTTGGTTAGATGAGAGATGGAATGAACTTTTTCTAAACTCTTCTTAGAGGAAAGTAGTTTTTTTTTTTTTTTTAAATTACTGAAACGGATGATTCATACAGTTTTAATACGGATCAATCAAATAAGGTCAGAAAACAACAAGTTCTAGAGCGCTCTAGGCAACTCTCCTTCCCCAACCTACAGGATGCTTCCAAAGTGACTGGCCACATATAAAGCTATCCAGTTCGCGACCCCGTTTGCATCTCTGAAGGCATGCTTGGTTTGAAATACCACACCACCGCTCATCATAGGCCGAATATTCCAAAACAAAAGGTGGCTCCCTTCACTCATCTGAAAAAGACTACAATACCAATATCTCAAAGGCTTTTTTTCATGGTCGACATCCATTTCCTTATATCTAGCAAAGCAAGGATATATATATATGCCAACTAGTGGGCATGATCACTTGAGTTAATGGAAGTCGGAATAACCTAGTCATCCTAGTAAATTGATACCATAAAGTTGTTAAGTACAGTACGAACAAAAGGTTGATTATTTCTGAAACAGAATGTTCTTTCTTTGTTTTTCCTTATTTAAAAATGAAGTGACCAAGGTTAGGAGATGAGATGACACCTCATCAGCACTTTCACTAAACTTGGAGAGTAATCTATAGATTAAAGTTTGGAATTAATGAGTAGGAGACTTACCAATCGTATGAACTACCCATGTCTGATCCTAAAAGCTGCAGAAAAATAGGACGACCCTTGGAAAAAAGAAGAGAGGTGTTTACTCAAAAGGAACTCTTTTGTTTTCTAATATCAATCATAGTGTGGGTTTCATTGGATGGTGGTATAACTTTAATTTAATTCCCTGTAACATAACCTGATTACCAATTTAGAGATTGAATATCCAGCTACTATGTGGCAGGTCATAGGGCACCATGCCAGGGTTCGGGTTGTAAAAGAACGACCGATCTTCTTTTGTGATGTCGATCATTAGATCGTGCTTTGCATAGATCTTTAGGCACTCCGAACTACTTCATTCAACCATCTCCAATAGTGGATTCACATAAAGAAAAATAATTCTTCCTTTCAGGTGAAAGACACAATCTCTGTCCCTATGACACAACCCCAACCCAACGACTTGACCTTGGAGGCATATAAAAAGAAAAAAAAAGGAAAAAGTTTTGGCCCAACTAAACATGCATCAAATCGCGCTGGTTTTCTCTTTTTTTTTTTTTCCTAATTGTTTAAATGTAGAGGCATGAGTGGAGATTCGTAATACTTAAATTACTTAAAGCAAGATTATATTCTAAGCACGGGTACCATCATGGCCTTAGATGACAAAAGTTAAAACTTTTTACTTTAATTAAATAATCCCAAAGCGGCTATATGAAATTATATGTATTCAGTTAGCAAGCACTCGTGGATATAAAAGTAACGACAATTCTTACAGTATTTTCCTTTTCTGTTGCGTAATTATATTGAATGATCAAGTTACGCAATGGGACGTCAGCAGCAGTTTCGCTTCCCGACCTCACCGAAGTGAAACGAAACGATACTATCGCCGGTTTTTCGGATGTTTGGAACTTTTCACTTTAATCCATAAAGGAATAGTGAATGAGTAGGAGGCAAGGAGCGAGTTGTTTTTCAACTTTTACTTTATTCTATTAATTGACTTGGGGGTCAGTTCAAATTTGTAGGATCAGATGACTCAATGCCTAAATCTTCACAAAGTTCCTGGTTTCTCCTTCTTATTAGATGAAAAAAATGGAGAAATTTGCCAAGGTCGTTGGTCATTTATCTAGGGATACTAATAGGTCAAGAATCAAAATGGTTTGGTTCAGATCAAATCAAATTAGTACAATAATATACAAGCTTAATCTGAAATTCATACTTTTCTTCCAAGCCCATCCCCATCCATGTGTTAGCACCCATGACTTAATTTGATATATTTGACTTCTTGACTCCCCCAACCTCACTTACATTTAACCTAGTTAAATAGACCATGAGTTGTTTGGGATAAGAAAAAGTTATACCAAAATATTAATTTATATTAGTATAAATAGGTATATCATAACTTTTGTTTGGAAAAGCATTATGTTATTGATGGCAATTATTCTTTCTGCATGTTGGGATATTTTATATTGGTAAGAAAGCTATTTGGATATGGATAAGCAGATGAAAAAGATGCTTGTTTTTGTGATACTGGACAATTTTACCCTCCAAATCCCTATTATGTTGTAAATATTTTTATAGGAAATTATAACATGAATATTATATGATGATATTATATAATATAATATTATGACATTACATAATAAGATTTAAATGTGAAAAATATTATATAAGCATCAATTCTAACTTAGGTTAGGTCCATATTAACTAGATTCTCAACTCTGACCTGCATTTCTACAGAATTATGACTTGCTAGGCATCTTAATTAGATGAAAGTTTATTTGCGTAAAATTACTTGAACACCATATAAATGGCATCTCCAGGCAAAACAAATGTCCAACAGGTATAGAGGGCAACAAGTAGAAATCGAAATCAGGTGGGTTGGGTCGGGTTGATGGTTAACCTAGTTCTAAACCGAGATGTTAAGACCTCTGTCAGATCGCAACCCAACCTTTAACCCGAGCTTCTCAACCTAACCCAACTCAACCCAACCCAACCCAACTTTAATTATTTGAACTCTGGTTCAAAATCAGGTTGTTTTGCTTGTGTCATGCCAAGTCAGGATTAGTCGGGTTGGTTGGATCAATTTAGTCTAAGTCATTTTTAAATGCTCCCATGTCATACCAATAATATCTAAATGTATTTGATTATCCAGAAAAAACAAGAAAAAAAGGAAAACAAAACCATTCCAAGAATTAGAAAATATTAACCAAATCTATCTATTTTCACAACTCAGTTTTCTTGTCATCTAAATGGCTAAAAAAATCGATTTGTATAAATTCTCTAATCTCTAGGGTGTTTTCCAACAAACCAAATGTACTCTAAAAGTAACACAAAATGAGCACCCAGCCAGTTTCCATCCCTAGTTCTATGAGAGCAACTGTCACTGCTCTCTCTTTCTTTTTTTAGGCCAAACGGTGGTAGACCACCAGCTCATTCATTGGTTAATTGGGACTCAAAGCCATCTCTTGCTTTGGTGTTTCTATAAAAAATCAGTGACCAAGTGGAACCTCAATCCAATTAGATATACCGTTTGGCTGCACCGTAGCTCTACAGAAGGGCAAAATAACATCCCATCCTCAAAGAACAACATGTAAGATTTGTTTCAAGTCCTGTGCAAAGAGAAGAATTGGATTCTAATCTTCTGTATTAGCACAGGAAGCCACCTGAATAGCCTTATAGCCCTAACATAAAGCAGGAAGATAAACAATGTCCATTGCTAGCTCAACTGCCACTCTGGTCGATGCATGGAAGTTCTTCACTATAACATGAAGGGAACAATTTTAACATGGCCATGGGGCATTCTTCCATTGCACAAACATCCTTTTCACAAACCAATCGGGACCAAATAAAAGATGGCAGGCCTTTCAATGATGATCATAAAGATTAAGAGCATCTTTGGCATTTGTTGAATACAGATTTGTAATCAAAATAGTTCAACCTGACAGCAGCAGCAGCATTACAGACACCGATCAAAATCTGTATGGAAGAAATCGCCGACATTCTGAAAACATTTAGAAACTCTACATCTACCCTCAAAACAATAAATTGGCATCAGTTCAGAAGAATTCATTAAAAGAAATCAAATTCCAGATAGTTGTCGGAACATTTCTCAATGGCAGACTTGACCTTCTGGCTTGTTGATGCTGCAGGACCTGGAGGCCTCTCAATCTCGACGGGCTTTGGGATCTCTGGAGGGCTTGCACACCGTATCAAGGCCCAGTTCATGCCCTCAAAGAATGGGTGCTGCTTTATCTCTCCGGCACCGCGCTTGTAGGCGAGCCGGTGCTGCGGCTCCTTCACAAGCAATCCTCTGATGAGATCCCTTGCAGAGAAGCTCACAACTGGTGACTCAGGGAATTGCAGGGGCTGGCCGACTACATTAAACAGAGTAGCTCGGTTGCCTGATCCCTTGAAAGGGGTTTTCCCAAACAAAAGCTCATATAAGAATATCCCAAAGGTCCACCAATCCACAGCACTACCATGACCCTCGCCCTTGATGATCTCAGGGGCCAAGTATTCATGTGTACCAACAAATGACATGGACCGAGCATCTGTGGGCTCTGCAATGAGCTCAGGCAATGGGCTGACCTGGTTGCCAGTCTCAAGCTTCAGCTTCCGCCCCTTGGACTTTGAGGAGAAGAGACGAGGGGAGAAGCAAGTGGTGGGAGCCACACAGGAAGGCTGGATGCAGGATGGCTTGATGCAAGCAGGTTGGACACAGTAGACAGGGTCGTGCCTACGGAAAACTTCAGAGTCAAGGTTGGAGGACTTGATGAGTGTGGGGCTAACGGCACAACGAAGTGAAAGGTCAAAGTCAGAGAGCATGATGTGGCCATCCTCTCGGACAAGGATGTTTTCTGGCTTGAGGTCACGATAGATGATGCCAAGCATGTGTAGGTATTCCAAAGCAAGGAGGACCTCAGCTACATAGAACCTGCATTTGTAAAAAAGCATCAGTGAATGTTCCCCGGATCTCCAAACAGAGAACTTTATTGATATTTGTTTTTCAATTACTCAATGCCACCATGAAGAAAAATGGAAATAAAGCAGACTGATGGTTTCAGAATTACTCAAAAAGTAAAGTGAGAATTGCATGTTGTAAAATAATTAATACATGGACTGTCTAATTCTTAATCCTGTCTTGCAGAAGATGTTTTTGCAGTTTTCATGTGAATGAGCATGCCCAAACATCCCAGTATAACGTACGGATAGAACAAAATCTTTCTAGTTACTTGGTATTCTTATATTTAGATCAGAAAGTGGAGAACAATGTCTCATAAGCAACCAAATGTTGATTTGGGGGGTAACCATAAAGAATGGAGCTGCATTGCAGGAGGCTGTTTATTTTTAACTCAGTTTCATCGCAGTTTTAAACCTGTATCTCAAGTATGAAGACTAACAGTCATAAGGTCCCCACAAGGTCATAAAGATTTCCCAATTCCATGTTCTTCAAAAGGATGCCTTCTCTGTTTGGTTTTTTTTCCCCTTAGCTCTCCTTTTTCTTTCCTCACTCTGTCTAGGCTGGCCTATGCACAGAAAACAAAGACTTGACACAGTCCATTAGCAAAGATATTATATCTCAGCCATGCTGAATAATACTTTTCCTTGACATTCTACATTGCCTTTCAACCAAGACATAGAGCAAAATCATCCTCAACATGAACATTTATAGAAATGTCATATGCATAATTCCTCCAAAATTTGTTCATTCCTTTATCTTCTAATGCCTCTACTATGTGTCACAGGTATGTGAAAGGATTCTAAGTATCCTGCTCTTTATTGATGTAAATAGCAAAACAAAATTCATTGTACCCAACCAAGAAATAAAGCGTGCTAATTCCAGCATTTATTACAGTAGGAAACAGATCACTACAAGCAGTGATCATATCCATGACTAAGAAGACCTGAAGCAACCCACCAGGATGCAGTTAATTCAAGAGTGTGCTGGCAGTTTGCACTTAAAGGAAAGAAAGGAGAAGGAAAAGGAAAAGAGACAATGGGTAAGAGGCATTAAACTGCTCGGGACCGAGCTGAGTGGCTTAGGGCCAGTTTGGCCTGGTTCGGATGTCAATAATTTTGTGAATTCTACCTCCATTTATCTTCACCAGAAGCAATTCTCGGCATTGATTTTTCCTACCTAACGTAAGCACATAAGATCAGAATGAATAAAAAAAGCTACTATTTTTTTCAAATATTTTCCACTCCCCAAATCTTCACCTAAATTTTTGGCCATATGCTGCTTTTCTAGAAGCGGTTCTTTTAAAATCCAGACACCAAGATTCAACAGTTATTACCATGCAAAGACAAACCTTCTGTTTAGAATTCCCATCTAAATTCCTTTTTCTTCTTCTTCTTCTCTCCTACTTTGTTTATTGGTACTTCTTTACTAATTTAGAAGTAACAATTTTTCCATCCTCATCTTTTGCGCACCATTCCCAGATAACTAAAAAGCCTAGTGAAACTCCAAGAACATGCACAAGCTTAGTAGCACCAAATATGTCATCTGCAAATTGCATAGGAAAGATCATCATACCAATTGATATGCAAGCTTTAATGCCAATTTTGACAAAAAAAAAAAAACTCAACGGCCAGCAACGAAAGCCGCAACATAAATACTCTCATGAAAAGCCCCCCCCCCCCCCCCCCCCCCCCCCCCCCCCCCCCCACCCCC
>JAOXJJ010000001.1:7210455-7227072 GCA_025769935.1 Phoenix roebelenii
TATATAAGACACAAAAAACCTATGGAAGTATGTGAAGTAGGAACAACAATATTTTTTATCAAGAATGACTAGAAGAAAGATATCTTAGGATTTTACCTAGAAAGGAAAAGCAAAGCAGAACTAGAAAAGGATAAAGGAGAAGGTAATGCCTTATGGCCTCACGCCACTACAAAACCTAGGCATCAAATCAAGCATATGAAGGATTTGCTCCTCCACCGCAAAATTACACCATGAGAGAAAAACAAAGCACCAATGACTATTGACTACATTAATTTCTTCAAAAATCCAATCACATAATGTAGTAAACCTTCACTTTCGTAGACTTCCTCAATCCCTAACTTTTTCTTGAATTAAGACCTTCCTAAAGGAATCAAAACTTTTCAACAAGTGCAAAATTCAGATTCCCATTGAACTGCAAATGAAAGATATTGAACTTTCTTTAGACACAATTTTAGTCATTTGAAAAGATTCCCCACCCAACATACACCTCAAGTAGGACTCACAGAAATGAATCATATGTAGAATAGGACTCAAGCTTACAGAAAAGCATAGGTGGAGCCATTCAATGGAACCATTGCAGAACCTAGGCTGAAGCCTAGGCTATTGAGCAGCTGCCTATGGAGGAAAAGACTACATGGATCCCTTTCTCATCATAGATGACACCAGCAATCTGCTGGTGAAGAAGAAGAAGAAGAATCACTTTCTGTTGCCAGTGGCACCACTGGTGGCTGGTGATCCCTCTCCACAACAGCCTGGTTCAATGGTAGTCCGCTGCCTGGTTTGGTGACCGGAGTAGGAAAACAAGAGGGAGACAAGAGAGACTAGCCAACAGACGAATATGGAGACGGTGGAGAAGTTTAAGCGGCATGGGCCTAGGCACCCCAGCCAACTAAAGTGCCCAGGAGAGCATCTTTAACAACACTGACAGGACTGCAAAGCCTACAAAAATGATAGCCTAAAGAATGAATCCTCAAGTTACTCTAACATTGAAAACAAAATGCTTGAACTGCTATTGGTCCTCTTCAAACAAAAATATGCAACAATGATCCTGCACCACAAACAACAACTAATCATCCATTTCTTAACGTCATGGATCCCAAAAATTACCTGTCCTGGCCCAAGTTTAGCAATAATAATATCTTCATGCTTCACGCCCAGTGGTTTCTTGGAAAATTCTGGCATGGAATCTTGACTGCAACTGAATGAAGTATAACTTTTTGGTTTTGCAGATTGGTTAGGGGGTTCCATTTCAAGCTCACTTCCATTTGGCAACCATTTCAATTGATCTGACTTCACTGCACATAATCAGCAAAACTATTATTAGACTACAAATCACAGCTAGATTGTAGCACCTTAACAGCAGCAAAGAAAACATCTGGAGGGGTAAAGTACTGGAAAACTGAGATTGTTGGATAATGTAAAACAAAATAAAAGAAAAGCATGGAAGCAGAGGGGAATGGGTTGTACGTAAAGATCAGCAAAGGATAAAAACCCTAGAAAGCCAACAGAAGAAGCTGGCACTGAATGAGATGCAATCCTTCATAAGAATGAATAGAGATGAAAAACTGGAAAACCAGTCCTCCATTCATATAAGAAGGATTATTCATCATATTGGAAGTGAGAGCCATGAGTTAAATCCCACCATGGGGCGAAAATAATTGCAGCTCCACATGTTGATTAAGTCTGCAAGGATGATACCTGTCATACGTGGACCACCTTTTCTACATGACACATCCAGCTTATAGACTATTGTATTGCGCTCATTGGGAGAGTCATTTTCTACACACAAAAAAAAAGAAAGAAAAATATTACAAGTATGCACCATGACACATTCAATGTACAGAGGGCATTCCATCAGCAATACTTGGACAAACCTGAGAGATACTCAAATAGCCTTGGGTCAGCATTGAGAGGAATAAGGCCCAGCCTATGAGCTAGCACCTCATCTGCTATAACTGATGTATTGTTAACCATAAGAACCTTCTCAATAGCCATCGTAGGAACCTGGAAAGATTATTAACTACAATCAGACAGCTATAGGGTCAATTAGAGTAGATCATGGAAGATGAGTTAAATATCATATTCAGGGCATAAAATACAGAGTAATGTTTTAAATTGAAACATGCACATAAGATGATGATTCAAAATAAAACAATCAACATAATAAGGTAAGATATAACTAATAAACCAAAAGGCAAGTGGTTGAGAACTGCTTTTTTCTACATAGTTTAAACACAAAGGAGATTTTTATATAATTCCATACCTCAGCTATAAGAATTCTTCTGAATGCATTAGCCAATGAAGCATCAATACCAATCATATCGAATTCCATCTCATCCTCGGTAAGCCGGATAACTTCAATTTTAAAATTTTTGCAGAAACTTTCCAGCCGCAAACTATTGTCAACCCCCATTGATGCATAAGCCCCAGAGTATTGAATAGCCTCTGTCTTCAGATATAAATGCATATTTATCATCCATGAATCATATGAACGAAAATAATTATTATGCAAGATATTAGAAAAGGAGGAAACAAAACAAATGAAGAAGATCCAGTAGCCCGAAACTAAAGCCGCAAAAATAATATCAAACTTCATCATCCTTTTATCTCTTTCTATCTGTAACAAATGTTGTTGAAAAGTAACATACCTCTTTTTCCTAATCCAAAATTCTTACAGAATTAACTCAAATTATCGATACTTTCATCACAGTCAAATCCAAAGAGCAAAAAGTACACTACATGGCAAGCAATCATCACATAAATGGGCAATCATCACCAGGATACAAAAGCAGATTCAAAAAGAGGCAACCGGAAGAACATATAGAAAACCAAAAAAATATCTCTCAAGAGCCCTGAAGCTTTTTTTTTCCTTTTAGGTGGTGATTTTCAGAGAAGGGACAACAAGGTAAGGATCAAGCTAACTCCTCCATGTCATAATCCACTACCTCTGAAATTTTTCTACAAATACGTCAATGCCACCAAACATGAAAAAAAGAGAGAGGGAAAACCACGATTTTCTAAACTTTCGATGAGAGGCATTCTTTTATTATTGCATTAATGTTTGTAGGGTTCTAAACTAATTGTAGTTATTTGTTTCTGTTACTTTCTCCAAAACTACAGGGCCTAATAGACCAGAACTTGTCCTTGAAAGTCTCTACTTTCTCTCATGTTTAGCAGAACCAAGGGATTGTCTAAATTATTTTTTGCCTGAATAAGTGCAACTCATGCCTGAGGTAAACGAAGAACATAATAGGGTTTCCAAGTTATAAGACAAGATACACTGCGAGCTCTAGAAAATTTAAAATTCCTCGCGTAAAGGTGCATGGAAAAGTAACAACAAACAAGAAAGATGCCCCGGAGTTTTTCTTCTCCCAGAAATCCCACGACCCTGGGTAATTTTTTTCAAATAAACAAGCATTCCCTTGATATTACAAACAGCAATGCATCTTCTACTGCGATCTTTGCATAACACTTGGAAGCTTCTTATCTTCTTATTATCATAATTCTAATTGGTAAGGGGACGATTTCAATCAATGATAACTAGTTTTTGATTGTTTCTCAGTTATCGTCACTTTCATTCTTCCCTTCGAGAAAGCCCCTAAAACGCAATCCAAGAAAACCAGACTAAAAAGCTCCCTTTAATTATTCAGGTGGATGGGGGTTGATCAAAAGGCTTGCAACATACATGGATGGGAGCGTCGGCCTTGCAGACGACGCGGGTCCGCTGGAGCTGGAGGTGCTCCGGAAGCTGACCCATGGGCACGTCCGGCATATCCAGCGCCGAGACTCTCGGCATCCTTCAATTATTATGGTCTCCCACCGCCAACGCTGAAGCAAACCAGAGAGACGAAAGAAACAGGGGCGAGGGAGAAGAGCGGTGAGAGAAATAGGGGCTAGGGTTTTACGAACCGTCCCCTCGTGGAACCTAAAATATAAAGAGGGTGGCGACGGCTCGCATCCGAATCCGCAGCGGGACAGGGTTTGTATCTGTCGCGCGGAAGAAAGGATGAATCCACACGGTTGGATCGCGCGATGGTGCCTTCGAGATCTATGCAGCGGATGGATGGGGGAGGTTCGGAGTGCTTGCTGATCCGTGCGTAGTCGATCCAACGGTCGACGTCGGAAACAAGATCGATTATTGTTCCGTGCGAAAGATGCGTACGACCCGAACCCATCTGCATGGTCCTCGCATGCTCCGAATCCGATAGGGTGACCGGAGGAGTTTTAGTCGGATCCGGGTCAAATCATAGCAGCAAATCCAATAGAGTGTACGTTAAAGATACTTGGATACCGGCCGAGTCCGACCCTACATTGGGTTGGACGTCTGCATGCCGCGTGCTGCCGGGACTCGTTCGTGTTGGAGTTTTAATTAATTCAAAAAATAATAAATTTTTTAATTTTCTAAACTTTAGTTTTTTGAATTCTTTAAAATACCTTGTATCATCCGCTTTTTTCCCGAAGAGCCATGGTTCTTTGAAAGAAAATAGCTACTATTTTTTTGAAAAAAACTTTATTCGTTGAAACTCTTGTTCCAGCAGTTCTGATGGTTTAATAGGGGAGTGATTATACATTTAATTATAGTTTTTATGTAACTGCATGAGTATTTCAGCGGTACACTCTCTAGTCTCTTAAGCCAGAGACTGGGCTCTATTTCTGAGAGATGTCATCAATGAAAGGTATCAGCCCCGTAAGAGATTTTTTTTTTCAAACAAAAATAGAAAAACTAGTGACGAAAATATTGAACTCTAGCTTTATCAGCCCGGACCAAAGCTTTTATTCTTTGACGCAATACAGCAGGCGATGTGAATTCAGAAGAAATACCAAGACCTGCTAAAGCACCAGCAGGCTAATTTGCCACTCTGAAGCATGGATAGCCATGGAGAAATTTAGTAATGATAAAGACTACTTGATATCAGCAAGCAAAAGATGAAGATGCCCCGAGTCAGAGTACACTGATTGGTTTCTATGAAGATCCACTTGATAACAGCCACTGAGTCACCTTCTGAACAAACTGATTTGAATTTATAATACAAAATTGCTATAATGAGACCTTTCCAAGAGGCTTGGAGTTCAACCAGGGGCATCGAAATAGATTGAGCTCTCCTAGATGCAACATGATCCAAATTGCTTTCGTGATCCCTGATTGTGAAGCCCAAACCAGCAGAATCATCATTCCAAGATGCATCAAAATTAACTTTCATCAATCCACATGGAGGAAATAGCCAAGAAACCAATAATGTATAATGAGAAAATGAGCTCACTAAGCTATCAACTTCCTAGAAATGCGGGCTGATTGTTGTTTCCGTTGAGGTGATGAAAAAATCCTCGGCTATGTTGATACATCCTGACAGAGATGATTTATTTACTCTGAAATATATACACTCATTCCGTGCATTACAAATTGCCCAACATGTGTAACAAAAGAGAGACTTGACAAAGGTACCGACCAGCCGATCTGAAGAGAGATTCATGGTTGATTGTATTGAAGTAAATTCAGATAAAAGTGGATAGTTTCTTCGCAATTCACTCCATATATCCAAAGCTAAAACTCCTGGTCCCACGAGCAATAGCATTCGGACTATATTAATAGTGGGATGGCTCAAGCCTCCCCATTCTCAAAAATAATCATAACTTTGTATGAAATAAATAAATAATATATCAAAAATGGTATATATAACCATCGGTTAGACTGAACCTGGCTATGACAGCACGGAGTGTACGCTGGTCAACCAGGTCAAACGTGAGTTAACTTCGAACCGTACATGGGCTAGCCTGCAAAGTCTCGCTGATTTGAGAGAGTAGGGGCCCAAGCGAGCGCCAAAATCCCAATCCAGCTCTAAGCAGGTCCAATCCAAATCTACTTCAAGACTAGGGTCAAGATTTAAGTGGAGAACTCCTGATTTTGGTATTTTTGTGTCAAGCCAAATCACATTGATTTACATTTAAATCAAGCAAGTATATTTTCGCAAAACCTGAAGTATGTTCTCAATTAGAGGTCTGGTCTAACTTTGAGACGGCCCTGACAAGTCTTAAATCCATCATGGATACACATCTGTGGAGGGCAAGCACCAGTCAAACGCATGACCAACTCACCCAATTTCATTAAGATTGACATTTTGTCAAAGAAACTTCCTGCAGATAGTTTTGAGCCACAGGCTATACTAATCATTTGATTTAATTGATCAGAACTTAAAGTGGTAAACATACTTGCATTTCTTCGACTTATTGTCATTCTCCACCGATTTTGTAGATGATGTTCCAACGAGAACAGCAAACAGAGGTTTAGCCATTTGGGAGGGCAATGGCAATCACAATGAGCTACTCCTTCCTCATTCTAATAAATCAGATCTCACACGTTTTTCCGCTGTTTGCCAGCTTTCAGTTACATTACGGACCAAAAGTTCTGCACGTCAATAATTGGCTCATCCTTTCGTGATTAGTCGACCATCAATCAAGAAAACAAGTGGCAAAAAATACTAGATCTGGTTACAATCCAAATCTACCAAAAAAACTACCAGTTTGCTTTCTTTCTTCTTTTTTCAGTTATATTGCCTTTACAGTTATACAAAGACCAGTATTTAGTGCCCAGCTGACCTCTGTACTGAGTTTTTCTCACACTATCACATGGTTTTGAATAGTGCTAAGGTCTAGAGCTGCTTTATGCAACCCCTAGCTTTTGCCCATCAGCTAGCTCCACCCTGTACTCCTCTCCACATTGACATGTAACAACTTGTGAAATGCCCTGTGGGAAAAACATAGAAGAGGTTATGACAAATCTTGAGCATCACAATAAGAGTTTCTCAAATCACGGGCACTGCAGTAACCATCCATATGATTTTGCTACAAGGCTACAAGAAACTAGTAGCTGCTAACATATACAGATTATTTCCACTTCTCCTATCAGAAGGTGCTAAATCCATCTGGCAAAGCAGAAGCATCAGGCAAAGTTAATTGAATCTGCTACATCTGCGCAGCTACCAGATCCCTGGTACACTAAGGGCATCTGGCTTGTTGGGCAGTAACAACAAACCCACTAAATTCATTTCAACACTCATAAAAATAGTGACCTGTGTATGATAACCTATAACATTGCTTAAGCATTTAATTATCCGTCTCAGCTGTTTTGGACCTTCCATTAGCACTCGACAGGCAATACTCAAAGATTGCAGTAAATGTGTGAGGACCATATTTTCAAATTTTAACCACATGCATTTGATATTCACATATGTAGAAACAAAAAATCTAATACCTCCAGTTGATTTATCTGATCCTTTAGAGAGTGCAGGTATTCCATTTCTCTGGCTTTATCAGCCATCAGAGCTTTGTATTCCTCTTCCAGGGCATTATCATCCATTTCCTTCAAAGGAGACTGCATGAACCAGTGCATCATATGAACATACGTGAAGCAGAAAAGATTTGTGAGGACTGAACTTGGAAGGAATGGCAGTCAATCATCTATGAATTTGGTTTGATGGACTCACTGAAACACTCTCGATTTGGTGCTTTAGTTGCTCGACAAACTGCTTTAACTGTTAAGAAAGAAAATCATTTGCATTTTCTTATTGTAGGATGTTTGACTCATAGAATATTAGACTCCATCTCTGTAAATTGACTCCATCAATTGTGATAAAAGACATACCTTGCTGCTTGCTATATTAATTTCAGATTTTTTCTCTTCTACTTCTTCAAGCTTATTTTTTGCAGACTCCAACTGAGTCATCAGGTCCTTGTATCTCCCACTCATCTCATGTCCCTGGTTTTAAAAAAAATAATAAACACATGGCGATTTAGATAGAAACATAATAACAGCATGTCATACCATATTCTCCAAGCTTGTTTTTTTGGAAAGCATAATGCTTGTGCTTCCTGGAATATAAACAGTTAAAAACAAAAATAGCAGCAGATTGCTCAACCAAATCAAGAGAGGACTTCCAGAAGAAGATTGCAAACATTTTCGTTATGCAGCTGTGCCTTCTGTATTAACTATCAAGCATATAAATTCTTATATAATAAGATAATAAAATAATATATAGTTTTATTCTTCCTCAGAGGAGAAATAAGAATATCCCACCGCACAATTCCACCATCTTCTCTAACAGAAAATTATGTGTAAACCACCAAGAAAATTATATATGTATCAGAAGCATCATACCATCAATATGATTGCCCATTGGCTTGCTGGGATATTCCTCAACCTACATCAGTAACATCATCAAATTAGTGGGTAGAACTGGTAATATTCTTATCTAATTGATAGATAATAACAGCTGTACTATGATAGAAGAGGTTAAACTTTATTGTACAATCAATGTTTTTCAATGAAGAAAAATGAACTTATAGAAAAGAGTAGCTGACGTTAGTCCAACTTGGTGCAACAAGAACTGCAGATGAGGATTTCAACTATCATGATCTTCCTGAAAGTAGACCTTAACATAGAAAGCAAATTGGTACTACACCTATTTTCATGTTGAGACCATAAAGCCGAACCAGTCATCAAACAAGGAGAGCACATAACTTATTATTGTATAATAGTGTGGAGAAGGTCATGGTGAATGCCAGTGAAAGCTTACCGGCCGAGCATCTTCTATCATTTTCTGTTTATGCGAGTTAAACCAATCCTATACACACAAGGCAAAGGAGGAAAAAACATTAAATTTTTTTGTTATAAATACCTGTAAATTAGAAGCACAAGACATGTAAAGGGGAGACATGACAGGTCAAAAGAACTTTGAAAGAATTCATTCGAGCCTACCTGCTGTTCCGTTAGTTTAATGTTCAACTCCTCTGTGATCTTTGAGTAGTATGATCTATTGAAGACAAAGTACACAAAATTCACTAATCTATATGATGACAATGACATTGAACTCTCACTCTGATACACACCTCTTTTCTTTTATTTTTACTGATAGGATGACCCTTTCTTGTTGAAGAAGCTCCAGTGTCTGCAATCAAGCAGAGACAAAACAAAAGTGAGAAACAGGATGTATCAATATGTACCGACAAATTAAGAATCCAGTTACAATTTTCACTATCCTTGTGTTCTGTACGCATCGATGTGTGTCGACAAATTCATAAACCAGTTATAAATTTCACTATCCTTTTGTTCTGTTCTCTTAGCTGGGTTAGAACATAAAATCCTAGCAGCCCACAAGCACCACTCATGCTCACATCAAGAGAGTCATAGGATGAACATAAAAGAAAATTCAGTCATTCAAAGCATTAGCTAAGGAGATCTTCATGGGGGCATAAAATTTTAAAAGCTAAGACAAAATTTAATTCAATTTGTTCTCCCTCAACCTAATCAACACTTAGAAGTTAGAACCATTACCAGATCATAGAAGTAGTCTGGGCAGGTAGTGGAAAATTTAAAGTTCGATATGTATCGCGTAAACAAACAGTTATGAGGAGAAGCAAGTGGTGGATCTGTGGAACAACAGCAGATTTCAGAAGGTGAATAGTTTCCAGAAATCCTATACAAAATTAACCAGATAAGCTGGTTATTGCCTTTATTTTTGGAGTCAAGAAGCTATGCTTCAATTAAGTTTCATGGTCTGTTTGGATTTATGTATTGATTTTCCAACCTGCAGTTAGCCCAATTTGCAAAATATTGATATTATTATTATTACTATTATATATATATATAATAATAATAATAATTCAAAAAAGGTTCCATATTTATCCGTATTACATCTACGATGCAATACTGATATATTACGTGGATGCAAAAGAATCACAATAAGGTTAACTCAAATAAACAAAAATTCAAATATATACAAAATAATTTAATTGCTGTTCTAGACCAAAAACTGGGCCTGCTCTAACCAGCTCAATTAAAAGCTTTCTTCATGAGCCCAAAAATGGAGAAACTGGCTTTTAGGTGATATCTGGCTCCAATAATAGAAGATCAATTTGCAAGAGTAGTTGACAATTTGGAGTTACTGCACGAGAGAAGGAGGAGGGGGAGAGAGAGAAGTTAACCAAATACCAGCACAACACTCAGCTCTGCCATCCAGTTCTTCCCAGGTTAATCATTGCCAACCATGTATCATACTTCTCCAATTAAACTCGCAAGAATCTACACATGCAGTTGGGTAAATCTATTTTGTAGAAGGGTGTTGTAAAATTTTTATGCAGGCATCAATATAGGAATACAGGTCTCATATGCAAGCATACTTTATATACATACAAAACAATTGACAACTTAAATTATATTCAAATGAATAATACCCATTCATGGTCAGAAAGAACTAGGGCAGCAGATAAGCAAATATATGCAAATTAAGTGTACAGTCGGTTGTATAAAGATTCTTGGATTAATACGGATACCATATATATACATGGTTAGCATTTGTGGATGCCTTAGAATATGATAACCTGGGAAAGGACGGAGGATTCTTTCTGCATGGATGAGAGCTTCCTCTGCTTCTCTGCTATCTCAGAGTTGATATGGCCTCTTGTCTTCACCATCTCTTCAACCTCCTCATTCAACTGCTCTGTCTCTGATCTCACTACCCTCAATATCCCGAGATGTTGTTAGTAATTACAATAAACATACGAAAGAATGAGAAATCTGAATCTGGTATCTATGGAATCCTGTCTGAGTGAAATGTAAAGCAATGCACCTGCAGGGTGAACTGCAATTCGACTACTAAAAATGGAAGCTACTGTCAAAAGGCTAAAAGTAGAAACTGATGCCCAACATTGCATCGAAAAGATGCCAAAGAGCACGATTATGTTAACATTGCGCCCTTAACACTGTTATTTCGCTGTATAATTGTTTTTCTTTGGTCCGACTCTTTAGAGAGTCTTTTTTCCCCTATTGTAACAGCTAACAGCTGTTATCTGGACAAATAAGACCAGACACATGGTTAACATGGGCTGTTATTTCCATATAATGGCCACAAATTGCAACACGAACGGCCATTATAACAGGACAAAGGCATAACTAAAAGTCTCGACTCTCCAGTAAAATGCGTTGTCCTCTTGCTAACAAGCACTGCAGAAGGTGCTTAAGAGAGAGATTGAGAGAGAGAGAGATTTGGCAATTGAGCAACAAGAGAAATTAAAAAGACAAATACAAGAGGCGAAAAAAGGGATTATTGGGAAGGAGAAGAAGACCTAGCTGGAGCTCTTTTTCCAAGGTCCCGACAAAGGTCTTCTGCTTCTGCTCCTCAATGGATCTCATCGCTGCCTCCTCCTCAATCACTGAATCCCCAAACCAAAAGAGAGCGAGACATATATAGAGAGAAAGAATGGAAGAATATTCACCCGATCTACCCAATACCCAAAAGTGACATTGCGAACCAAAGATAAATCAGCCGAACACAAGAAAGGAAGAGTGTAGAAGGAATCACCATGCATCTGAGAACGCAAGCTCTTCATGTTCTCCAAGTACATCTCCATCTCCACACCTCTCTCACGCCTCAATCTCTCTTTGATCCGTGGCTGCCTCAGAGATCAAAGGATCTGAAAGAGAAACTTTATAGAAAAAACACAATTATCGGAAGAAAATAAAATAAATGCCAAAAATCTAACTAATGATTTGTACGGTATCTTCTTGGACCCAGAGCAAAGAAAATGAGCTGGGCGGATGGAGGAGACCGATCCGATCGGGGAGTTGGTCGTGAAGGAGGAGCGTGGGAGCTCCGGGGGTATGGTCGGAAGGACAAAAGAAGGAAACCCACCCGGTTTCGACAGAAAGCGGGGAGGAGGGAGACGAATCACTCGACACGAGAGACAAGGGGGCGGGACGGTGAGACCGTTGGGGTGGGAGTGGGAGATGGAGGTGATATTTATAGGCTACGACGGGATACGATGTGAGTCGTGTATGGATTACTTACGGCCTTCTCGTGAATAGAAGGCGCTGAACGGTGCGAGTCGTATAAAATACATGTAATTATGTATAATTGTTGCTTTTATAAAGACGGTTAAGCAAGGAAACATGGACTACAAATACCATTTGGATACCACCATATAAAAAAAAATAAGATTTTTTTTGCATAATTACCCTTCTAAAAAAATTTAAATTTACATGAATATCCTTTTAAAATTTATATTTATTTTTGTACCCTTATAAAATACTGTTTTTCATAAATGCTCCTAATATAACGGTTCTTCTAATACCGCCAATAAAAATCATATTTATTTTAATTAAAAATAAAATAAAAATTTAAAATTACTTTTTTGTCCTCCATTGCAATCATTTTATAAATATTTTTGTTGCACATCTACCCATTAAGAATATTTTAGTCATTTTAATTTAAAACTGTTAATTTTTTAATGGTGTTAGATGGCATGAGTATATATACAAAAATAAGAATAAAAAAAAAGTAGAATAGCAAAACAAGTGCTTTACGAGGATATATATGTAAATATCAATTTTGAAAGAGTATTTATGCAAAATTCGATATTTAGGAGGATATTCATGAAAAAACCTTAAAAAATATTATTATGTATTTAGTATAAAGTAGTCAAACTGCCGTTCGCCGATAAGGCTGGATAACGATCAATCCATCAATCCTCCATAAATATTACCATGCATGCAAAATAATATGCACAATCCGGGGAGGTTAGGCTTGCACTTTATTCCTCTTGGTCAACAAGCTAGTGAATTGCCATGGCACTCGCACAACTCGGTGGTGATATTTCACCATATATCATTTACAGTGGTACCTAAAATGAGTCATGCTGAATAAATACAGTAATATCCATGGTGTCATGACTGCGAAGAAAACAATGAATTATGGAGAAGTATATGTTGGGTCAGGTTAAGTCAGGCATAGGTCTAATTTATCAAAATTAGTTTCCTTTTTTTATACAATGGAAACTTACATCGTGTGCACATACGTACACCCATGAGAGTCAAAAAGAAGAAGTCGATGAATGGGTGGGAGAGCAAACTCCGAACTCTCCCACCGAAATTCTTCTGAGTGGTGCGCCGCATATGATGCAACCCAATCAATCGTACTATTCATCTTCCAATAAACATAGGTAGCCCGAAATGCTGCAAGCCCTCCCACAAGCTGATATATATCCAGCACGAGCGGGTATCTATCCAGATACCTGTCTGTTGACATTTTTCTGAATCCAATAGGTCACCAGAGTCGCATCACCTTTAAGATGGATACGGTTCGCCCCTGGAGCCAATCTGGCACAGATAATGCCCTTCCATGCAGCTCTCAACTCCACACCACTGACTGACTCATTGAAGACGTGCCATCCCTCAGTTACAATAAGCCTAGACTTATGATCCCTGATCACAAAGCCCACTCCACCTCTATCTCCATCGTCAATGTTACTGTCGTCAAAGTTAACTTTGAGAAAATCGGGAGTGGGGGCTTCTAGGAGACCAATATGGTCTTGGGCGCTACTCAAGCTAAGTGGGAGCCCCAGATATCCTTGGCCGACCCAAGCAACGATGCAGCAATAGTAATGGTGATCTCCGTTGCATGAAGTGAAGCCATGTCTGCCATTGTCCTCCGGTGCACTCTTCTTCTTTCAAAAATATAGTGTTTCTGTCCAGCCATATGTAATAGGCCACATAGGTACATCTGATATCCCACTCCAGAGTGCTCGATCGCCGCCGAGCTTTCTTCAACTAGTCTAGGAATTCCTCCACCGACGCCACACCCTGTGACGACTCCATGACCCAACCCCACACTTGAGCTGTACGGGGGCATCCAAATAGTACATGACTAATAGTCTCCTTCACGCTAGGGCATCCCTCACATGCTGAAGTGACCCGCATGCCTGTCTTGCCAGCACACCTCTCGTTGGTATCAACCCCATGCCACTTTCCAAAGAAAAAGGGTGATACAGGGATGAATGCGTAGCCTCCAAATCCACCCTCCATCTATCCGTCAGGCTGACCCCTCGCTGACCAGGCCTGTAGGTCTCGGGCACCCACCCTCGTCCCTTTAGTTGCACTCCACACCCTCCCGTCCATGGTCTCCCCAGTAGGAATCGGTAAGGCCAAGACCTTCTCCGCCAACTGCTCTCCAAAAGCACTACGGACTCGATCCACATCCCATCTTCTCTCCCCAAGTGCAAGCAAGTCACATACTCTTCTTCCTGCTAAGCACTCTAGGTCAAACATGGTGGGCCATCGACTGAGAGGCAGCTCTAACACCCAACAATCCTCCAACACGTTATTTGATTCAATGGCTCATCTGATCCAAGGGATTGCCATCGGAGCACGGGCATAGATCTCTCTCCAAATAAAAGAGTAGCATTGTCCAGTGCAAAAGACCGACCAGACCACCTGCTCTCTGTACTTTGCTCTCATTAGTATGCACCATAGGCTCTCGAGTTCCAGGAGGTACCTAGTCACATGTCTGGTCACCATAATCTCCCACCTGGCTCTCAGGGAATGAACTCTCAAACCTCCCCATATGGTCAACTGACAGATCACATCTCAAGCAAGGAGGTGAGCACTACGCCCTCCCCCTCCTCGCTTCCCCCAAATGAAACTCCTAAACATCTACTCTAGAGAACTCAACAGTGCCACCGGTACAATAGTGTTAGACAATAAATAAACTGGGATCGAGCTAAGAATCGACCTGACAAGGGTGATCCTCCCCATCATCGATAAAGCGCTCGCCTGCCACCTCTTCAACTTGTGCCTGATGCTCTGCTCGATGGCTGAGCAGTCCCCTCATTGCAAGCATCGACCGATGATCGAAACTCCAAGATATCTCAAGATGCTCCCTGCTCACCCATGCCCAAAATCTCCATGATGGTCCTCCTAAGTTGTGGCTTCGTCTTCGAGCTGAAGCAAATCGCTGACTTAGCTAGATTCATCCTTTGCCTGGAGGTCTCACAATACGCCACCATGATCCCTCGTAGCACCTGTGTCGAATGCCCGTAGCTCGGGCCAATAATAAGCAATCATTAGCAAATACCAAGTGAGAGATTTGGATTAACCCCTCCACCGGTCTACAAGCCTCCAACGCCTGATCCTCAGTAGCTTGTCATAGCCATCTAGACAGAGCATCTTCATAAATGATAAATAAGAGAGGTGATAGTGGACATCCCCGCCGCAATCCTACCACGGACTCAAAGAACGGTGAGGGTGTGTCGATGGCAAAAGAGGGAGTCCGGATGCACCCTAAGATTCACCTGATCCACTGCTGATGAAAACCAAAGCTCTCCAAGGATTGCGCCAGGAAGCTCCAATTCATCCTATCGTTGGCTCTCTTTATGTCAAGCTTAATGCCCATCAAGCTCCTCCTTTCAGACGCTCCCTGGAGGTTGGACATGAACTCCTAGGCTATCAGCAGATTATTGGAGATGCTGCGCCTCCCAACAAAAGCCCCCTGCTTGAGGCTGATAAGCCTAGGCAAGAGTCTTCCTACTCGTCTCACCATGATCTTCGCTACAACCTTATATAAGATAGTGCACAAGCTGATTGGATGGTAGTGGCTCAGCTCTATGGCATTCTATCTTTTTGGAATTGAGGTGATGAAGATTTACTTCCACTCATGTGGTATGCTAGCCGAGATGAAAAACTGCTGAACTGCCTCAGTTACGTCTTTCTTGACAATGTGCCAGTATCTCTTGAAGAAGACTGGGGGAAAGCCATCCGGACTTGGTGTCTTATCCTTAGCTAGTGACCAGATAGCCACCTAGATCTCTAGGCCTGATACCGGCCTAATCAGCTTTTTGTTCTCCTACTCTATCACCCTCGCCACCGGTGTAGGCATCGTGGATAATCCCCTGCCACCCGACACGTCTGTCCACCTGAATTTGAAGAATGGCTCTAGCACACTCCTAATGCCCACTACCTCCCCGATGCTGCTAATTATGTTCCTCTATTGGTGTATGACCGTCGATTGGTGGAAGAACCTGGTGTTCCTTTCACCCTCCATCACCCACTAAATTCTCGACTTCTGTCTCCATAAATTTTTTTGTTGTCTAAGAAGTGAGTTATGCATAGCTAGATAGGCTCTCAGTTCTCCCTGCTCCTCATCCATCAGGCCCCCTTCCTCTCCTCCCACTTCTAGACATTAGCAATTGAAGCCTCGATCTCCTCAACCCTTCTGAAGACGTTCCCCACCTCTAATCTGTTCTACTTTCTTAGTCGGCATTTAGTCAGCTCCAATTTTTATGTCACCCTGTACATCATATTTTTCTGCACCGACATCTACTAAGCCTCCTTATCACCTCTCACGGCCCGGGGTAGGAAAGCCAAATCTTCTCAAAATGAAAGGGACTAGGAAAAGGGCACACGATTGAGCTACTCACCAGAATAGGGCAGTATCCGATGCTATCCGAAGTAGATGAGTCACTCAGTTCGAACAATGCTGAATCCATGCCGCCATGGCAAACACTCGGTCAATCACTTCTATACTATCGCTCGGCCTAGCCTGTTGTTGCACCAGGTGAATCTCGTTCCGGTGAACCCCAGATCAACCAGTCCATTCGCTGCGATGAACTCTTGAAACGCCTCAACTTCTATCTTATTGGTGAATGCCTTGCCTCTTCTCTTCTTCTGAGGACCATCAATACAATTGAAGTCACCTGTCACTACTATTAGAAATCCTTGGCTATCTCACCCTAGAGCACCCTTCGTTCTCTGTAGTCTGTGCTGGCGTAAACTGTAGAGAGAACCCACGGGCG
>JAOXJJ010000001.1:7227172-7256158 GCA_025769935.1 Phoenix roebelenii
GTGAATGCCTTGCCTCTTCTCTTCTTCTGAGGACCATCAATACAATTGAAGTCACCTGTCACTACTATTAGAAATCCCTGCAGTATCAAGTTGGCTATCTCACCCTAGAGCACCCTTCGTTCTCTGTAGTCTGTGCTGGCGTAAACTGTAGAGAGAACCCACGGGCGCCCATTTCTATTACCATAATGGTCCGTTGATTACATTTATGGAAAATATTGATGGTACACCTTTCTTACCGCTAAGTCACAATAATTCCTCCCGACGGTCCTCAGGATTTCACTGTGTAAAGCCTCCAAGATCTTGGCAAACCTCGCCTGGCTCTATACAGACCGCCCTCCGCCAGCCGAGTTTTAAACTAACACACGTATCTTTGGATCATGTAATTGCCCTATCCTACGAAAGGTCGGGCGAAAGGATGGCTTTCCGGCCCCCGATGGTTCCATGGCAGGATTTTCATTCTCCCCACCATCACTCGCGAGCCTCACCTCCCCGACCTCCCTCGCAATCATCTCTTCTACGTCCTTGCTCTCTACTAGCCCCTAAAGGGCCATTTTCAGCTCTGCCACTACTTGCCTGTGGCCTGTCTGACTCGAACTCATCCCAACCCAAGCCTCTGCTTTTCTCTCCCCAGCACACTTCCCCTGCCGACCATACCACCTTTCGACTAAACGCTCCCACCCGCAGGTGCTTACAGCCCATCCATCCCCCTCCCCATGAGTAGTTCTCCCTGATCCTCACCTTCGCCCCCTTCTTCATGTCATCTCCTCACTACGCCGCCTCATAGCTGCCCTTCTCGTGCCGTGTGGGTGACCCAACAAGTGTGACTAGCTTGGCCCCGCTGCCTCCCCCGACCGCGACCCCACATGGCCGAGAAGAGGGAGGGCTCCTACTCCGCCGTTGTCCGCCATCACCACCTCGGCTCGCCTCCTTCGTGTCGGTGTTGGGGCAGACGAGCCCTAGATCGCCCTGCTCCACCTCCGTTAGCCAGTGCTCCACCTTGGCTCTCGATCGGCCCTCAATCCCCTCCCAGGTACCATCCTTCCCCTCCTTACCTCCCTCCAATTTTGCATCCGCCACCTTGGGAGAGGGCGCGGGGCTTTTGGCTCACAACTAGTTGTGTCTTCCCCCCGACGTCCGACCTCCCTCCTTCGAAGAGCTCACCGGCCCCTAGGGGCCTGTTCCAACCTCCAGCGACCCGCTGTGCCCACAGGCTCCACTTGGGCCCTGATAGCCCAACCCACTGCGGACCTCCGCCCTCCACGCGGCCAGCGGGCTGGTAGTCCTGGCCCAACCCATCCTTCATCGGTCTGTCCTTGGCATGCACTTTGGGCGGCCTCCAAGCCCGTTTCAACAGGCCCAACCCAGTGCCAGCCTCCACCATAGCCACGTCGCCCTAGGTCGCATCGGCTTGTTCCGGCAGGCTCGAAGCCTGCACCCAGCCCAGACCGCAGCCCCCATTCACCCCCGACTCAGAGCCAGTAGCCCCCATCCTCACCTCATCTCCCGAGTTCGCCGGCTGAGCTACCCTTCACCGATGATCTCCTTCGTGCCACCTTAGAGGGCTTTTGCCATCCATCCAAGTCTGGCGGCGACTCGAGTGAACTCGGTCGAACCCTCAGGGAGCTCGGGCTGAAATGGCTGGACAACGGACCCGATGCCGACTCGGGTTGGTTGCGGTTGCCCTCCTCAGCCGCATCCCGATGTTAGTCGCCCTTGGTTGTCGGATCCAGTTAATAGCCAGCCGCGGCCTGAAAACCAGTCGGCGGCTCAGACTAGACCCCTCCCCTCCCGGCTTCTAAGGGGCCTCCACGATCATTAGTATAGGGATGGTCCTGATCTCCTCCTCCATTGACACCGACAACGCGGGGTGGGGGGAGCGACATTCCTCCCCCACGTGCCCAATTCAGGCACACTTGTAGCAAAACGTCGACAGGTTTTCATAAATGAAGGCATGCCGTGATTCATCTCTTCCCCCTGATGAAGATCTCTGGCTTAAATGGTTTTAGGGCATCCACTTCCATCTTGACTCGAGAAAACCCTAGTTTCTATAGCTGATCTGTGAACCCATCTAGGGCTAGTGGCCAGCCGGCCACAGTTGCAAAATTCTAGATCGACACCTTCTCCCAATACTCCAATGGGAGGGAGGGGAGCCAGATCCACACAACTACCCAGTTCATCGTCTTGACATCGGGAGCAGAGTTCGACATCCATCGCTCCATGGCCAAGAGGTGGTCGGCCACCAGCCACGGTCCATTGGCCAGCGCCTCATCCCTGTCCCCCTCGCACTTAAATCGGACGGTCAAGTGCTTCCCTGTCATTGGGAACACCTCGACATCGTAATCAAGTTTCCCCCTTAGCCTTAGTTCCCTAGCATCCCATTCCATTGGTACCCGCCTTCCTAGACTCTGGATGATGATTGTTGTGGTCGCCCATGCCCTACGAGCCTTCCCCACCCTCTTCGGCGGCAGCTCAAGCACCTCCGTAAAGTGCTTCTAGAGGGTCTCAAGCTTCTCCTTTGATGGTTGGTCCATAGTGGCTGCCGAGGCGGTGCCCGAGCCACCATCGACAACGTCAGAAGCTTCTCCACCTTCCTCGGAGTTGGCCATTTACCACCTACTCATCTCCCCTTGGCCTCGCCTAGTTTGACCGGTTGGTATGTGCATCAATATTCGTGCGATCTCAGCGACATTTCATCGAGCACTTAGTAGTTCACTGTAATGAGTAAACAGAGCACAGTAAAGATGAGGGAGGAGATGGCGGAGGAGGAATGGAGGGGCAGCGAGTCCAAGGGGAAAGGAGTAGGTGGTGAACGGTCAAAATTAGTTTCAACTAATGCAATAAAAACATTATATTTATACAAAAGCATGTAGCAAGATAGATGGTGCAAGGTTTTAAACCTTAAGCAAAAAAAATGCCTCCACACATCATGCAAGATAATATATAACCACCTTCAATCTTAAGTGCATGGTCAACCATGTCATCATTGACACAATTTTAATGTTGACACCTGTTAAAGAACAAAAATTCTCTGTGCACTAGAGAAAATCATATGGAACAGATTTCCTTTTTTTGCCACGTCCCCTACAGTATGCATCTTAATGTAGAAACGCAGGTCATATTGGGAAGCAACTCTCTTACTTACGTCTCGTAACTTCAAAAAAAAAAAAAAAAAAAATCATGATACATGCATTAAAAGTTAAGATCGTTCACCTATCCATATCCTTTCTTCTTCCATGTCAAGCCTCCCTCCGTCCGTAAGACTATCCTCCTCTATCCATGAGGCTTTTTATTCAAATTAAATGGTAGGGTTATTTATAAGATTGCAAAAGTTTTGCATTTCTTTTCAAGTTTGGAGTTATGTGATGTGAAGTTTGAGGCTAATATGCACTTGATGGTTTCTTGATACATACTTTAAGCTTTTTTAATACAACCCAATAGCGATTGAATATACATCTTCAGATAAATTGATATACGATTTTTAAAACATTATATTCACTAGTACACAACACATGTCCAGATGACAATACACACCTCACATATTAGTCATCCAACAACTCAATATACACCTCCAGAAAAATCAATACATAAATTTCAGAATATTGTATTCACTAATATACACAGTACATGACTATATGATACATACTCATCAACTTTCTAATACATACTACAAGCTTATTTGATACATACTTAGCAACAATCCAATACACATCTCCAGACAAATCGATATACAATTTTTAGAATATGGTTTTAACTAGTATACAGTCTATAGCTAAGTAATGCATATATAGTAAATCAGTTATCTATCAATCCAATACACACCTTAAGAGAGAGGAGAAAAGCTTCATAGACCGATGGAGAGAGACTTGACTAGGAAGAAGAGAAGATATGGGGGGGCAGATAACCGTGCATATCACAATTCCTTTTTATTTCCCTTTTTTTAGGTTATAAGATGGACGAACTCAATCGGTAAGAAATGTCCCATCACAATATGGCTCTTGAGCTTCTACATTAAGATGGACACTATAGGCGATGTGGCAAAAAAAAGCTTGCTCTATATGATTTTATCTAGTGCGCCAATGATGAAGATAGATTTGTATGCACCAATGATGCTAAGCAGATGAAGACAAATCACCATATTTTTGCACCCTTTAACATGGATTTCCATCCAGATTTATACACCTCTTGGAGTATCCATAAATCTGTAGATTGCAATTAAATGTATAACAGAACCAGTAGGGAAGGTTAATAGCTACAGACTAAGAAGGTAATGAAAAAACTCTAAGGTAAAAGCTAGATTTAGTTTCAGAAAAGTAACAATGTAAGCGCATGGAGTTGAAGCTCTTTTTTATAAATTTAAAATATGAAATTTGATACGAAAGAGCATTAAATTTAAAAATTTCCAGAACTAGAATCACAATTTTTTGATTAATATATAATTTATTATGATTTTTTAATGAAAAAAATGAAAAATAATGCCGTTTTTGGAGAGTATAAAGTCCTAAACATAAGTATTTTCTCCCACTAGACTTCAACCCCCCAAGAATATGAAGCCCAAAAGCCACCAAAAAAATTTTAGAAATTTTTTAATTTTCAAAAATAATTTCAAAAAGCAAACTTGTATGACTTTATCTACTATGGATACTGATCAATTTGTAGCATGTGCGGCTGCAATACAAAAAGGTGTTTGGTCGAGCAGATTTTTTCAATATATGAGAATACTGATGATAGTTTGGGATCGCTAATAATTCATTGTGATAGTCAAGCGGCTATTACTTATACTAACGATCCTAAATATCATAGTAGAACCAAACACATTGATACCAAGTATAATTTTATAAGAGACATTATAGTGAAAAAATGAAGTATCTTTGCAATATATATCTACGCATCAAATGGTAACCGATCTGCTTACGAAACCCATTTCTAGAAATGTTTTTTCTAAGATATGTCAAATCTATAGGATTGCATAGATTGTAATGTACGAATTATTGCAAAGTGTTATATATTTGTCACTTCCAATACAAGACTTATTTATGAATAATATTTGATTTATTCAAATTTGTTCCTAAGAATGTAATTTTGTATATTTGAAGTAATATACACACATATTATGTACTAGACATATGAAAAGATTAAGTATGTCAAATAGGTTTAGATTGACTCTCTCATATGAGCAATTGCCTTTAACGTCTAGTGACGTGTAAAGATGAGACATTTAAGTACAAAAAATCTATTGATGAGAGATCAGGCTTAAAATTGATATCGACTTGATAAGAAGTCAAAATGAGGTCAAAATTGATATTTTTGTAATTAACCGAGATAGATGACACCACCATCCATTTAGCTTATTCAAAAGCCAGATATGAGTTATTGGTTGTTTGTTGTGATAAAGAGCATTTAGAAGTGGAATTCAAGTTAGGCATTGGAATATGCCTGAACTAAAGTCTACGGTGTTTGTTAAAAAAAATGACATACACTCAATGAGGACAGAGAATAACACCGTAGCAAATGATAGAAAAATTATTTTAATTTTCAAAAATAATTTTTCTGCCATTTACTTCTCATTCCGAAACAAAAATTAATAATAATTTATTTTATATTTAAAAAATAAAATAAATGACACTAAATTGAGATGAATCCATTGGTGTGGTCAAAATTTGATTTTGATGTCTCTATGATGGAGAGTGAATCACACTCTCCTGGACCACAAGTGAAATAGTTTAAATTACTATTCATCTTCTTCCTCCTTAAGTCAACAAAATTTTAGAAACTCTAAAAACTTTCAGACTTCATAACTTTCTCAATTCTTGTCCAGAAATTATGAATTCTATATGCATAGAAAGCTGGTGAAAAAATCAATCTAATGACACCAAAATCATATAAAAGTATTCATCGTGCATAAAGTTATAAATCTTCAAAGTTTCAGAACCCGTAACTTGGGTCTGAGTTTTCTCTCATCACAGTGAGAGCCGGGTCCTGAAACGTTTACAGTAGGTTCTGCTATGTGTTATCTACATCCCTGTAAATTTTTAGATCAAAATAACATGTATACAGAAAGTTACCAATTTTGGTCTAAAACTCTAATTTACGTGAATTATTCTCAAAACAGCGACCAAATTATTATTTTAATTCACAAATATGCTAGAACACAACCCTAAATACTCCAATATCAATGTAGAAAAATTTATCAAAATCAAAACGGAATGAAACAAACTTGTTGTAGATTGAGTTGCATCACCAGCTTTCGGTCGAATCATAAGTCGTAAGCGTAATTATAGAATTGAAAGACGCTTGTTCATCACAACTCAAGAACCATTTTTACCAAAAAATATGGAGAAAGATCACCAATATTTTTTTTTTTGCAACTACCTTTATATATAGAGGCAGAAATCAACTGCCTTTGGCAGTTATTAGATATCCAACAGATGTTTTGAAGGATTGTTTCCCTTCAAATAAAATGGATTGGGTCGACCCATCATGGGCGGATTGACCCGACTCCAAAAACCAATAGAGTTGAAGGATATAAATTTCACATGATTTGGACCTTTCTCCCCCGGATTTACAAGCAAGGAAAATTCTCAAAGCTGACTTAGATGATCCAAAATTGCTTGGTTTAAAGAAGGTGACCGAAATATTGCTTTTGTCCACAAGGTGGTGTCCGAAGAGGGGGGGAAGGGGGGAAGAGAGGAGAAAACAGTTAACTTCTCTATTTGGAGGGTGGCACGAAACTCTCGGATCAAAAGGAGATCTCCCATTGCCTTCATTCTTTTTTTTCTTTTTTTTTCTTTTTCTTTTTTCTTTTCTTTTTTTTATTTTGTCTAGAGCGGACGTATCATATGGGTATGAATGCACTAAAAAAAGTCAAAAAGTAACAACTCCATGATGGATAGGCCCTTCATTCTTTCTTCAAAGAGCTATTTGGGTATATGATTTCACCCCCTCATCATCCATCAAACGGGATGTTATCTTTGATAGTGATCAACATGGCCTTTCCACTCTAATAGATGACTTTAGTATGAAGGGTGTTAAAAGAGCGACTTTTCTCTGGGTGGTTCTAAAGTCGTAGGCCCTGATGATTTCTTGATGGCCTTTTTCCAAAAATATTGGGATCTTATTGAAGATGATTTGATGGTTTTGTTTCAGGATTTTCACAAGGAATTTTTAGATATTTAGAGGCTTAACTATGCTTTCATTACTTTCACCGCTAAAAAGGAGGGTCTCTTATTTACACGAGATTTGCGCCCTAGTAGTCTTTTGAATAGCCTGCATAAGATCATTGCAAAAACCCTAGCGAGACTGATTCTTCGATTTCCTACCTGTCGGGTCAGTCATTTACCTTGGATTGCTTCGGACCACTATCCTTTGCTGCTTTCCACTTCATCTGGACCTAGTCATCACAGCCCCTTCCGCTTTGAAAAGGTCTGGCTATCATACCCTTAGTCTTAGAATATTGTCCGCGATGCGTGGCGCATCCTGGTGCGTGGGGATGCAGTGCAACGGATCTCACGCAAACTAGAATTCACCAAGAGGCGTCTTCTCCGTTGGAACCGCGAGGTAATGGGCAACATTTTTCGGAGATTGGAGGGGCTAGAGTCTGCGATTGCTGAGTTGCAAAGGAAGGAAGACCTAGGAGGCGTGCTCCTAGTGGACGATATGGTCGACCTTCAAGGGCTGCTAGTGACTCACCACTCGCTGCTACGGTAGCATGAGATCTTCTGGCGACAGAAATCTCGTGTGCAGTGGGTAAGTGAGGGTGATCACAATACCAGGTTCTTTCATCAGACGACGGTTATTCAGAGACAGCGGAGCATGATCCACTCTTTGCGAGATGGGTCTGGCCATCGGATGGAAAGTGAGCCTGCCGTCCGACAGGTCTTACTTGACTTTTTCCGTGCCAAATGAACGGAGGATGAGGATGCTAGTGATGGAGACCACCTTCTGAGGGTGGATGCAGGTATTGATGACGATGAGAATGCATCCTTGATCCGGCCGGTGCCGACACATGAGGTGCAGGAGGTAGTCTAGACTTTGGCAGCGGACAAGGCTCCGGGACCTGATGGTTTCCCCCCCTTTCTTTCGACAATATTGGGATATCATTCGGGGAGCTATGGTGGAGGCTATTCAATGTTTCTTTATCCAGGCAGCAATGTCTGGGGATTGGAAAGCCACCTTCATCATGCTTATACCGAAGCGTCAGGATGCGGCTGAGCCTTGTCACTTCATGCCCATTAGTTTGTGCACAACCTTATACAAGGTTGTGGCGAAAATAATGGTGGGCAGGATGAAGCCCATATTGCTTAGTATCATCAGCCGTAAATAGGGGGCTTTTGTAGCCGGCAGAAATATTTTCCACAATGTCATGTTGGCCCAAGAGATGATGTGGGATCTTCAACGAGCACCGAAGCAGCAAAGCTTGATGGCAGTCGAGCTGGATATGGAGAGGGCTTACGACAGAATCAGGTGGAGTTTTCTTCAGCGGGCACTACAGACGTACGGCTTCCACAGGCGGTGGATCGGATGGGTTATGGGGTGTGTTCAGGGGCCAAAATTTTCTATCTTAGTCAACGGCACACCATCATCTTTCTTCGAGTCCACCATGGGATTGCGTCAGGGATGTTTCTTATCCCCATACTTGTTTATTATCTATGCTGGTATTTTGTCTCGTGCCTTGCAGAGAGTGTGCGCCAGCCAGGAGTTGGAGGCTTATGTTCCAGCACTGGAGGCTGGACCTATTTCCCACTTACTCTCTGCTGATGATTATCTTTTCCTGATCAGGGCGCGGATTTCTGAGGCACGAGTCCTTCGTAGGGTGTTGGCGGGCTATTGCGCGGCGTCCAGCCAGAGAGTGAACTTCCTAAAGTCAACCATTTTTTTAGCCCCAGCACGGAGACTAGAGTCAGACAGGATATCCGGAGGATATTACAAATACCAAAGCAGGAGGAGACGTTGACCTACCTGGGAGTCCCCATCACTGGCCGAAGGCTACAGGAGGCAGAGTGTTCGAGCCTGGTGCAGTGGGTCCAGAGTAGGCTAGAGGGCGTCCTCCCTATCCATGATGGGGAGATTGACACTAGTCAGATCGGTGTTGGGGTCCATGGCAGTGTATCTCATGGCCAACATTGTGGTACCAAAGACGATTTTGTTAAGGATCGAGCGTCTTCTTCGGAGTTTCTTGTGGGAGTCACACAGTGGAGGCCATGGGGTGCATCTGGTAGCCTGGGAGCAGGTCTGCCTTCCCACTAGTGAGGGTGGTCTAAAAGTGCAGTCCCTCTTGGAGAGGCATGAGGCGTTCATTGCTTGGCACGTGGTTCGGTTCATGTTAGAGTCATACGGCTTCTGGAGTCAGGTGATGGCAGCCAGATATGGTTGAGAGGTTCGGAGGTGGCACGGAGGGGTCGTCGAGTCTTTTTCATATGGCACGAGATCAGGAGGTACCTACCGACTGCGTCGACAAACACTAGGTGGTTGATAGGCGATGGACAGAGTATTGATGTGACCAGGAATCCATAGGTGGACGCCCTTCCTCTAAGGTGTTGGCCGACCATGGTTGATACAGAGGCAGCGGAGAGGCTGCAGGTGTGTGACCTCCTAGCACTATGAGGGACAGAGTAGGACGAGGCCAAATTTCGACAGCTGTTCGGGGCACACCTAGCTGAGAAGATCCGTTCTCTTCCGGTACTAGGATGTGCTGGGCCATATGTCAGGGTGTGGGGTACCTCATGTCGGGCCAATGTTAGACTGGGAGACCTCTTCCGTGCTATCTAGCTGGAGCATGAGTCGGGGCTGGATTGTACTTGGATCTGGAGGTCCGGGCTCCATTCGAGAGCAGCCCTCTTCTTATGGAAGGTGATGTGGGATCGCCTTCCGACGAGAACAGTGCTAAGCAAACATGGCTGGAAGATCCCCGTAGGGTGCGGGACATGTGGAACTAAGGAGTCAGTGGACCATGTGCTTTTCCAGTGTACATGGGCGAGGTCGACATGGCAGTGGTCAGGGATCCCACAGGAGACTCGGCGTGAGAGGCTACAGTTTCAACAGGTGATGAGACAGTGGCTAGCTAGTTTGTAAACTTGTCAGGAGGCTATCAGAACGACTTGCACGGCACATCAGATCTGGCTGGCAAGGAACGCTCGTATCTTCAGGAAGCTAGGATGTCACCGAGGTTTGTTGCGAAGTTTGCTCGGGCACAGGCCACGGAGATCAAGCCCACCCACTTTTCAGATAGACCTTTGATAGCTTGGAACACCTAGGGCTCCCTCTCTACTTCAGCAGCTCCTCAAACGGTGTTTTTCACCTGGCAGCCCCCACCCTCGAGCTTCCTCAAGGTCAGCTTCGATGGGTCGGTGCTGGATGGCGGTACGCAGGGCGGTGCAGGCTTTGTTATACAAGGCTCGCACTCTAGGGTGGTGGCAACAGGTAGCTGCCAGCTGTTTGACACATCGATTCCATGAGCAAAGTTGTGGGCTACCTAGGCGGGTCTTTGACATGCGCGGGTGGTGTTGCAGGCCAGTTCGATCATTCTGGAGGGCAATTCGGCCACGATCATCAGGTGGATTCGGGAGGGTCGAGGGGTAAGAGCACAGACCACCCATTGATCCGGAACATAGGGATGATGATGAGAGATGAAGGTGCCCTCCAAGCTAAGCATGTATTCAGAGAAGCCAATGTGGCGGCCGACTGGATGGCTACCTACGCGGCCTACCCTCAGAGTACATCCTTTGGTCCGGGGAGGAAGTGCTATCACTAACACTCCACGAGCTGTTGTATTTTGATTTTATTGGGTATATCCATATACGTACTGTATGTAGCACCCGTTTAAGCAAAAAAAAAAAAAAATAGCGAGAAGGCTCGCTAATTTTCTCCCCCTCCTTATTGATGAATCCTTTTGTCGAAAGATGCTCTATCATTGAAAATTTTATCTTAGCACATAAGATATTGGTGTATTGCAGAAGATTCGACCATAAGGGAGTTCTTCGTAAGCTTGACTTTGAGAAGACTTTGAATTGGAATTTTCTTTTTACCATATTGAAGGCCGGAGTCTTTCCTTAGAAATGGATTGATTAGATACACTCTCTTTTATCCTCTGCCTCTATTACTGTTCTAGTTAATGGATCAGCAGGAAACAGGATCAGAAGTCGGCAAGGCTTGAGGCAAAGTAATCCGCTCTCCCATGCTTTGTTTATACTAGTCACTAATGTTTTACCTAGAATTCTAAAACAAGCAGGATCCATTGGTCTTATTGAAGGAATCGGTCATAATCCTTGCTTCAGTGGCGTCAAAAGCTTGCACTTCGCAGACGACATGCTTCTACACAAGGCAGAGGGAAAGCATTTTGGAAATCAACTTTCAAAAAAGTATGATTCTCTGTCTTAATATGGAGGATAACGAAGGGACAGAGTTTGCTACAACCGTGAATTGTGAAAAAGGATCTCTACCCTTCACTTATCTCGCCCTTCCCCTACATGATAGAAAGCTGCCTAATCATTGTTGGATGCTGATGCTTTGGAAGACAACTCCAATCTGGCCACATGAAAAGATAAATCTCTCCTGGGGAGGTAGAGTCCCACTAAGTAGTTCAGTTCTCTCAGCACTCCCTATCTAATGTCAGTTTTTGAGCTTCCAACACAACAACAAAAATAAGATATCCTAACTCTTATGCGCTGACGACGCAAGAAAGAAGCGTCGGCAATTTTATGAGCGCGCCAAGATTTGATGATGCTTTTTAACATCGTTGAAACCAACTTTATAACACAATGCTTCTAAGCGTCGTCGGAGGCCAAAGAGAAAAATGAGCAGACGACGCTTAAAAAAACGTCGTCAAAATCCTATTTACTAAACCCTCCACTTAATACTAATTTTTTTCTTAAAGACCTTAAACACTAACTTAAGACAACACTTTTAAGCATCGTCAGACACGACTTGAGCCAGACGATGCTTGAAAGCGTCGTCGGACGTCAGACGACGCTTAAACACCCCACTCCACTGCACTTCCACTCCAAATCCGCCCTATAAAATGCCAAATGATGAAACCCTAGCCATAGTGGCCTTCAGCAGCCCCGGCGCTACTCCGCCTCTCAAAAAATCACTTCCATCTCTTCTTCCCCCAACTTCTTTTTTATTTTCAATCTGCCCTTGATCGATTCCCCTGTCCTCCCCCCTCGAAATCTCCGCCTTTTCTTACCTCCTATCTTGAAACCTTTGCTCTGATTCGTTGAAATCTTGTTGGGGATTCCGAAACGAAGCAAAGCCAGTCCGCCTAAGAGATCTTTGAACCCTAACACGAGGCCTCTCGATCTCGTCTCGGCGAACATGGGAAGTAGATGGAGGAAAGCCAAGCTCGCTCTCGGCTTGAACCTTTGCGTCTACATCCCCAAGACTCTCGACGACGCCTCGTTGTCCGATTATCAGTCCGGGACATCCTCGGATGCGGCCGCGGTCTCTCCGACGTCGGAAGCTACGGATTTCCGCGCCTTGATGCCCTCCACTGCGACTCCAACCTCCGTCATGGATGATGATCTCGGGGCCATCGCTCCGCCTGCGCCCTCCACCCTGACTCACCTCTGCCTCCATCTTTTTGTTATTTTTTCCTCGTTTAATTTCTTCTGTGGTTGAATCCACTTAGCTGTAGCATAAATTTGATGGGGTTTGCTTCTCTAGGCCCTCATTTTTTTTCTTCTTTTCTTTCTTTTGTACCAAAAACCATCATTAAATTTGCTTATAAGATGGTATTCAGCTAATGCGTTTGTAATTAAATTTCTTTTATCTTTTTTATTGTGGTTGTGACCGTGATTAGGCTTGTTAACGAGCTAAGCCCGAGCCCGAACCTGGAAGACTCGAGCTCAACTCGTTTCATAGAATCTCGGGCTCGGGCTCGGTACCGAGCTCTGTATTGGGCTCAACTCGGGCTTGAACTCGCAAAGCTAGTTTCAATTACAAGCTCGAGCCCAAGCCCAAGCTGGGGGATGGGGATGGGGCGGGCGGCGGAGAGGGTGGAGGGGTTGACGAGGTGGAGGGAGAGACGAGGGCAAGCGGCGGTGGGGGCGAGGAGGAAGGCATCGTCAACAAACTCGAAGTAGTGGAGGTTGAAGACGCAGGGGGCGAGGAGGTGGCGGAGGTTAGGGCATGCAGCGACGATGGCGGCGAGCTCGAAGGTGCGAAAGCCCTCGATGGAGGAGGTTGAGGCAGGCGAGGGAGGCGGCGGCAAGGTGGGCCTGAAGGGTCGGGGGGGATGTCGTCGGTCCAGCAGTAAAAGTGGGAGAGGTCGAGGGAGGCGAGGCAGGCAGGTGGGAGACGGGTGGAGGAAGGGATGGTGCCCATATTTGGCAAGATCTTTCTCGATTCTTTTCTAGGACCGGAGGGCGGACGCGAGGCGGGCCTCATCACGGCGACGGATTGCAATGTGGAGCTCGGACTGGATTTGTCTGAGCGACTTGAGGGCGGATCGAAAGGAGTCGTAGGAGTCAGCAAAGCGGAGGAAGTCGTCAAGGAGGCGGTTGGTCTAGGGGGCGGTGGCAAGGTGGTGGAGAAGGTCCTGGGCCTGGGGGATCTGGAGGAGGTCGTCAAGGGAGGCGGGGAGGAGGTCGATCCGAGCGAGGCCGGCTGAAATCTAGGTCGGGGAGCCGGACTCCGGAGCAAGAAAAAGCAATATTCAGAGGAGAGGGGGGAGACTCAAAAAGGGTTAAGTAACGGGCTCGTGAGCTGCTCGGGCTCGAGCTCGTTAACGAGCCAAGCTCGAACCAAGCTTTTACCGGGCCGAGCCTGAACAGCTCGGCTCGTTAACAGACCTAATTACGATGGATGGAATAGAAGAAGAAAAGAAACAAAAGCGCGAATGCAAAGAAGATGGAAACCATATTTGAAAGAACCCGTCTCTAATTGTAATTGTAATTTATAAAAGAAACATCAGGCATTTATAAAAGAACCATTGATCAAAACTTTTTTTCTCCAAAAAAAAATTAATTAAGATTTTTAATTATTTTTTAAAAAAAAATAAATCTAACGAGGCTTTAAAGCATTGTTAGAATAAGTATTGCCAACGCTTTAAAGCATCGGCAAAGATTTTATTATTTACTGACGCTTTTCTGCAAAAAAAAAAAAAAAACCACTCCCCCCTAGTCTCAATGCTTTTGAAAGCGTCACTCCAAAATTACCGATACTTATAAATATCAATACAGGCTCTAAAAAGCGTCGGAAAAGGCTGTTTTTTTTGTAGTGCAAGATGGTGGTGATAGACTGAACCATATGCAAAGAGCCTTTTATTGGAAAGGTAGTCTCAATGGTTCCGTTGTCTTGCTAGCTGGCATCCAGTTTGCAGATCCAAGAAAGAAAGGGGCCATGGAATCAAAAACATTAGGGATATGAATTGTGTATTGTTGGCTTAATGGGTTTGGAAGCTTGTCTCTGGGAGCTAACATGGTGCAAGCTCATTAAGAGTTCTTATTACTCCAAAAGAAAGTTCGGCATCAGAGCAAGGAATAATGTGCTATCATTGCCTCATATCTGGCGTGGCATCAGCAAGGGCCCATCCACCTTCTGGAATTGCACATTCTCACTGAAGGATGGTAAAAATATTAGATTTTGGGAAGATTCTTGATTAGGCCCGGTTGCTTTTGCTCAACTGTTTGGATCAACTCTTTGGAGAGTCGTACTCAAAAGCCTAATGTCTTGGTGGCTTCTCTATGGAATTGGAGAAAGCTGAGTGGAATGTTAGAGATCCTTTGATGCAATCCCAATTGGCTCAAGGTGGTCATTTAATGAAAAATTTAGCTAAGGTCAAACCCTCGAGTGGCAGATACCCCTGGTGTAAAAACTTACGCAACATGGGTCCTTGATTGTGAGCTCCTTCTATTTCCTTTATTGTGAGCTCCTGCATTTCCTTTGCTTAAAAGTCTGAAGGTTCTGATTGTTCCACTTCATAGGTAAATGTTTTCTACTCAGTTGGATGATGTGAGCTCAGTTTTGAAAGCTTTCTCTTCTGTTGATGCTCCGCTTTTCTGTCCCAAGAGTAATTCACTTCGGACACAGGAATCTGTTCCAATTTTGATACGCAGGAGAGTCTCTGTATCACTCAACTTTGTTCGACCTCCTATCACCCTCTCTCAAGTCTTTTGTAATTATGCTCCTATAAATATTTTTTTTCCCTAACAAACGCGGGTGGCTTCTAGCTTTCCTCATACTTCAAAAAAAAGAAAACACACATCAAATTCAACTTCTAGAACAGGCTGTGGAATGTTTTTTTTTAAATATATGCAGCGAAAACATGTGTTTGCGCACCACTAGTGTCGTCTAATGTCTTAACCATTTAAATTTTAAAATATTCCTCATTATCTCAATCGGGCTCTCCTGCATGAATACCAGGTAGAAATCCTCAATCTGAGCTTTGTATGTACATAGATAGACCAAATCAGATGTAAGTTAGAGAAGCAAAAGACTAAGGTTAGAGGTACATAACAACAATGACCAAGAATGTAATTGCAGAAGGATCAGATGATCGCCAGTAGCATACATAATGAAATATTTCACAACATTAATGCAAACATAGCAGAGAAGCTAGATTTATTCCTGGAAACCTAATTCTTGGAGCAAATAAATTGAAATCCACAGTAACACCATAACGACAGAGTGTACAAAAATGCCTTGACAAAATAAAGACAAAAAATAAATGAAATTGCAAAATAAAAGACCAGATGGTCTAAGACCACCAAAACTAATATTCAAACTGACATTCACATTGGCATATATAGAAAACAAAATCCTCCATGAATGTAATCTCTGGAAACAAAATCTTTGATAACATATACTAACATCGGCAATTACAGTAGATCAACTATCATAGAAATACAGCAAAATTTCAAACCAAAGGGCACGTGATGTGAGGTATCAAAAAAATATTAAAAAAAATAGGATATTTCTTCTGAAGCTAAATCTCGCACCAAGAAAGTTAAATTTGGTCATCTGCTAGCCACAGACAATCCTAATTGGGGATCAAGGAAAAGAAAATAAAAAATATACAAGAAGAAACCCAAAAATAGCTGAAGGCAGGTCCGAGAAACCATCAAGAAACCCAATTCAAATTAGGCTATCATAAGACAAAAACTTTCTTTGAAAGTTTTATGCAGAAAGAGGGGCTATTTTATACGTCAATAACTTAAAACATATAAATTATTAAGGTTGATTACGACTTACACCGCGCAATGATCAGAGGCCAGAAGATCACCAAGAGCAATGCAATGGTAACAATTATCCGAAAAAGTCGCTCAATATCTCAATCCTAGCCGTTTCATTATGTTGAAAAATCGCTATACACGAAGAGAGCAATGGGAACATACAGCCAGCTGAATAGTTTTTCTAGTTGGATTTCAGTGAACATGTTTGGTATTATTGTTACTTTTGCGCTTGATTTATATACAAATAGTGAAATACGGTACAAAACTTAATGTTGCAGATAGTATTTACAAGAAGTTTAGCAATTTCTTACATCTACTTTAACACTCTTGTAAAAACAATAAACCTTTGCTTCTAAAAGCTCTAGAGATTATACAACCAACTTTCAGGAGCAAATGGGTTTTATCATTCAACGTTGATCCGTGCATGTCCACTTAGATACAAGTGGACCATCCGTTGCGTTCAAGATACATCCCCCCCAACAGCAACGTAGACCTCAATCATATCACAAATCGGTTCAACCCCGCTTTAATTTGCAGGAAAGTTGAAGGGAGAACGCAAGACGGACGGACAATGAATTGTATAGCAGAGCACTGGATATCGTGAGAAATTCATGTTGGAAATTTCTTTTTTCTATGTAAATCAATGTAGGCAATGTTGTGAACTGTTTCGGAACAATCCCCGATATCAGGAACAAAGACGTAACACGGACTGTCACCCATTAGACTTCATATATGGGAAAACCAAGACCTACGATGTATGGAAGCTGTAATTGCTATAAAACAGAAGTGGCATTCATAAAACCAGCTAAGTTGCGACCAGATACCAACAAAACCCCCTATAAAATGTCCAACACTAAGAGCCATTTACTTTGTCTACCACTTAATTGTCTTAGTGGCTGATGTAACAAGTCTGTTGTGCTTGACGACAAATATCCAGGCTGAGCAAACCTGATAAGATGTTCTGATATTTTTACAGGCAAAAAAGAAAAAAACAGAGATCTACCACGGAAGGAAAAAGCAAAACGAAAAAGAAATTTTGCGCTTAAAAAATTGCTCTAGACAACCTACCAATCTAGAAAGCATAAAGCTAAGCCTCAGCACAACATACCAGAAGACGCATCACTACAATCGCCGCCAGCACAAACTGCCAGACATGCAGGCACGGAGACAACATAATCTCAGCAAACTTACTACGATCTGAAGGCACTACATACTATCTACTAAAACAAAGGGTCATTAAATGGTCTCCAAAACAGCTGCTATTAAATTTCTACAAACAAAGCTAATTCAGAAAGTAGTCTTAACTCTAATGAAAACGAAAAGGACATAGAATCATAATGAAGTTGCTACTTCATTCTGCTAGACATCGCAGGTGCCTGATAGAGTTCTACATAACAAATCAATCAGCCTGGGCTCAAACTTCAGTAAAGGCTCTCTAAACGGTGCTAGAAGAATGCCTACAGTGCCTGTGACAATAAGAACCATCTTAAGTCCAGCAAAACTAGTGCAACCTGAAGTGACAAAAGATCTAGAGCAGACCTGCAGTGAAGTGCTTCTTTCCTATCTTGCATATGGGTGATAACGACCAGCACCACCATAGCCTCCCCTACTGCCATAAAGTCCTGAGCCATAAGCAGAACCTGGGGAACCATAACCGCCTCCATAGCCAGATCCACCATATCCCCCAGCTTCACGTCCATAGCCACCTAACCCACTTCCACTGTATCCCCCGCCATATCCTCCATATGAACCCAGGCGACTAGAATAACCAAGAGAAGATTCTGCCCGGTAATCCCCTAAGCCACCACCATAACCACTATATCCACCACCAAATTCACTAGCAACACCTCCATAGCCACCAAATCCCCCAGGCCTAGGGCCAAGACCTCCAGGTGTCCTATAGGAGGAAGGACCAAACATACCACTGCCAAAACCACTATACGAGCTGCCAAATCCAAGATCATCGCCAAAAGGATGATCCCTAGATTCACTACCATAAGCAGAAGGTGGTGGGTTAGAGGGCTTCTTCGGTTCAGCCTTCTTGATCTCCACCTACAACAAAGCAAGAAAATCAGCCTAGGTCCTGTTATACAAAATGCCTAGAGAACCACATGAGAGCATCCATAAACCTACAGTAACATTAACCTGCAAATATACTAAACAATGATTCTAACGACGATGATGAGGAGAGAGAGAGAGGGATAGATAGAGATGGCGAATAAGCCATTGCAAAGAAAATCTGACAAACCAAAGCACCTATAAAAGCCTATCATACAGCACTGAGAAAGAGACAGTGGGTAGTGTATGAGGTTTAGAGCTTTGATCAAACACAGTACCAAACTCACCTGACTACCAGCTAGATCAATCATATTGCCCTTTTTGGCTAACAGTTCATCTACAGTTTTTTCGTTGTCAAAGACTATAAAACCAAAGCCTCGAGATCTATTGGTTGTGTGGTCACGTATAATCTCATGATCTATCACCTTCCCAAACTTGGAAAAGAAGTCCTTGAATTCATCTGCTCCATTTAATATCACAAGAAATAACTGGTTACAGAAACTGGTATCCAAATGGCATGCTAATTAGTTATAAAATATATCAAAAAGAAATCCATGATACCTTCTGTCAAAGTTGTTGGTATCCCACCAGCAAATATCTTCTTTGTTTTAAAATCTTTTAATGGAGCAGCACCTTTTGGGATAGTCCTTTTAATTTCAACCTGCAGTATTCAAGTAACCAATAGTTTCAGGCAATGAACACATGTCCATAACCAAGAGAGAATGGACTTGAGAAACAAGAATAGCTGTACAAGAAACACTATTCCCATCCTTTGTACCATTTACAAATATTGGAGCTGATACATGTATTTTTGTTACAAAATGATGAAAAACAGACAAACCCATATTCTAGAAGCAATAAAATATGACACAGTTTAACAGATTGAAAAATATGTCCAATAAACATGTATAGCATCCTTGAAACGAAGCATGGCAGCAATTTTTTTGGGTTAAACATAATACTACCTATTAGACCCTCTCAAAAAGCCAAATCCTCCGCATTAAAAGAGAGAGAGAGAGAGAGAGAGAGAGAGAGAGAGAGGCTTCACCTGTTCTTCACTGCACAAAGCCTTCTAGTCAAGAAAATGTAACCACTACACATGTATAGGATCATCAAAGCCAAGCATGGCATCATAAGTTTTCAGTGAAATGTAACACTGCAGTTCACTGTTAGAACCTATCAAAAGTCAAGTCCCCCGAATTAAATAAAAAAAATGAAGCTTCAGCAATTCTTCATCGCACAAAGCCTTCCAGTCAAGGGAAATTGTATAAAAGACTCCTATTTCGCTGATGTATCACATGTCCAAACAATTTAGGCAATAATTCCTCAAATATTCTCTATTCATGGCACTCCTAGCCTTAAATCATTTTTTGAACCATGCCCTTGCTTTTCTTGAAATATGTGCCACTCTGCTTTTCTTGAAATATATGTCCCCTGCTTCTGTCACATGTTTAACTATGATACCCATTCGCCTCTATGGGCCCTCCCCTCAATATTCAACACTAAGAATAAATCATTGATTGTGTTATAATTATTGACAAAAAAATGCTTAAGCCCAAAAGGCCCTCAGAATAAATACTAGTAAAATAAGTAAATGAACATATAACTGTCCACCAAGCCATATCCAATAAGAGATGTCTGCTATCCTCATCTATCTCAACAGCCTTTAAAGAATGGAATATTAACTATGAAAGACACTAAACCTTAACTATGAAATTTACCTAAAATAAATGTTTGAAGGTACTATATAGGTAGGAACCCAGCTACATCTGTCTAAGACTTGCCTAGATGAACAGTTTTTTGCGCACAAGCACAAACATATTGAACCCAACATTCATTAGGTTCCATATTTTTTAAATCTGTTAAAGATAATGCCATTAAGTATTAGCTTGTAATAATTTATAATCAAAAACTTAGTGGATAAGCGATCAGAATTATACGAATCCACAGTCCAATCACACTGATGTTTCTTTTATTGCCTATTGCTAGTCTGAAAAGAATGGATTTTACCTCCTAGAATATAACCTAAAATGAACATACGAAAATAAGTGCTTTTCTTTTGCTCTAGCTTTCTAAAGGTGGCCCATATTTTGTGCTGAATTTTCTGAAACTCGTCTGAATTTATTTAAAAAAAAAAACAGAATAGACCTTACAACCATGTTGTTCTAAATAATGTATGGCCCCTTTAGAACAGACATCTAACTTTAAAACTTCTACGCCAGTTGTCCTCATGTTGGCCCTTGTACTCGCAGCACATGATAATGAGGACAGATTAACTTAAAAATAGTTGAATGCATTTCAAATGCAATGAACAAAACAAGTGGGGAAAGCAAAAAAGGCCAAAACATGCTCTTTGATCCAAAATAATTAATGAAACAAATTTGGTACTGCATTAAAGCATAGCAGAGGAAAGAAATTACAAGTAGAAATTCTAGATAAAAGCAAACCTTTAAATAACATCGGAAGATATGATATCATCATTACAGAAGATAGCTATACATGAAAAGTGGATCATCTTCATTACTTATCCAAAAATAGAAGCATCTAGTGTATATCAATAATGAGAACAAGATGATCTCATTACAGAAGATAGCTATACATGAAAAGAGGATCATCTTCATTACTTATCCACACAGAGAAGCATCTAGTGTATATCAATAATGAGAACAAGAAGATCACTAGAGGTCATCGAAAACAGGAGGAAATAACAGGTAATAAATGAATAATGAGCAAGCAGTGAGATTTAAAACACCAGCAAACATTTCCTAACGCATGGTGGAGTAGTCAAGTAGCTAGCAACCACCAGTATGTGAAGAAGAGGTAACCACGAGCCTTTTTCAAAGCTCAAACAATTCTAATGAGACAATAAAAAAAAAATCCCAACATTCTAATAAAACTTACTTGTTTTCCATTGATAATCTGAGTTTCCTCGATGACTTTGTCAACAACAGAAGGATCACGAAAGGTAACAAATCCAAAACCTCTTGGCTTGTGTGTGTTCCTATCTTTCATTATCACAATATCATCTATGTCGCCATACTTGCCAAAATGCTCCTTGAATGTTGCTGAATCACCATAGAAATGAAAAGAAAAATAAATTAGAAAATTGTAAGTAATAAAAACATGTGCCTCTTGAAGCATGAAACTAGAGGTACAGCCTAACAGGAGACCATAATTAGACTAGTAAAAGATGTTTTTTAAAAAAAAGTCAAGCAGCAACACCTCAAAATCAGACAAATATATTGTGCCTCTGGTGTGCGTGCGTGCGTGCGTGCGTGTGTGTGTGTGTGTGAGAGAGAGAGAGAGAGAGAGTACAGACTGCCACTTTGATGACATTAGTTGGAAGAGTATTGAGAGTTAAAAATTCAAAAAAAAATCCTAAAATAACATATACCAACAGTATAGTCAAGCACTGAATATGAGAAGTATTCAAGTTTCGTGTGATTGTCATGTGTCATTCACTCTTACATGAAAAAAATTATATGTCATATCTAAGGCAAGAAACATGGACCAAGATAATAAGCATTAATATGCCGACTATATTTTTCCCAAAAAAAAGACTGAATAAGAGAATTAATGTGCATTCAAAGTAGGAAAAAACTGTGGGGAAAACATAGCGCCTGAAAGTCTGGACAGATATCATGGGAGCTTCATAAAAGATGACTTTTCTCTTATCAAAGCCGCAAATGCAACCAGTCCAGAGTCCAAGAAATATCATTATAATCAAATCAATCTACAGATGAAGCATTATGTAGCCTGAAAAAGTGCTTGGACCCTGGAAATAAGTTAAATGTGGTGAAATAGGCACAAAACCCACGGCTAATATCCAACAGAACAACTCCAAGTTAAATGGGATGAGACAAATTAAAACTTGGCCGCAGTATAAGGAAAAAAGCCAAGATATCCAGAATGAATGAAAAAATATACAAAATAACACACCAACAAACAAGGTATAAGATATATATATATATATAACTGAAAGTTGAAATAGATGAAACCTAAGATGGATCAATATGTAGAGCTGCACTCTAATTAACAATGTTTTCCACAGTTTCTAAGGAGCATAACACCTAATCCTTAAAAAACAGAAAAAGGAAAAAAAACAAGAAGAACATCACCTAAATAGACAACAAAACGACCTACCACTAGGAATCATATCATGGACCCATCAATCAAGAGAGAAAAATTAGCAAAACCCTATAATTGCTGTCAATTTCAGTTTCCTCCAGTTTACGTTCTATGTTTAAGATAAAACACAAAGATCACTAGCAATTTGCAAATAAGCATCAAAGCAGCCCGAAATTTGACAACAAATAGTAACCATAAAAGCGCAAGAAGTCCCCATAAACATTATTTACCCTAAAAATAATAACAAGAACCTGAGAAATTGCGGTATATGTTAACAGACTGCAGATCTAGAATATAAAGAAACCCTATAGGGGCCCGCTACCTGAATCAATGCATAAAGAAAGCTCAAAAAAGAGATAGACTAGGAATTGTAACAGATCAAAGAAAAAATCGCCTTGTAGGAAACTTACTGAGGCTCGTATCCTTGGGAAGCCCTCCAACAAAGATCTTCCTGGGAACGAGAGACAAGGAGGAAGGAACATATTAGAAGACAATCAAACGAGAAGAAAAAACGAAAAGAAGGCGTTGAGACGTATGGATATCTCACGCTGGGCTCGCTCCGTCGTGCTCCTTGGACCTCGCGGCCATGGCGTTAGCTCCCCTTCCGCGGATCACCGCGCCTAGGGTTCAGGTCTGAGGAAAAGGGGGAGAAAAGAAAGAAAGAAGCGAAACGAAATTGGGGTTAGATTTCCGAGGCCGGAAAACGGTATATATAGCATTGCAGTGACCTCTTAATTTTTTAGACGGCGTTACTTTCCACGAGGCCCGGCGAGATTTCGTCCGCTGCGATTTCTTTGGACCGTTGATTGTGTAAATTGGACGGACGTGATGGTCCTCATTTACGGGGTCGCCGAAGTGCTATGACGGTGCGATTGGTTCGTTTAGAATTACGTGTCGGACTTTGGGATCTTACAAAGGCTTATCAAAAATATCATTGTACTCCCTCTCTTTCCCCTCCCTCCTGCGACCCAATTAATCTCACGCCCCTCTATCTGGATTCCAATTATTTTCTCCTATATTTCCGTCTCTCTAATTACGGCCAATACCGAAATTTCTTCTCTCATATCTCTCAATCCCTCCTACAAGAAATGATTGATATCATAATATTATATTATTTCCTAACAAATTGGCCTCGGAGGAAGATGGTTCTTCAAACTCTCTTCCCTGGAAAAAAATTCTTCAAGTTTTACTTGCCTTCTAGCTTGATTAAGCTTGGCTAGGGAGGCCAACTTGATCGATTGCTTCATGGTTACAACAATTGTCATAGGAGACTCACATCTTAAAGTTACTACTGTTACTTATCCACAAGATCCTGATGGAGTTCTTTGATTTAAATTTGAGGGGGCAATTGTATAACTCAGTGGAAATTGGGAAGTGCTTGTGGTTTGCATGATGCAGAAGATTGATAGCTGGTGAAAGGATTGCTTTTTTTGAGAGTGCAGGAAATGCTTTTATACTTCTCATTGATGACTTTCACTTCAAAGGTAATGAGAATGGTGATTTACAAAATCTCTTTGTGGAGGTATTTTAATGGGTGCATCAACTCGTTCTTTTTTTAATAAATGAATGCAATAAAAAAAAAATTCTTTGTCATGGCCAAGATATATTCTCTAATTAGGAAAATAAGTTTTCTTTGACCTTTAAGGAGAGTTGTTTTGTGTTCCATACAAATGGCTGCTCCCCAAAGTTTAAATGTGGTCCTAAAATTTTGTAAATGCACGACATTTCTTCTAGAATGGGTTCCCCATTAGGCCCTTAGATTCATGCGAAATCAAAAAGGCATTTAAACCTAACATACAAATGATCAATAGAGTAATTTTGCAATAGGTCTAGAATGCTTGTACCTTCATGAACCCTCAAAGGACCACTTGCATAGACACTCATTGATAAGATATATTTTAAAAGAAGATTACATCTAGGTGCCACCCAACATCACCCAATATTACTCTACAATGGATGTTGCTCATCCACTCTTATTTTTTTTTATCATCATCTCGGTTACTTATTGTGTTGACATCTGATATGGATCGAATTCGCCATTCCTAAAATATTACTTGACAGCTCATTATGCCAACCAGACAATGACACATATCCAGCAAACTCAATAGCCAATCAAATCTCCGAACAATCGGCATGATTGAATATAGCTTGGCATGATCTCAACATACTCGAAAAGGAGTGTCGTAACCGACTAGATCAGCAATCAAGGAGAGCGTCTGATCATGGCGCATTTGAAAAGAAATATTATAATCACCCGATCACTGGATACGGAAAGAGTTCAACCATTCGTTCATGAATCGCACGATCCTAACCAAGCAAATTCATACCCTCTTTTTATAAATGCCAAGCATGGAGGTCCTCGAGAAATGTCAAGAAATCCGAATACCATACTTTCATACTTCTATATCTCTTTCATCTCTTCTATTTTCTCTCAAATCTCTACCTGACTTAAGCATCAGAGGGTTTTCAATTGGATATGTTTTGGTGATCCTCTGATTATTTTTTGTAGTTGCATATTAGCTTCAGCATCGTGCAATGCTCTTCTAATCCAACCAAGCAAAGTAGCTCGCCTATTAGCTCGTCCATCCATCGGTTCGAGTCTTGAGCAACAACACCATACTTTCATACTTTCATCTCTTGTTTCTTTCAAAACTTTGTATGATTTAAACATCAAAGGATTTCCAACCAAACATGCTGGGATGTTCTCCTAAATATTTTTTATGGTTGTAAGCTCCAGAGCCGCACGACGCTCCTCTAATCCAACCAAGCAAAGCAGCTCGTCTGTCATCTCGTCCATCCATCAAATTGGATTTTGAGCGGCAACAGCACAGACCAAATTATTCATGATATTTTGTCTTCGTGCAAATACTTCATATGGTCAATTTTGTGCATAAATTAAGAACAGTTAATCAAATCGTGGATTTGTTTTTTTTTGGTATACTAAGATAGTTTATTCTAAGTTATGATAAAAAAAAATATGCAAATTGTTGCGAATTTTGATGCTAATTAAAGAGATGATGTGTGTGCGTGCAATATAATGGTCGAAAACATCTCTATACCATTATCTTTCTATGGATATGATGAAGTCATTGCAACTTTGCAATTCTCCTATCACACCACATATCATGGTTCAATGCATTCTTTATGTTATCTCATGCGCAAAGCAAGCAACAATTTAAGAGTATATTTGGTTGGGGAGAGTAGGATGTTGGAATAGGGCTGGAAATAAGTAACTCTCATTTCAGTTATTTAGTTTAAGAGAATCCATCTCCCAGTTAGATTATAAAGAAAATGAGAATATGCTTCAATCTCTCAAAATTCAATTCGGACTTTTACTTAGCATTCAAGTCCCATTTCAATTCTGATTTCGAATCCATTCACGAGCAAAATGCATCGGAAAATATAATCATTCTTATTTCAATTATGAATGCGAACCAAATACACTCTAATTATTATCTTATTTTGCTTGCATGGCAGGATCGAAGATCCTGTGATAGTACAGTAAACCTAAGCACAGTGTTCCAAAGCCAATCAACAAAATAGAGACACGTGTGACCAATTATTAAAACCAGAAACGCCAGTGCCCCACATCAATGAATTAACTTGTCTGGCTCTTGACCCATTATTAATGGGAAGAAGCCCCTTATCCACTTAGACTGATATCCCAATTATTAAAACCAGAAACGCTCATCATGCCATCTACTCCACAATGACCACTGCCTCAGCAGCCTGAGAGAAGTATAGTATCGCTGCCGTTTTTTTCCATGAAAACAGTACAATCTTTATCATTCAAGACATGCTATACAATCAAATTAAGGCTCTACTATAAAAAGTTTAAGTAATAACAAACTGAATCAAGATGGTGATACCAGAAAGTGCCTCACTTTCCAAGTCCACCATAAGGCGGCAATGCATGAACATTAGACAATGGGATTGAGCATGCAGTTGCCGAAAAAAAAAATAAATTCAGATATCTGCGTATCTAATAAGTGGGGCATTTTTATTGGATATGAAAAAAAGGGGACCTATAGCACTTTAGAAAAAGTTCATTTTGAAGTGGCCCCATGGATGTTGCTTTGGGGATCAGCAGACTTTGTTGGCAAGGTAACAATGCCATTCTGTACGGATTTTCACTTGCCTGCAGTGGGAAAAAGAAACGAAGGGGCTTCATTAACAAATAGTATTTGATGCTGGATGTTATACTGAAGTTACAAAGAGAAAACTATGTTTGTTTTTTCTATAAGGTTATATAACACCCATCCAATAAAAAATCATTGAGTAAAATTGGATAAACATATAGCAAGAAATGTGTGTAAAACTATTCAAAAGGGATATGCAAGTTAAATAGAAATTTGACAAAATTAAAAGTTGCAATAATATATTTTACTAGATCACACAAATTGTAGAATTTTTTCCAGAAAGAGTCGCGTAATATTTTTTTTTAAAAAGAAAACATGTAATATTTTTTTAAACACATCTTGCACATATAATTATACTTTGATGTAAAATAAATTTTTCTATAAAATAAATTTTAGTATATATATTTTTGAGAAAAAAATAATTTTAGTTTCCATGATCAATAAATTTAATATAAAAAGAATGAACATTTAGAAATATTGTCTTTCTCCACTGTTCTAAAAATATATAATTTAGAGATTGAACACAAACTCAAATTTTTATGCTGTAACACCATCAATTAATTTTAGTCTGCTTCAATAAGTAGATGCAATATATATATATATATATATATATATGCATGTTGTTATTTTGTTACCATATTTTTTTTATAAAATTACATATTTTTATTTTTTTTATACATGTTGTATTTTTATTGTATTATTTTGATGGACCAATGGATTGTCTCAAGAAAACCTAAAGGAGCTCTCGCCCACCTCTCTCTCCCCCATGATGCCCCCAAAACACCCCTTTTGTTCCTATGGAATAAAAAATTGAAAGGAGCGAGGACTGCATATTTTTATCAAGTCTTCCCTTTTGCGCTCCCTCTCTCTCAGCAAACCCCCAAAAGTCTCATTTTCTCCTCCCGTTTCCTCTAGACCTCCTCTTCTCCCCATCGCCGCCGTCCTCTCTGCCTCTCTCCGCCTCAAGATGAGCGGCGGTCTTAGGGTTTCGATCCCCTCCAACGTCCGGAAGACGATCCAGAACATCAAGGAGATCGCCGGCAACCACAGCGACGAGGAGGTGTACGCAATGCTGAAAGAGTGCTCTATGGATCCCAACGAGACTGCCCAGAGGCTCCTCCTCCAAGGTCCCCCCTTCTCCTCCCACTTCCCCAATCCCAAACCCCTTTATCTAGGTTTATTTGGTCTCTGCTCTTTGTTTCTTCGCTCGAATCGTCGGTCTGTTCGATTTCGATGCAGGCTTCTGTTGTTTTGATAGGAGATGGCAGTCATTACGTGAATCGAGGCATTCCCTGTTGGGTTTCTGGGGTTGTAGGAGATTGATGCCTTTTCACTTTTTTTAACACGTTTTTTATCGTTTATTTTCGGTTTCCACAACGAGATTTGCAGGTTTTGGTGCGTATATTTTGTTGGTCTATCGAGGGTTTTATCTGCTTATACTGAAAGTCCTGATCTTGATAGGATCGCGGCTGATCTTAGTGGTCTGGGAGGAAAAGCGAGACCTTTTTGGAGTTGGGTCATCGAGCAGTGTTCGTCAGCTATCCATCTTCATCTTTGTTTAGTTTATTATACCTTTTTATATAGGCAAGAGCCAATCCTGTTAACATCAATGGCTGTTTAGAGATGCTAAGCGTAAGCTGATTTCAATGGCAGATCTGTTAACTCTCGTGCCATGGAATGAACAGTGCAGCTTTGTTATGCATTTACCATTGGTTTGATGGCTGTGATCGAATACTGCTGGCTGTTTTATATACCATTTTTCTTCATGAATTTGAATTGGTTGAAGTTGCTGGACTAGTTAGTTAAATTGTGGATTTGATAGTGCTTATACTTGTCTAAGGGAGTCTTGCTGCTGCCCACGACTGGTTGATGAACAAAGTATTGCTATATCAAATATATTAGATTTTAGATTGTCTAGGGATTCATCTCTTTAAGATTTGCTATTCAACTCAGGTCATGAAAATGTCATCTTGGAATAGGTGAAGTTACCTAAGTGGCGATGGATAGGCATATCTTGATCTATGCACCTCTTATTCTGTTCTTAATTTTATTCACATAATCTACCCTTTTGCCTTTTATTCTCTGAATACAGTCAGTCAATGTTCTTGACTGTAAGGGACTTTTTACTATTGTGTGTACACGTGTGGGTAATCATGTGCTATATTCCCTCCTTCCCTCGCCCCCGCCCCCCTTTCTCTCTCTCTTGCTTTCTTGCTGTCACCTTACACATATATAGTTATATGTATGCATTTTTTGTATAAATATTTGTGCATCTGCATTTCTGTGTACATGCGTTCATGTGTGTATGCATGTGCATTTGTATGTCTGTGCCTGCATGCTACTCAAAATCTGGTATAATTAGGTGGTAACGGGTGCAATGCCTTTTCAGATACCTTTCACGAGGTCAAGAGGAAGCGCGATAAGAGAAAAGAGGTATTTCATTGTTATTTTGCTTGCATTTATTTAATTTTAATTCTGTAATTTCTTTTCATTCT
>JAOXJJ010000001.1:7256398-7268682 GCA_025769935.1 Phoenix roebelenii
TGTGTGCATGTGTGAATAGTGTCCTAAGCAAAATCAATCCGGATCATGAAATGAAAAACAAACTGCAAACTGATATCTGATTTTAATTTGTTTCTCTTTCCAAAACGAAAAAAAATCCTCAGGTTCATTACTAAGTGTTTGATTCTTTAAACCTGACCTTGCCTCTTATGTCTGTTTTGTGCTATTCCTGCTTTCTTCCATTGTCTTGCTTTGAGCACTATTCTTCTTCTCAATGGCACTGATCTTTAATGATGAACTACTCCAATGCCAAATTTTGATGTGATACAAATATGGGCTTAAAGTTCTAGGATTTTGAAGTTGAGATCTCTCATCAAGAGGAAGTTGGATAATGTCTTGCTCTTAGGATTATAAACAGATAAAATTGGCATTTTTGTAAAATATTTGTAATAAAATGATCCTGATGATATAGTGTTGAGTATGCAGAAACATCAGATTTTTAATAAATGATTTTCAGTAGTCAGCTTTTGTTGACTGATCCTGAAATTATATTTTTAGTATGCAAAAACATACATACTTCTCGTGTTGTACAACTTTCTGGAGGACAGATAGGGCAATTCTAGTTATTTCATTGCCACAATTTTCAGACTTCATCTGTTAAGTGTATATTTATTGTTTCATTTTACAACTCTTTCAAATAAACTTGTTTGACCCTTTGATTATATTTGATGGCTGATTTGGTTGTAATTTTTGATACTCATGCCTAAGGTGTTGTGAGATATCCAATTACAAACTATTTGGATTTATTCTTTGCTTGAAATTGTATTTTAATTATTTTACTTTGTGATTCTTTGCAGAACATCAGAGACCCTGCTGATTCTAGGTGGAGGCAGGGAGTGCAGGGGCGAGGAGGTAGGAGTGGTCGAGGAAACTATTCTTCACGCTATGCATCTGATGGTATGTGCCTACACCTATAATATGAAGCTTGAGTTCACCAGGCCATGCAGATGGCTCTTGTTGACACTCCATGCTCTTGTAGGTTGTGCTTTGTTGAATTTACTAATTGATATTTTTTCAGTTTGTTTGTTTTGCTTTTTATGATGTACTGAGTAGGGTTCACTAAATGGGTTTTACTTCAAAGTTTTAACTTTTACTATTTAGGATGTATGTGGATGCTTCTGATTCTTGTTCAGCTGAATGATCTGAGACTGCCAGTAACACGAACTTGTTTACTAGATCTGAAAGTCTCTGTTCATCGTCAATGAGAGCTCAATTTTCGCACTATACATCATGCTCTCTCTCTCTCTCTTGTAATTTTATTGTAATTGCGTTAACTATGTCATGTTGTGTATTTTATTTGTCTTAAATTTTCTATCTTGTATTGTAATTTGCAAATGTTATTACTATCCCTGCAATGTGTCATTATATAGCACATGCATTATTGTGTTTGCTTAGGTACATTAGGCATTATAAATAGCATATGTTAACTAATTTTATGTGCAAGACTACTTCTTTATCATTTTCTCTATTAGATATAAATCATACATATTGCTTACCTCCCTGCAGATATTGTTGGGGGAAGGAATGTTACTTCTAGAAAGGAGAATGGAGTAAATCAAGGCACAAACAGTGGCAATAAATCTTCTTCATCTGCTAATCCAGATACTGAGAACAAATCTTCAATCTCCATTTCAAGGTATCTGATTTGGGCTGTTGTTAGTTGGCCACATACTTTATCACCATAACAATCTATAATTCTAATCATGGTTCGCCGAACTGGCCCATACCAGCTGGTTCGGATCGGTTCGGCCAGCTACCGGTACGACAGAGCTGTGGAAACCGGTATGGGCCGGTTTTGTACCGGAGACGAAGAAGACGAAGAGAAGGAGAGAGAGTGCGGGGAAGAGAGGGAGGGAGGAGACCTGTGGCTGCCATCAGAGAGCCGCGGAGGGGTGCCGGAGGCTGGGGGGCGGTGGAGGCCGAGGCCGCGGGCTCCGCCGCCCTCTCTCGGCCTCCTCCGCCCCTCCGCGACTCTCTGATGGCGGCCATAGGTCTCCTTCCTCCTCTTCTCTGCGCTCTCTCGTTCTCTTCTTCTGGAGCCGGGAAAGAGCTGGTCGGCTCGTACTAGCCGGTTCCGGTATGAACCAGAACCATACCGGTATGGTAGGCGACTGGTACGTCTACCGGTACCGGTACGGCGAACCTTGATTCTAATATTAGAATGCGATTTGTTGATTTTGTTTATGTTGACAAAAGTAATATCAGCCTTTGGATACACTTTACTTATGCATGATAAGTTAACATATATGCTATGCTATACCATCACTTGCTGCTGTTGCAGATACATGTTGCTTTTAGCCGTTTGTGTCATTCTTGATTAATCATGATACTGTCGCTAAGTGGGATGCGTATAGTATTCTCATGTCTTTGCAAACTTCTTTGATGTTTAAATAGGTGGTTTGGCAATATGAATTTGTCATATCTCCTGGTTTTAGAAGTAGCAGGCATTGGCTTCCTTACTCTCTTTTGATTTTGTTTTTAAGAGAAGTAAATTACCATTACTATGGTTAAGCTACAAGTAGATTGGTATCATGCATTGCAAATTGAAACCTTCATAAGTTGATGTAAATGTTGTCGCAATTCTTAACTTGCTATTTACCTTCTGTAGTTTCTTAATCATCAGAACAGAGTCAGAACCATCTAACAAGCATTGTGTTAAGTAGTCAACTATCTGTGAGTTACTTTTGAATCCTACCTTGCTTTGGGGTGCTTATATATGATAAGTGCAGAAATTTTTCTGACACAAAGTTAAGGCCTTATTATATCTTATCTTTATAAGATTGTTTGATCCAAAGTTAAGGCCTTTTTTTTTTGGACAATGAACAGTTTTTTCATGTGACTGCTATCTGTTATTTATTTCTCAATAATGTAAATCAGGCTTCTTTCGTATATTTTGGATTTATCTTTCATCGAGTATAATTTCCGTAGATTTCTATATATTATTTATTATATATTATAATTATAATAAGAAGAGATGGGATGGGCATGCTAAAGCTGGACTTGAAACCAGTGAAGCCACTATAATTACATTTTTGGTTTCCCACTTAAAAGGGAAAGCATTCAAGAGAGACCTTGAAAGCACTAACACCGGTGATGGGATTTGATAACCTGCAGGACCCACACACATTTAATGAATGATAGAGAGCGGACACTATGTGTGTGAGAGAGAGATCTGGAAAGTCCTGAAACTCCTCTTTACTCTCTCTCCTAATTCTTGATAGGCATGTGCCATCTGCAGATTGCTAGCTTGTGTTTGGTTCCAGCATCAATCTGGATTGGTTGGCCAACATGTTATCACTTATTGGAAAATGGTTAGGGTGTGAGTCCAACTTTGTGCTACGGATATATGGACAAGTTTCACTCATGATTATTTCATCGGACTGCACTTATGCAAAATGCACTATAGTATAATTTTGTTTTCCACTGTTTATATTAGGGATTGGGATGTTCCTATTTTTCAAACCCAATCCCAAAATGATCCCTTTATTTGTTTCTAAAAATACATACGGCAGCTGCTTGTAGATTATTAAGACAAGATCGTTGCTGTTATTCAACCAATTATTGATTTGATCAATTGCCATTTGTTTAACAATGACAATACTTTAGTTTTACTGTTATTATATCTTAAACTATTTAGATGAATGATTAATTTATGTGTCTTCTTTTCTTTAATAATAAAAAATAGAGACTATAATCAAAGCTAAATAAATGACAATTAACCAAATCAGTCATTAGTTGACGTATAGGGAGAAAGGGACATAAAACCCTTTATGAGTTTTGTGCATCACTGCCTTAAGTACCATGATTTTAGTATATGCCAAATGGATTGTAGAAGTATACTTAATTGGTTATAATTCATAATGATAATACTGTACATATGCAATTTGGATTGTATGTATAGGTTCTTTTTCCATGGTGATAATTTTAGTGCTTCACTACCTTAATTACCATGATATCATCTTTTTTAGATCGGGTTCTTTACTCTTTACCTTTTTTAATTCTTTATGATCATTTGATTTCTTACGTTTTCTGTTGAGTGCTCAATTAAAGATGAAAAAGATGCTTGTTTTTTTGTGTGTATTCTGTATGTAGGCATCACCATATATTTTTTTCGTGCTTGACACTTTTCAGCTCTATACCTGGCCTGGCCAATGGTCCCAGCAATGTGGATCACTCTATTTCATCTCAGGGATGTTTGTCGCAAGTATCTGGTGTCAGTCAGATTGCTTCAAAGGAAGAAAGTTCTGCTACTGAAAACAATAAGTCGGGGAAGACTTCATTGATCTCCGATGATGTAAAAAGTGGTTCTGCATCTGGACATTCTGTACCAGGTTCAAGCCTGTCTGTACCATCCAAGGCAGCATCTGTGTCTGGGGTATATGCCTCATCATCTGACCCTGTGCTAGTGCCATCACTTGATACATGTAGCTCAGGTGAAGTGGGCACTATCAAACGCGTAGTTGGAAGTCAAAGGACTGTTGTTGAAACGATGAACAAGGCTGTGTCTTGTGATATATCTGGACTTGAGTTGTTGTCTCTACGTGGAAAAGGCTCTTCTGACATTAGTCATTATTCAGTACATGGTAAGGTGCAAAATAGATCACAAGGATCTGAAGTGAACCAGCTCTCAGATACATCACATGCTGCATCTTCATCTCTATCTGGCCATGCAGGCAGCAGACCATCATCTACTTACAGCAGCCGATCACAGCAGCTAACTGGTTCCCAAAAAGGTATTATATCCATGGGTAAGACTTGTTTGTCTGGTCATATCTCTGCATTTGTTTATATCAATTTTCACATTTTTCCACATTAGATAGTACCGAAGTTTTGGTTAATTATGTGAATTTTATCATACTATCTTGCAACCATGAGCCTTCATTTCATGCATAAACTATGTGTTTGTTTGTTATCCTAACATGTAAGTGATGAGCTCAATTTTTTTGTAGTGTTTCTACTGAGCGCTGTTTGTTGTCATATTGTCTAATATGATGGGGGCTGACATCTTCTTGGCTGCGGGTTATATCTAGCAACATGTTATTTATGAACTTGCCAAGCATATTGTGGAGCTGGATTCTTGAATTATTTTATAATTCTAGATTTCCAGGTCATATAAACTATTAATATCAAACATTATATAATTATTCGAGGAGTCAGTTTAGAAGCAGTTGTTGAAAATTGACATTCTTTGATTTTTATTCTTAATAACTTCGAATTAATTTTTTACAAGTACAGGTGGGCAGGGTACATCCATGCATGCTATATTTTCTGATACAACAATTGCACATTAGTGCATAGCTATTGGATTCAGTAATACTTATTTATGTATTTTTAATTAATCTAACTCATTGCTTCTCATCCATTTCTGTTTTTTGTGGGCACCTATAATTCTGACCCACATACATGAGAACTGGGCTTTTGATCATATGACAATAAAAGGGAAATAAAAACCATGATGAGGGCAGGAAAGAGAGTGGGAGATTGACCTATGTTATGATATAGAATTATTAACCAGTAATTGCTTCCATCTCTTCTCTCTCCACTTAACGTGCTCCCAAACCTCTTTGCCATCCCTGAACGAACCACCCCTCCTCAACCTCATAGCTGACATGTTTCTTGATTGGACAGTCTATTGCCTGCTCCCTCGGTGTCTTCCATATCTCCTTCCACACCACCATCTCATTTGCCATATCCAATTATATATTTGGAGCCATCTACCGCAGGCTACATTCGATACAGATAATTTCCCCTTATTGGACCTCTCGGTGTCGCCATCTGCTGCCCCTAGCTCTCCCATAACATGCTCATTGCCACCTCTCTTGACTAACCTAACTCCATGTTTATCATGAGCAAGCTGTACACTATCACCACTTCAATGCCACCCTCTTGAACATTGCCAAAAACCTCAAGAAGCCCTCAGTGCATGGGTCAAATCCGCTAGCCTCTGTCTTTATGGCGGGCTTCCTTTTTGTTGTCGCCTTGTAGCCTTGTGCTTGGGTGCTGGGCTTGGCTAGACCATCATCTGCCGGTGTCAATGGTGCATGTGTTGTTTGTAGAGCTGATCATGGGCTGGGCCTCGAGCCTAAATTCTATTCATTTTTAATCAGACTTTGGGCTGGGCCTATGTAAAATTTGATATTTTTTGTGCCCAAGCCCTACTCATGATTAGCTATGGTTGTTTGGGTCACAAAGCCCATTGGACCAGGGTGGTGTTTGCGGTGGTTTTGGAGGGGCAAGGGTGGTTGTTGCTTTGGTCGATGTCGACAATGGACTAGGTGTCAGAGATAGTTGTCGGATACAGGTTGCGAGCAGTGGTGAGAGTTAGGTCTTAGAAATCAAAATCTTGGTGGCATTGGAGGCATTTATGAGTCACCATGGGCAACTCGACACTATAGGGCATGCAGCATGGGTGTCGATGGTGGAGTGGTCATTGCTGGGGAAGCAATGCAAAGCTGATGGTGGAGGAGCTCGAGGTGTGTGTGGCAATGGTGAGTGTGATGGAGGCGGTGATGGCGGAGGAGATGGAGAGGGGAAGAAGATACGGTCAAGGGTGAGGGAGGGAGTTGGGTGCAAGGTAGGCTAAAATGGACCGAACTGCCCGGTTCAGCCTGTATCGAGCCAACCCGGTGGAAAACCGGGTCGGTTCACCTATTAGAATCGGTTTCGGCCTTGAATCGGCCAGAACGGGTTCAGAACTGATTGGAACTGGTCGGAAAAGGCCCGAACCGGACCGAACTGGTTGGAACCATTCGGAATCGGCTGGTTCCGTTTGAACTCGGTGCCAACCATTCGGTTCGCACCGAGTCGACCCGGTTCGGAACCGGGCCCTCTTCCCCTTTGTCTTTTTTGTTAAAAAGAAGTGTTGGGAAGGCCCCCTCTTTTTTTTTTTTAAAAAAATTGTTGTGGGGGCCTTTCTGATATTTTTTTGTAAAGTTTGTTTAGCCGTAAGATGGTTAAATGACTCCTCCTTCCTCCCAATTTGCAAAATCACACCGATTCAATGCAATTGAAAAAAGATTCAAGCCTAAATAAGATGTGCTTCCTCTCTCCTATCTCATTTTTTTTTATATTAAAAATAGCTCAAAATTTGTAAAATAAGAGGAGATCATGCCAAAATTTTTTATTTGGATTTGATTTTATTATATGTTGTAGATCTTTTGATGATCTAAATGACGACATAAAATTTTTTAATTTTTAGATTATGTATATTTTTAAAAAATTAAAAATATATTTTCGGCCTAAAAAATAAAAAAATAAAAAAAATAAAATTCAAAAAAATGTAAAATCATAATTATATTTAAAGGCATGCAAGCTACTCGTTAATAAAAGTTGGTGTTCATTCTTTCAAGGTTTGATGCAATCATGCGCACAGTAGTTTAAGCTTAAATTTGAAAAAATTGAAAAATAAATAGCCATTGATGCATACCCACGGGCTTAGAAAAATATATGTAGCATTTATTGTTGGGTTCTATATGGATCTGAGCTGAAATTAAAATTTTAAAATATTTATATTTAAAAATTATTTTTAAATTTTAAAAAATAATTAAAAATATATAATTAATACCAAAAATTATTAAAAATTAGTAGTACATATTACATAATTCAGAAGTCATTTCTGAAGTAGAAATCATATTTTTCTGAATTTATGATATTTAAACATATTTTTAAATTTAAAAATTATTAAAAATATATACATCAATAAAAATATGAAATATTCGTATTATGTATTACATAAACCAGATGTATTTTTTGAGGTAAAAAATTATCATAATCATAATAAAATTTTGCTATTTTTAAATAATTGATAAACCGACGTACTTGATAAACCTGCAGAAATGGAACCGCCAAGAAAAAGAAGTCAGAGCGTGACATTGGTTAGAATCATTGGCAAATGCTTTTGGGTCGGCACCATTTGAAGTGCAACTGGTGCAATACAGTTCAAGAGGAAGGATAACTAGGTTGAAGCAGCACTTAGCTGGTGGTTATCTCGATGTATCTATTTGTTGAAAATATCCACAGAAGGTTTAGCAGCTGATGAAGAAGCACTTTGCTGATTTTAGAGTACCGAAGGAGAAAATTTTCAAGAAGATAGAGGTGGATCGTCGAGTGGCAGAGCTATCTTTCTATCACTTCAGAGAGTCAGAGGAGATATCTGCTCTAGATGATGAGGAGACACAAATTTAGGCTTCCATATAGACGAGCTTGAATGATCAGTGACTGTCGGATGAGGTGGCCAGGCATAAGGTTTGACTTGGGCCCTCATACTATGAATCAAGCTCTGGTTTTGCGAGTAATAAAGCAAATCCGGAGTTCAGGAGGACCTCCTAAGCCAAGGAGCTCGTCAGCAATGACGGTGGCTATATTGCATCTATATTGGGGGCTTTTGGTAGCAATCATTTAAAGAGATTTCACCAGGAGCAGCAATCCTTGATTTAGATTCATATGTTTTTTTCAGTAAAGATTCAAAGCAGCAGAGGGTTGACACAAGTTATTAGATCCTCGTTCTACTTCAGCCACATTCCGACGAATATGGTAGACAATACATTCTATAGGTCTACCATTTCTACATATGGTTGCCTCTTCTAGGCCTGAAGGGCATCTACGGTGAGCTTCTTGACAATAATGAGCTAGAAAAATGGATTGCCTTATACAAGAGCAAGTGGCTCACATGGTCTGATGATGTATGATGGTTGGACCAGTTCTATCAGGCGGACCATTATCAACTTGACATATTATGATACGAAATTACGAAGACTTTCTTCTACAAGTATGTTAATGTTTTTAATCAGGTGCATGACGCTACATATATTCTCAATTGGAGGAGGTGATTGATCAGGTAGGAGAGGAGAATGCCGTGCAGGTCATCACTGATAATGGGCTACAATATGAGACCACTGAAGAGATCTTGATGGAGCATCGACCATATATTTTTTAGATCCTGTGCTGCACATTGTATCGATCTCATATTAATGGACATTGCAAAAATTTATAGGATGCAGTAGATAGTGGAGGCATCCCAAATCATCACTAGATATATTTATAACCATACATGGGTCTTTTCACGAGTGAGGAGGTATGTAAGGAAGATATCTTGAGGTCAGAAGGTATATGGTTTGCTACCAACTATATTGCACTTGATAGCATTCTTGAGAAGAAAGCAGTCCTACGTCAGATGTTTGCCAGTTTCGAGTGGCAGAAAAGTAGATATGCGAGGGTTAGCACTGAAGAAAGCATTATTGAGGACTTGATGATGAGACAGATATTCTGGTAGCGGGCTACGACGATACTGAAGGCTATCAGACCATTGTATGAAGTGTTTCGAGTCGTGGACATCAAGAGGTGCCCCCAGATGGGCTTTTTTATCACATGATGGAGAGGGCAAAGATTTAGATTAAGGAGGTAGATTCGACATATGTTCAGAAGTATATCGACATCATTGAACGATGCTGGGACTACCAGTTGAATAGTGACTTGCATCTAGCAGATAAGCAAGAATATTAAAAATTAGACTATTTCTGTACTTATACAATTATACTAAGACAATAATGAACCTATCTGCACCATACTATTTGAACCCTCGGTTTCACTATACCATTGCTAGAATTGATATGGATGACGAACTTCTGGCCATTCTGCATAATGTGATTTACAAGATGGAACCTGATCCAAAAATCGTGATCTTATGTCTAAAAGAGATAAGTTAACTTAAGTGACATGTATAACGTAACTGGTATCTTTTATTATTAATATATTACAATATAGTTATTTTTTACATACCAAAATATTTAGAGAGGGTATTAATATCTTTGGAGTCTCGGCAGCTGGCATAAGAAAAGTATGAATCTAGGTATATTGTATATTAGGAGCACATTTATTTAGCGTTAGATGATTACTAATATGATACTATCTTACACGTAATTTTTGTTAATATTTTTGCAGCTCAATAGTGGATTCATTTTTGTTTGTTCGCGAAAAATCTTAAGCGGCTAGCTATTCGGATCCTTTTCTAGACGGTCTTCTCAAGTGGCTGAGAGCGCAACTAGTCTACCTTCGTCCTCATCAACAGCAAGTAGAGGAACCGTCTGACATAGATGCACCTCAACGACCTTGTATATGTTCACTACAATCTGAGGTTGAGACAGAAATGCATGCAGAAGGAAGTGGAGATAAAGTACATAGATCAGATCTATAGTGCTTTCGTTGATGAGGATGATCCTATGATCAGATGGCTTGTGGGCCAGCAGCAGAAGCTGGAGCTTAATGAGCGAGGATCGCCTCCACGATCGGCTAGTTTCATAACCGACGAGGATTGGATCGATGCAGGGCAATGGACAGAGCAATATTTCATGCATTCTTTCAGCTGATTAATCACAACCACAACCATAGGAGAGTCGATCACCATACGACTTCTTGCTCGAGACATTCTTTCAGAGATATGATCGAGAGATGCTAAGACGAGGCTACTATGCTACTCGGTCGATTTGGTCAAAAGAGCGACATACATCCTTCCAACATAGCCAGACAGTGAGTGGCACGAAGGGTAAGCGGACGAGTGGCATGAAGGGTAAGCAGGTAGCGAGTGGTACAAAGGGTAAAAAGGCAACCGTCCAGCACAAAAAAAAATAAAAGGCACTTGTAGCCCCAATGGAGAGTGGAAGAGCCAGTTCACTCAGATTTAGAGATCAGGAGCAATAATTCTGATGGTCATGAATCTGCTGGCCATGGAGGGAGTGGACATGAGATTGCCGCTTATGAGACAGCCGCAGGGTGGTATTCAATTCATCGGTGAGTCTCGGTTTATATATTCTACATAGGATAGGGACCACGGTGCACGATCTGGTGGAGCCCGCTAGGATCAGATTGCATATAGGAGACGGGCTTTTCGAGGTCATTTAGGAGGATATGATGCGGCGGCAAATGGCTTCGCACGTGGAGCAAAATCTATAGACGTATTAGGCTCCCCGAGTCGTATACTGGATCCTATTATCCATAGCCGCAGGCAGTCTACGATCCATTCGGATATGGATATGGTATGTTTGAGGCATCTTCTAGTGGCTACTATTCTATGTATCCTGAAGTATCTTATGGATCGAATTTTGCTGCCGGCTTATTCGGATGGGCCACTTCACAGCCATTTCAATTTAACAGCCAGATGACACTTTTTTTAAGCTAGAGCTTCAGCTAGAGATTTGAGAGTATTTATAATCTGAAGCGTGTTCTTTATGGGATGAATATGCAAGACTACAATGTTGCTTGGTTAGATAGGTGAACTGATGTGCCTTTTGACTATGGTAATGATCCGGATATCTACGAAAGGGATCACCACTCGAGATTTTAGATATTGGTAAGTATGTTGTACTTTAAATATATGTAATCGATTGTATTATTTTATATTTTTAACTCACTACTTGATTTGAGGGTATTTCATGTTGGTTCTTATAGCATGCAACATCTTACTAATCATTTTATATTTTGTATCATTTTAAAACAACAAAATGCATCATTTAGGTTAAACCGAGATCATAGAAACATCAAAAAACATCAAAAAATATTAAATTAGACTTAAAATTATTAAAAAAATTCAAAAGATTGATTACTAATTAAATCAACTTGAAAAACTCCAAAAAAATATTGGGCGTGCTGGTTGCCGATACGGAACTGGCACGCTCAAGCGAACCGTGTGTCTGTATGATACTGAACCGATACCGTATCGATCCATTCGCCGATCGGTATGGACTTCGGTACCAGTTCGGCGAACCTTGGTTAGAGGCATGGTACACTGCACCATTCCGAATCGGGCGGTACAGGGTGTATTGTATCGGTACCCTGTACGGGTGGTGTACCTACCGACACTCGATATGCCAAAAAAATTTTGTACTGTACCGTACCGACATTGTGCTACTGTGGCACTGGTATGGGGTTTGGTATTGCGATGGTGAACTTTGTGGTGGGGTCGAGCGTCGGTCACTCGCCAACCACACTAAGTGTTCCTTCTTGCTCCTTTGGCGTTAGCCTTTGGCCTACTTTGGCGTTGGCCATTGGCTCCTTTGGGCGTTAGCCTTTGGCTCCTTATGCGTGGCCAATGGTGTTTGCCTTGACCGAATTGAGGTAACGCCAGCTGATTTGGACTGTTGGCACTTGTGACTCCTAACTCCAAGCTTGACTTGGCTAAGAATGGAGAATAATCTCCTCTTCGGAACCTTAAGCAAATGAAGCCAAATGTAGACTACTCAAAGAAGTAATTGAGGCAACAAATGGCAGCTTTG
>JAOXJJ010000001.1:7273401-7292603 GCA_025769935.1 Phoenix roebelenii
CAGCGCGCGCGGGGTCTCCACACGGGCCTTTAACGCCACAGTGGCATTTAAGCCGCTCTGTGGCATCTAATGCGGGCATGCGCGCCCGTGGACGTTTTTCCCCCCCTTCCAAGTCCCTTTGTTCACCGGTTCGATACTGGTTCAAATCGGTCTGAACCGGTACCGTACCGGTTCGGTACTGGTTCAAATCGGTCTGAACCGGTACCGTACCGATTCGGTAGGCGACCGGTATGCCTACCGGTTCCGGTATGGCGAACTTTGGTTGAATTATACTAATGGGTTCCAATTTTCTCTTCACTAAGATTCAAATTGATTTAAATGTATAGTGATTAAAACTTAAGCCTTGGAAAACTCTTGGAAATAAGAAACCTCATATATGATCCCATACCTGAAGACTCCTGACATGATCAACATTGATATATGGACTTAAAATGATGAAAAAATGCATCAGTGCATCATTATTTTTTGTTAAGTTGAGATTGGTTGTCTATTTAGCTTATCAATTAGCTGTGGCTTTGTTGACTGGTGCTTAGAGATGGATATGTACCAAAGTCTGTCTTTTGGCACTTTCATCTGCTTCAAGATTTCATATGAACGATATGTTTGGGTGCAGTTAACAATAGACATGTGTCATCCTTTCTTGTTTTCTTCTTGGATAAAATTCGACACTTAATGACTTTGACATTCTTGCTGTCCATGCTTCTAAAAATTTTTAGTCTGTCATGGTGCTCTGCAATTGATGTCTCCAAGCAATATTGAACCACATGACTTTTAGTAAAAGTGCTTTGTTAGTCTTGACGACCTGAAAAAAATAATCTTGGAACCTCGTCATTCACTTATTTGATATCAAGTCATCTTTGGAAAACCTGAGGATTCCTTTTTCTGATATAAAAAGTTGAGCAAACAAAGGGAACTTCATAGGTGTGCATGTGCAGGTACATGCGCGTAAATGTGTTTTTTCTACAATTATGGAATTAGAGATGGTTTTGAGGGGTGGCAATTGTTTGGGTTAGGTTGGATCAACTGTCAATTCCAACAAAGAACTTGATATGTACTTCGCCCTGCCATGATGTCTGAGTTTCTTGACCTACTGTCATTGTTGGGTTTAGGCAGATGGCCCTTGTCCAAGCAACTTGACTCGAGACGAAGTTGCAGATGGTGCATCAGCTTTTGCGAGTCAAGCGATGCTCAAGTTGACAGGGCGAAGGTGATGATTGGTTTTGTAAAGGAGTGCAATGGATAGATCTGGTGAGATGCTAGTTAGGTTGTAGGCCTTTGAGATTGGTGTACCTGCATGGTCGCTGCATCTTCTTGATGGACATAGGAAAGTGGACAGTGTTCGATCAGGAAAAATTTACATTGGAGTTTTAGGGAGTGATTAGAGATATGCTTTCCTGCTTTGTTTGTATTTAAGATAAAAAAGGTTAATGGATGCACCTTTGATGGTTTAGTAAAAGGGAAATGCAGAGCAAGTTCTTGGGAAATAAACAGAATGGGCAGAATTGTGATGTCACAGTCTTCAAGAAAACATGTACATCAAATAATGATAATCTAAAAACATCCAATTTACAGAACCCTAAGAACTGTTCCATTGTACACTAATTTCTGCTTCTTCATATGATGATTTCACTTGTATGTGTGGTTAATGATGTTTCAAGTCTGGTCTCCTCACCATCATTCTATGATAATGGGATATTTTATTTTTCAAGGCATAGTCTCTTTAAATAGAATTGATATTATGACCTCAGAAATGAGATGGCACGAGTCAGAGCTTGTATTTGTGGCATTTGATGCTTATGATATTGATTCTATCGGTGTGTGTGGTGCCATGTCATTCAGTAATATCATATGCTTCATTTTTTGGGAATTAAAAAATGGCCTGTTGGGAAATAAATTTAAGGTGCATCTCAGCGTACCAGTTGCATACCTTTCTATTATGTAGTTTAGTTTTTCTGTGCCTTTTTGTACTTGGTATTGGCATAGTGATGTGCCAGGAGCATAATACTTGATACCTTAAAGGGACTTATACTTGAAGTCGATATTCCAACTGAAATGCCTTAGCTTACTTGGTTATTAGTGGGTTGGTTTGGAATTTATTAGCCGGCCTAGGCAATACCTGCTTCTCTAATAATAAGGGGTGCCAAAGGTGTGTCACCTCTTTTCGCCATGAAGAGCAAAGCATTGTAGCAAGGCTTTATTGGACTACTATCATTTAGTAATTGGAGTCATATAAATAAATTGAACTTTGCAACACCAATTCATAACCATTAAAAGAATTTAAGAAGGATGTTAGTTGGAAATTAAAATGAATCATTATTTCAAATAACACAAACCTTGACCACCTCAGGAATTTTTAAAGGTTTTGATCCTTTGCAAATTGTTCACGCCCATCAACTTGGTCAGTATGGACAACCTGATGCTTTACAACACCTCAAATAGTTTGTCTACGTATTTTATTTTATGTATCACTGTCTTTTAGTTAGACCTGTGGATTTCATCTGACTGTAATAATCATTTTGAAGCCTTTGCCTTATGAAAATCGGGTCAGCTAAAGAGCAAACTTCAAGTTAAGAGCTCTGTCAGTGGATTGAGCAATTTTTTATACTTTTAAACAACAATTCCGAGAAAGATTCATCAAATGCAACTATCTAGTTGATTCTGGCATATGCTTCCATCATTTGTTAGTGCATAGTGATATGGCATCGCTTTGTCGATAGATCATTTCTGCATGCATTTAGTATATGCAATTTAAATGTTTAAGCTCTGTGTTATAATTTGTCAAGTGTGGTGGTTATCAAAGATTGCTTGATAATGCACATTTTTCATTCAGCAGTTGTTGCTAATAAAGAGTGGAAACCAAAATCAACACACAGAAATTCTGCTCAAGCATCCGGAACACCTGGTACTTCTGATGTATCTACTGTGGTGGAAGCTGTTTCTGAGTCACTGCCGGTGTTATCAGAAGACACTGCTTTAAAGCTGGAAAAGAAGCTAGATGAACTGCAGTTATTGGACAGACAACATGTCATCATTCCAAACCATCTTCAAGTTCCAGAGTCTGAGAGGCATGGGTTGAGTTTTGGAAGCTTTGAATCCAGTTTTAACCTAAGCATGGGTCTTGCTAACGGTCCTGCAAGTGATAAGAGCACTGCACCACCACCCGAGTCATCTCAAGAGATCAAGGAAAACATTGAGGATCCTTCTTCAAGGTTAGATACATCAGTTGAAATTTTTTTCATTAAGTTCATTACATTAATGCAGTTCTAATCATACCCATATATACTTGCCTACTTATCAAATTGTTCAAAGCCGATGCTTCCAAAAATGTTTTAATTATCTGTTTGCCTCATTTTACTTTTTGTTTAATACTGCATGCTGGTGCTATATATATATTTCCATGTTGTGGCAGAGACGAAAGTCACTGTGATAGTCACTGTGATGTACGGTCTGTCAGCCTTGACCTTTTCTATCTCTGCAGTGTTCTGTCTGTTAGCCAAGATACTTTGCATGATCGCATTCAAATTATTGTAAGATGCTTCTATACAGTCAAATCTGATCTATATTGGTCAGTTTATAAATTCTGTCCCATAAAGCTACTTTCTCTCTCTCTCTCTCTGTGTGTGATGGGTGAGTTGATATTCTCATAAAAAACTATGAATTCTGAACTTTTGTTAATGCGCACTGTTTTATCATCAAGATACTGTACATTCATATAATGTACTTATTTTTTTTAAGAAAATGATGGATAAGTTCATTTTTCTTTTCTTGTTAGGTTTTCTTATTTGTTTCTTTTCCCTCTTGTGAGCGCAGCAGTTGTAATGCATCCCCAACTTCTCAAGAAGTCAACTATCCAGATCATCCCCAGTCACCAATTCAGATGCCAGAAAATTTTTCATGTAGGGAAGCTGACATTCCTTCCAGTGTCCCTGCAGCACCAGAATATGATCAATCCAAAGAAGCTGCTGCTTTGGCTCCAGAAGGTCCTCAGTACTCAGTTGTTCATACTGCACCAAGTTATTCAGCATTTGGGTTGGTACCACAAATGCTTGGCAGCCAACTAGTACCATTTGAAAGCTCTGAGTCTCAGGCACGTGATAACACTCACCTCCCAAGCTTTGTGGTATGTTTTCTACTTTCAGGACTATTATGCTTATTTTAAGTTTAAAATTATTCATTGGATTGTAGCTCAAGTGACTGTTGTATTTTATGTTATAACAACATGTAATTTGTACAACATGTAATCTGTTACTTTGATGGTCATTGCTCCATAGCATAGTTGCTGCTGTAAAGTAATATTGGGTAGCGACCATAGGATGTGTCTGCAAACAAAAATTTCAGAAATGGTGGCATCTATAGCATCTTGTCTACTATTTTCTCTTCAAGCTGTTCCATTCATTATTGTTAGCTCTGTTTCTGGACCAATTAATTTTATTATAAATCAGCCTGGATAGGAACTGGGATGGGTATTCCAATTGTATTGTATTGTATTTGGAGTTCATTCTAGGAATATGAAAAACTAATATTCTTTTGTTTAGGTCCAGCAACCTTTCGATCCATCCTCGAGCTACTACACCCAATTTTATCGACCTACTGCTGATGCCGAGGGCCGCTTCTCTCCTTTTCTTGCACCTGGTGCCCCTAAGTATAATGGCAATATTGCAGTCCTACCTGCTCAGACTGGCCAGGCTCCTCAAGAGGTTGACATCAAACTCTGCTTTGTTGTGCTGCTTGTTTAATGGAATAATCAAAACATTCGTTTTTCACATGCTGTCATGATCTTGTTTAATCATAACTAGAATATTTTACCCATCTATTTGTGACTGATTTTAGGACTGCTTTACCTCCTTCCTTTCTTTTCAATTTGAAGTATATGTTTGCTTGGATCCTGCTAAATTTTTTAGCTTATTGTATCATAAGATTAACTATTAGATTGATTTTTAAGGTTTTAAGTGAAATTTTGTTTTCTACCAAAGGCACTCAACTAAGGCCTTCAATCTTGCTTTGAAATTAAACCTGAAAAAGGGGCCAACTTATAGAGTTTTGAATCCCGAAGAAATTGATAGTATTTTGTTTTATTTTGAGATGCTACCTTTCTTTTGTGCTCTGTGATTATTTTTTAATTACATACTAGCAACATATTCACCATTTTCTGTTTACCTTCTGGATGAAATTTCTTATTTTATGTGCTTCATATACTTGTGTTCTGAATAGAATACTTACATTATTATATATTGCGACTCCAGAGTGGGAACTCTGTGGTCTTATCAACAGCTGGGTCTACTTCTCTTGCTACTCAAACTGCTGGGGTTGTGCCGAGTTCTGTTGCCGTTCCCCAGCAACCAGTTCCCATTTTCCGGCAGCCTGCTGGTGTACATATATCACATTATCCCCCCAACTATATTCCGTATGGTCAATATTTCTCCCCGTACTATGTACCACCCCCTGCCGTTCACCATTTTCTAAGCAATGCTGCTTTCCCTCAGCAACCTCCAACAGGCAGTGTATATCCTCCTCCTGGTGCTGCAACAGCTGCCACCCCTGTCAAGTACTCTCTTTCTCAATACAAGCCTGGTACCAACACCGGTAATTCAGCCCTTGTTGGGATGCCGACTGGCTATGGAACATATAGCTCGAATCCAGTTGGCTACACTCCTAATCCTGCTGTGAGCAGTGGCAACTCAACTGGCAATGAGGATCTCACGGGATCTCAGTTCAAGGAAAATAATGTGTATATGCCTGGGCAGCAGGTACCTTTCTTTCCTTTTACTCGAACTTCATGTTTGGCACTTTGTTCACTCTTTTGATGCAAAAACACCATTGTATAGCTGTTATTTTAGATGATCAAAAACCTTAAAAATCTGATTCACTTTCTGGTGCATCCTGGCATGTCCACTGGAACCATAGTGCTCAGATAAAAATGGTACCTGGGATGCCACCACAGTTCACTCATGTACCAGGATGTTTCAACTGTGCTGGTTGGTGCCAGTCACGATGGACAGGGGTGGTTGCAGCCTGACACCTGGGACAATACAACAATTTTTTTTTAAAAAAACTTTCCCCCCTTTCATTCATGCTATTAATGATTGTCTTGGTTTGTCCCAGCCCATCCCGCTATTGTACCGACCAGGACCAAACTGGGATAAGAATTGGTTTCCTTATATTGTTTACAGAATTGATATGAATACCACCAATATGACTCATTATTTAATTTTTTTTTTTTTTTGATATTGAGCTTGTTATGTTGTCAATATGTTCCTCACTTTACATTTGAGAAGCATGTCTGGTTACGATGCTGTGATTGCTATTTTCCAATGTTTGGTCATCCTAGATTTATGATCTATTTCTATTAGTTATATTTGATTATTTGCTGTCCAGCAGACCGAAGGTTCAGCTGTCTGGATTCCTGCAGCTGCTGGGCGAGACATTTCCAGTCTTCAAGCCAGTTCATTCTACAGCTTTCCTTCACAGGGACCGCACATGACATTCGCACCCACACAAGCTGGCCATGGTGCCTTTAGTGGACTTTACCACCCCACCCCAACTGTCGCCGCAGCCACTGTTCATCCACTACTCCAGCAGTCCCAGACTGTGGCCGGTGCTGTTGAGATGGTGGGCCCACCTTCTGGTGTTTATCAACAGCCACAACGAGCACAGATCAATTGGACTAATACTTATTGAAGAGGGGAAATCAAATCCTTGTTAACAGTAGCCTCTTAAAAGCAAAGTAGATATTCTGATCCTGTGAAGTTTGGAGGCTACTGTTGGTTTCAGGCAGAACATTTTCACAATTGTGTCATAGTGCAGCCTGATCAAAGAGTGTAAATATATAGATATATCTACAGGATGGGCAAGCTGCAGGGAAGGCTTCAGGATTCCAGTTTGCTTTGAGAGTTTGAGATTAATTGTGGAGGTTCACCTGTGACTGATACTGACCATTTTTAAGCTAGTAGAGAGGTCTGCGCAGGTTCCTTTTCTTTGCTTGTTCGCTGCTCGTTCTTTATCATTTGCCCTTCTCTCCCTTGATCTTTTTAAATTATTCAGTGGTGAAAGGCGTGATTTTCTTTTCTTGTATCAATCCCTTCAGATGAGGTTATAGTAATGGGAAAGGTAAGATTTTAAGTTAGTGGGTTTTTCATTCTTTTCACTGCCTTGACTGTAAAGTGAATTTTGATAGTATATGAGGATGTATTGCAACTGTTGTATCTGGCGTAATAGAAGCAGCAGCACATTCCTTTCTGTTTCCTTTCTCTTGCAATTAAATAACTATGCTTGAATATCTCTGCAGAATCCACCACCCTTTATTTTTCTGTGCTCGAGAGCAATATGGAACTTTTTTTCTTACCTATCATTGGGTTCTGTTGGGGCACAAATGGCTCCTGTCCACAGTTTTATTTTCTTTTACTTATGGAATTATCTCCCTCATGGCAACCTTGCAAGGATATTGCACCTTGTGCTAAGCATATGCATGTGGTGCAAGAATTAGGAGGTTGGCTCAGTTTCTTAGAACTATTTGTTTGGTGGATGGTGGTCTTGCCTGAACAGCTTGTCGCCCTAATGCCCGTTGCTGAATCCATTGTGTTGTCTTATTTAATACTGTGATGTGATCTTTTGTCCATTGGAATAATATGGGGTTCCTTATGTACCATCCGTGGTATGTCTCAATGAGGCAATATAAACTAGCACAATTTTGACTATCGTGACATGGAGCAATTTCTTGATCAATCAATGCAGTGCAGTGATGTGCTGAAGATTGTTTCTTATAAATTCATAAATCCTAAAAATTTGGCTGCATGTTTATAATCTATTTTGTTACATGTCTGAACTGTACCTGTACCATGCAAATGTGAAGTTTAAATCTACTTGTTTTCATGCTTTATTCGTGTTGGGAAGATCGAGAAGCATGCCTATGTTATTGTATTACCAGGAGAATGTGTTGGACTCACCTTCTTTTAGCCTGTGTGGTGTGGTCCTCCATGTAGAAAGCTTGTGGGTCACCAAACTCTAGTTATTGGACATTGAAGGGGATCCTTTAGGCATGGTTTTGGTTGCCGGTAGTTGGTCGTCCCTTCCGCCTTATAGAGCACACGAGGCCCTAGGAGGTTTACTTGAATTCCTATCCCTCTTCCAACTATGGAAATCCGTGGACAGGGTTGTAGAGATTGGGAAGAGAGGGAGCGGCCGTTAGCCATCCCGGCAAACATGGAGGACAGGATTGTAGAGATTGGCGTAGGCGTAGAGAGTGGCTTTTCAGGCACATCCAACGATAGTCCGCTTCCCATTTTTCTCAAGGTGCACCTCTCTCTTCCACACTTTTTTTGTCTTTTTTTCTCTCTTTCTTCTAGTATCTCTTTTTTATTGCACTTCATTCTCTTAATGAATCTGGGCCCCGCCGTTCCTGTCAAAGGAAGGGGCGAACAAAAGCTAAGAAAGCAGATGCTAGATAGACAAACGTACGTAACATAGCTTTGTCGACATTTCGATATATAAATAAATCTAATTATTAATTTGGGACTTGGTATGGTATGACAAGCTGGTATCTAGATGATAGCCTCCAAGGAGGAGTCACAAGGAAGGAAAATTCAAAATTCTCAAAAGCCATGCCCCTCGGTCCATGTCCGGCTGTCAACTTTTGAAGCGAAATTAAAAATTTTTGTGGCATCATTCGATCCAAGCAAGTAAATCATCCTAAGCATACATGATATAGAAATTCTAATCTTGCTTTCATGGTTGTTTGCAATTTACCTACATGTATCTGATAATCATCCAAAGCATAATTATTTAGTAGTTTTCCAACTATTCGAGTCGACTACTTGCAAGTATCCGATACGAGCACATAAAATGAGAGTCGAATTGATCCTTGGTCATCAAAGTAGTTCCATTATTATCTGCTAATCAGGGCAACATATCTAGAATGAGCTAAAATGGTGATAAAAAGGCGTCGCTTGTCGAGTGGTAAAATTAAAGCTGATATATGAACAAAGCAACCAATCTATATTGTTCATGGCTTTTTCTTAATTCGTTGATGCAGTTTGAGGATGTGGAATATAAGGTGAGGGGTGCTTGGAGGAACCCTATGAAAGCTGCGATTACCAGTGCAGGCTCAAAGTTGAGGGTGGAGCAAGGGAGTTGCAAGCACATTCTCAAGGGCATATCTGGAAGTGTGGGTCCTGGTGAAATCCTAGCTCTGATGGGGCCTTCCGGCAGTGGCAAGACCACCTTGCTAAAGATACTTGGTGGTCGGTTGGATGGGGGTATCCAAGGGAAAATTACTTACAATGATACTCCTTATAGTCCCTCTATCAAGAGAAGGTACGTAAAGCAGATGTTAAACACTAAAAGATTTCTCCCTCCCTCCCTCTCTCTCTCTCACCACACTTGAATTCAGGACGTCACATGCTCTCATGCACACAAAACCACATGGATGAGAGACTGGAACTTCTCCTTGATCAATCAAATAACAAGAGGTTTCATGAGCTCTGTCTGATGCTAAAGCCCTGGACTTCTTCACAGGATTGGATTTGTGACCCAGGATGATGTGCTCTTCCCTCAGCTTACAGTGGAAGAGACCCTTGTCTTCGCTGCCTTCTTAAGGCTTCCTACCCACATGACTAGCCAGCAGAAGTACGCCAGGGCAGATGCCATCATAAAGGAACTGGGCTTAGAAAGGTCAGTATAATAGTATCTAAGTAAGCATCTTGATATGTGCCAATGGCTTACACTTTAAAACTCAGTCATAGGAGCAATGTTTCTCGTGAAGGCTGCGAGTTTGAATAACCTTCATATGAATAACTTATTTAACTCATCTAGCTCCCAGTCTAGCTTTCCAAGTGCATCTGGCCTAGTCTCCAATATCAGCCTTTAATCTTTTGGGATCAATTAATTGCCTAGTTTTTGAAACTTTTTCTGACTGTTTCCTTGTTTTTGGTCTCCTGCTCTTTTTCCATCCATCAGCATGAAACATAGTGACCTTCCTTCTCACAAAAAAGAAACGTGGCGAATTCTTAGCTTCACTGCATGCTCAGTGGTTCCCATTTCCCAACAGTCTCTTGTTCTTGGATGCGCGAGTCCAATCTAGTGATTTCTTTTTCAGAGCCTGGTTAGGTTATTTTTCTACTCTCAACGAGCAGGCTGATTTAATTTTGCCGATTTTCAGAATGAACTCACACTATATCATGAATATTTCCTGTTTCAGATGCCGCCGCACCAAAGTGGGAGGAGTATTCGTTAAAGGCATCTCAGGGGGAGAAAGAAAAAGGACTAGTATAGGCTATGAGATCCTTGTCGATCCCTCATTATTGTTGCTCGATGAACCCACATCAGGCCTAGACTCCACCTCTGCAAGCAAGCTCTTGATGGTTCTTCAGAACCTTGCAAAGGTGATAGACTTTCTGTTGCTACCACTAGGTATTGCTCAATGCCAGATTTGAGTATAATTAAGCATTTTAAATCGTCGTCATGTTCGGTCGCAGACTGGAAGGACGATCATCACGACGATCCACCAGCCATCTAGCAGGATGTTCCATATGTTTGACAAGCTTCTGCTGATTTCAGAAGGCTGTCCCATATACCATGGGAAGGCTAGGGAGTCCATGCAGTACTTTGCATCCCTGGGGTTTGTGCCTGAAATTGCCATGAACCCAGCTGAGTTTCTGCTAGACTTGGTGACTGGACATTCGAATGACATCAGCATCCCTGAAGATCTACGAGGCTCTCCAAATCCGCAAGAATTTGAGAAGCAAGTGACAGAGGTGGATAAATATCTCCAACAATTACTCATGTCATCAGTTTTCTTACTATCTTTAATTATCTGCATCTTCGAAAGGCAATATATCCTGTGTTTGGACAATACTGCATCTCTAGTCCATTTTTGAGAAATGCTAGTATATCAAAATTTTAGGAAACTCGAAAGTGTTGGAAGCAAGCATTTCTCTTGTACATTTCTTCAATAAAAATTAAAACTAACCTGGTTTCTCAATCAATTGTTATAGTTTCTGCGACGGAAATATAAGACAGAAGTGGAACCTAAAGAGAAAGAAGATCACCATCGAGCGACAAAAGCGCCAAAGCACCTTCAAATAGCAATTCAATTAAAGAAGGATTGGACTATGAGCTGGATTGAGCAGTTAATTATACTGTCAAGGAGAACTTTTCGGGAGAGATGCGGCGACTACCTAGACAAGCTAAGGTTAGCACAAGCCATTGGAGTAGCGGTACTCTTAGGCCTTCTCTGGTGGAAATCCAAGATAGGAACTGAAGCTCAGCTAAGAGACCAGGTCTCTCTACAACATACAGTCAATTCTTCTTTTCCTTCGATAAAATTATCGATCTAGAATTACAATTATATTGTCATTTAATCACTAATTCACAGTCAAGCTGTTCAGCAAGCTTAAGCGTGCACTGACCTCCTAGTAAATGATGCCCATACTGAGAAAATTTTAAAGGATGCTTGTTTACCTTAATATTTTCATTTACATCTGAACTTGCTTCCTTTGAATGTAGGTCGGCCTAATTTTCTACATCTGTATATTCTGGACATCATCATCAATATTTGGATCGGTGTATGTCTTCCCACTGGAGAAGGTGTACTTGGTAAAAGAAAGGAAAGCAGATATGTATAGACTAAGTGTGTACTACGTATGTAGCAATCTATGTGACATGGCAGCTCACATATTCTATCCCATCATTTTTATGGTCATCCTATACTTCATGGCGGATTTTAGAAGGACGGCTCCTTGCTTTTTCTTGACATTATTTGCAGTTCTATTGATTGTCATCACTAGCCAGGTATTGTTGTGAGTCTCAAGCCACTTTATCCGATTTTCAAATTATCTTCGGAGTTTGCATCATCAAGTTTTATTAAAATGAAAGCAAATGACTTAATGCAAGTTTTAATCAATTGCATGGAAAACAGAATTAGGATTATGTGAAATGCATGAAGGGAAGGTTAGAAGTCTTATTGGTCATTATGTGAAATGAAATAGGAACCTCTACATTGGAATATATAAGCTTGATTATGTTCGAGTATTTGGCTCCCAAAGGCATGTTTGGGCTTTGGTTTTTGTTTCTTACCTGAACAAAAAGAATCTTGCTTTGAATTTGTTTAAGGCATGCTAGTAACCTTGCAATAAGCAGAACAAAAGCTCATTACAGTTCTCTAATGCTAAGATTTGGGAGATGATATCATCAAAGTCTTCTAATAACTTCCCCCATTTTAGGGAGCTGGGGAGCTCTTTGGAGCAGCAATTCTAAGCGTAAAGAGGTCTGGATTGGTGGCATCTTTGGTGCTCATGTTATTTCTCCTCACAGGAGGATATTATGTTCAGGTGCCTAACCTTTTAGTAAACTAGTTGCTAGTATTTTATCCTTTTTTTTTTTTTTTAAAGATTGAGATACTAATCATATGTCCAAGAAAGTAACTATGGGAATAAGTTGTTTTTCTAACTATATTGATGAAATAAGTTGCTTGTTTCACAGCATATACCCAAGTTCATGCAATGGTTGAAGTATATCTCTTTCATGCATTATGGATTTAGGCTCTTGTTGAAGGTGCAGTACTCTGGAAATTTGGTGTATGAATGCCAAAGCAAAGGTGGATGCCGAAGCTTGCAGAGTTCACCTTCCTTCGATACAATAGACTTGAACGGCAGATTACACGAAGTATGGATTCTATTACTCATGGCTCTCATTTACCGATTGCTCGCCTATATCTGCCTCCGAAAAAGAATTAACATCGCTCCTTTTTGATGTTTAAGAACATGATAAACAAACTTCCGATCATGTACCATTGGAATACTTTCATCATGCAGAAAAAAATGCTTGGATATGGAAAAAAAATGCATGAGAGTTATTTGTTTTTGTTATGTGAAGCGAACCGTAGTTGGCGTTGTTGCCAAATATTTGAGCCAATTTGTATTCCCTTTTTTTTCAAAAAAAAAAAAATTCATCTCAACTTTTGCTATGGATTAATTAGGTCCAATATGCATCAGTAGTTTTTTTTTTTTGAAGGAAGGGGAGGCGAAACTACCTAAGGGAAATAAATGTACAAGAAGATATAAATAAAAGTAAAAGGAAGAAAAAAGCAGAGCTTTTTTAGATAGACTACTGTTTGTGCTCACCATATCATCCAATAGGGCAAATTCATCAAACAAAATTGTATGAGGATAATGCGTGCACAGCCAGAGCTGCACGAAAGAAGTTGGAGGTTGTTTTTAATTTTTGGTAAAAATGGCATTTCATATAGCTCTAACGTGAGTACATCCTGCCAAATCAAGAGAAAATAAAGAGTACAAAGGAAGGAGAGAGAAAGTCTTCCATGAAGAAAGCAATAAACTCAGCAAAGATGCCTCAGAATTGTCTTCAATTTTGACTACTTTAAGTTCCATTGAAAAAGAAAGAAAACAATAAATTCAGAGATTCGTGAATTTTTTTCTATTAACCATTTCAATTATGCAGAAAAAAGAAGTAATCTTTTGTAACAAAGAAATGAATAAATTCAGAAAAAAATGCTGCAGGATATTTTCTTGCAATGCCCCAGATGAAATACATAAAAAGAAGCCATGCTCCCGACATGCACAGTAATAAATTCATGATGAAAGAAAATAGTTCAAAATTGTTTTTCTTCTTACCATCTCAAGAACACACACGAAAAAAATAAATATCTTGACCATAAACAATGCAATATTTAATACATTCAGCAAATAAATTTTTTGAAATTTTTTTATTGCATTTCCCCATATGGAGCAGCAAAGAAGGCAAATTTGTTACAAACATGCAAAAGAAAGGTTTCACCTTCCTTCGCGCGAATTCACCGTTGGATCGCGCAATAGTTGCTTTGAAAGATTCGCACACCGGATGAATGAAAAAAGTTCAGCATGCTTTAAGATCTGTGTAGTGGGTGATCCGATGGGCGGCATTGCTAAAAAAGGTCCATCATTTTCTCTCACAAACTTCCTGCTTGTGCTGTGGATGAAGCCTTGTTTTGCTATTAAAAGCCCCAACTCATCCTTTGTTGCTGCATGCGATGGTTACCTACATGGTTACCTATATTACCATCTATTGGCTGAGCTCTTTGGGATAGCCTCGTGCATACTACCACTACGTTCAGGGCCACCAGTATCATATTGGTAAGAGATTTTAGAAAGCTCGAGACCTAGTTAGAGCAGGTCATCCCCTTCGCTTGGACATATGGTGGTTTGGCTCATCCCTCGCAACTAACAGTATAGCTGATTAGATGGCGCAACGATGTAGGCCTCATTGTTAAGGATTCCAGTTCACCCATTTCACAATCTTTTGTATATTGATTTTGCTGGCTGCATTTAATTTTAGCCACCTCTACAAAAGAAAAAAACAATCATTATTACATGACATTTGACAACAAAGACCCTAGATAATATCATGACAACGACCAAGATAACAAGATCATCAACCGCTATTCATCAACTTAACACACTAATAATGTGACTAAAACAAGATCGATTAGTGTTCTCTATATCCGCAGTCACCTCGATATCCATATATAAAAATCTTTGTGCTATTATCGCAGACTTGATAAAATTTGAGATATCCCAATGCACTATGCTGATATTTTTATTTATTTATTTTTAACTTTTTGATATAAAATTTTAATTTATACATCTCAAAGTCAATTCTTAAATATAGTTCTTTATCTCAAATTTATCATATTGGCTGAGATTCTAACATAAGGAATCTATACGACTTAAACCGTATAAGCTTGTTTAATCCTACTTCTTCCCCTGCAGGCCCACCCTCTTCACTCTCGTGTCGAGTGAGTCATCTCTCTCCTTCCCGCTCTCGAAAGTCGAAACGGCGTGGGTTTCTTTTTTTCTTTTTTCCTTCCAACTATCCCCCCGAATCTCCCAATGCCCTAGTCGGATCGGTCTCCTCCATTCGCTCATTGCTGGAGACTTCTCTTCTTTGCTCTAGGTCAAACGTATGAGTTCTTACTCTTATTCTTCTTCTTCTTTTTTTTGTGATCGTTTGTGGTGCTTCTTCTCAGTTCTTAGCCTTCTCTCTTATTTTTTTGATCATTCTCCGTGCTTCTTGAGGTATGGGTTCTTGGCCTTCCCTCTCTCTCTCTGTTTTTTTTTTTGATTGATTGTTCTTGGTGTTTCTTCTTGAGGTATGATTTCTTGGCCCTCTTTTCTTTTTTCTTTTTTTTTGTTCTCTCGATCTTTCTTAGTGCTTCTTCTTGATATCTCTAGCAAAAAAATTTTCTCTCTCGCTCCGATCGTTGTTTTATGTTTCTCGAGATCATGCTTAGAGATCTTTCCGAAGAAATTTTAAGTTTTCAACTTATGAATTCAATGGGTGTTCCTCGATGTTTTTTATTTCTTTTTATTTTTTTGGAATAGAGTTTTAGGAGGAGATATTCGATGCTAGGCATGTTATGAATTATACTTCTATTCTTCCAAGACTGATCATCAAATTACGAGTTGCGATGACATGGAACGCTATCGAAGCCGTGGCAATAGTGGATTCGTAGGTGATCCATGATCTCTTTTGAAAGCTCTAAGTATTTTTTGAGATAATTTTTTGGCATTAAATATTTTTATCTTAGTTTATTCCGAATTAGGATTTTTGAGAGTTTTTTTTGAACCGTAGTTTGGATTTTTTTTCTTAATTAACATGTCCGATTCATGTGGTGCGCATAAGAAATCTATACATACTAACATCTTTGTATCCGACTCACGTGGTATCCGCTCCTAGGCCTATAAATAACACCACCTTCCCACTCATTTCGAGCGAGTCATCTCCTTTCCCTCGCGCTTTCGAGAGTGGAAACGGGGTGGGTTTCTTTCTTTTTCCCGTACAGAACCATCCGCCGAAGCTCCAAGCTCTTCTTTATTCACGATCAACGTCCCGATCGGATTGGTCTTCTCCATCCGCCCATCGCTGGAGAAGAAGATACGCATACGAAGCTCCTCTTCTTTACTCTGGGTCAAAGGTATGAGTTCTTGGCCTTCTCCTTTTTTTTCTGATCGTTCTTGGTGCTTCTTCTCGAGGTATGAGTTCTTGGCCTTCACTCTTCTTTTTTTCGATCGTTCTTGGTGCTTCTTCTTGAGGTATGAATTCTTGGTGCCGCTATGAGTTCTTGGCCCTCTCTCTCTCTTTTTCGGTCGTTCTTGGTGCTTCTTCTTGAGATCTCACGCAAAAAATTTTTTCTTCGGCTTCGATCGTTGTTTATGTTTCTCGAGATCGTGCTTAGAGATCTCTTCTAAGAAATTTTAGGTTTTCGACTTATGATTTCAATGGGTGTTCATCCACGTTTTTTATTTCTTTTATTTCTCTGGACTAGAGTTTTAATGGAGAAATAAGGTTTCGATGCTGGATATACTGTGAATTGTACTTCTGATCTTCCAAGTCTGATCATCAAATTAGGAGTCTCCATGACGTGGAACGGTATCGAAGCTGTGGTGATAGTGGATCGTAGGTGATCCATGATCTCTTTTGAGAGCTCTAAGTGTTTTTTAAGAGAATATTGTGCATTAAATATCGTTATCTTAGTTTATTCCAAACGGGGTTTCTTGAACCGTAATTAGTGTTTTTTTCTTTTGTAATTTGCTTTTGCATGATCCGTAATCAGGGTTTTTAGTTTATTCCAAATTGGGTTTCTTGAGGGTTTTCTTGAACCATAATTCGTCTTTTTTTTTTTTTAATTTGCTTTTGCATGATCCATTATCAGGGTTTTTAGTTTATTCCAAATTGGGTTTCTTGAGGGTTTTCTTGAACCGTAATTAGTGATTTTTTTTTTTATTTGCTTTTGCATGATCCGTAATCAGGGTTAGACAACAGATGACCTGATTTAACTTTTATGATTTAGTTTCAGAAGAAATATTTTGTTTTAGATTTTTTTTTTAAAATAACTTGCCTGAGGTGTACTCTGTTTTGAAGTTTTGCTGCATTGCTTTGATAGTTGATCTAGTGTCATCCCTGATATTAGTATTTCTTGCTGCAGATTTTGTTCTCTATACATTCCAATGCAAACATCAGTTCGTATATAGTATTGATAATCGTATATAGATTGTTGAATCCTTTTGCAATTCCACTTTTTCTTATTTTTGTCAAGCCATTTTCTCTGTAATTACCTTGTTTGCGGTATCTGTTACTAGTGATTTCAATTTATGTCCTCCCAAGAGCTAGGTCTACATGAATAAACCTAGCTTCTCTATTCTATGTGTGCTAATGTGAAATATCTTGTTGTCTATACTATTAGTGTTCATCTGCTCTTTTTTGCAATGGCATTATTGATGATTACTATGTTTTGGCATGCTCTAACTTTAGTCTTTTGCATTTTATAATCATCAACAAATTCAGCCTCCACGGAATTATTTATTCTAAACATAGAAGCTACAGCGGTTATATATTCTCAAAAAAGATGATAAGTTATGGAGGTCTCAAATCAAAGCCTAGTCAACCTCATTGTTGTCTTATGTTGTCTCAGCCAACAAGTCTTCTCTCCTGTCAAACATTTATAGATATTTTTTTACTTCGTAAGAAGCAAGCAATCATGTCCATTAGCATTATGTTAGAGAATTAAATGAGCATCCATTGTCACAGGCTCATGAGCTGAGGCACGAGCTTTGCCTCTTCTATCGCAAATCATTAGTTAGATTTTGCCCTTAATATTATTTTCTTCTTATGATTGCGTTTTTTCTATATAGTTTCTCTTTTAGATCCTTCGATCTCTAAGGCAGCCACAGATCAAAGAGAGATTGGGGGGTGAGAGAGGTAGGGACATGGAGATGTACTTGGAGAACGTGAAGAGCTTTCATTCTCTGATGCATGGCGATTCCTTCAACTCTCTTCTTTTCTTGTGTTTGGCTGATTTATCTTTGGTTCTCGATGTCATGGATTTTGGGTAGATCAGATGAATATTCTTCCATTCTTTCCCTCTATATATGTCTCGCTATCTTTTCGTTTGGGGATTTAGTGATTGAGGAGGATGCAGCTAAGAGATCCATTGAGGAGTAGAAGCAGAAGACCTTGATTGAGACATTGGAAAAAGAGCTTCAGCTAGGTCTTCTTCTCCTTCCCCAATAATCCCTTTTTTTCCTCTTGTATTTGTCTTTTAAATTTCTATTGTTGCTCACTTGCCAATCCGCTTTCTCTCAAACACCCTGTGTGGTGCTTGTTAGCAATAGGGACCATTCATTCTACTGGAGAGTCGAGACTTTAAGTAATGCCTTTGTCCTGTTATAATGGTAATGCCTTTGTCCTGTTATAATAGCCCTGGATGTTGCAATTTATAGCCATTACATGGGAAATAATAGCCCATGTTAACCATGTCCAGTCTTATTTGTTAGCTATTACCATCGGGGGAAAAGGATTCTCTCTCTCTCTAGATCCGGACCAAAAAATAGTTATTTTGCAAAATAACAGTGTTAGAGGTGCAAGCTAGCATAATTGGTGCACTTTGGCATCTTTTCGAGGAAATGTTGGGTATCAGCTTCTCGTTGTCTTTTTTGTTCTGGAAAGATCAGGCGTGGCTCTCCCACTACTAGGGGTGGCAAAATATGACCCGACCCGCCAACCCGACCCTTGTTCGACCCGCCATAAACAGGTTTGGGTTTGGCCTAAACAGGTTCAGGTCATAAACAGGTTGACCCGTTTAACCCGTTTATTAATTGGGTCGGATACAGGTTTAAGATGTCTGACCCGTTTAACCTGTATAACCCGTTTAATAACCTGTTTAATATATAGTCAGGTTGGATAAGGGCCACAACCCACAGCCCACGGCCCACAAACACAAGTCGGGCCGGTCACCCGTTTAAAACTTTCTCTCCAAGTTCACGGTTCACCTGCACCGCTGCCCTTTTTTTTTGGTTCGACCTCTCCGGCTCTCCCTGTCCACCTTCTCCCTCACCCTCGAGCCCACCGCCTCCGACCCCTCCGACGGCGCCGATGACCCCTCCTGCCTCCCCGACCTCCTCTTCCGCCCCTGCAAGCCGGCCTCCTCCCTCCCCTCCCGCCGATTCGTCGCCGAGCCATCGTCGCCTGGTCCTGCTCCTTCGTCGGCACCCATGAGTACGTCGCCCACGAGATCGCCGCCGGCCGCTCCTATAGTCCCATGGCAGCGCCGCGTCCTCCTCTACGAGCTTCTCTACGGCCGGGATCCTAACTCTAGATCTCCTCCAAGGATCTGGATCGTTGCGAGGTATGAAACCCTAACTCTAGATCTCCTC
>JAOXJJ010000001.1:7292703-7357599 GCA_025769935.1 Phoenix roebelenii
TAGGTGGGGATGGGTTGGGCAGTTTATTAAACAGGTTAAACGGGTCGGGTCGGATTACCTGTTTAATAAACAGGTCGGGTTCAGGTTGTAATTCCTGACCTGTTTAATAAACAGGTCGGGTTCAGGTTTATGATTTTCTGACCCGACCTACATCTGACCTGACCCGTTTATGTCTGACCCGACCCGATTGCCACCCCTACCCACTACCAAGAAATGTAGTGGGCCTTCTAGTACTTGACAGATGTCCAATGTGGATACTTTTAGCGCTTCAATAGTAGCATCCATATTTAGTAGGCAAATTACAATTCAACACATACATATCTTTTTATGCCTCAGATTCGGAGCATAATATGGCCATGCTACTAAGGGGTACAACCCATGATAATACGATGCCAATATTATATGGAGCCTTCAAATCCATCTCAAACAAAATATAATAAATAAAAGTCTAATTTTATTATTCATTAAATGCAACCAATGCTGGTTCAGAGCGTCTAAATCCAAACATAAATATCAAACCCATAATCCTCAATATTAAAAAAAAATCATTAACTACAAATTCATAGTCAACTTTAAATACTAAAATTCTTCTACAAGATCACCAAGCTTGCTTGCGCGAACTCCAAGCTTGGACCATCCTTCATTCTTATCGATCCTATTCGTTTGGAGAGAGAAAAATAAAAATAAAGATATATGAGCGATATAGCTCAATACGTAAATCTTACTTTACCTTACCGGATCAAGCATAAGTTGTTTCATATCAATGCATCATTTAAGAAAAATAAAAAATATTTCAAAATAAGCATTTTATAGTATAGTATATCAAGTCATAAAGCAAATCATGCATAAACAAATCATGCATCTTTTGTAAACATAGTTCCGTTTATATTGTAAATAAATTCGTAAATCATTCTTCACGTCATTTAATCCTTTCATGGATCAAAACATTGTTCATAGATGTTCATGCCATGGTCATTATAATCCGTGACAGTGCCATTTTCTTAATCGACAAGATATCATAGTTCGTATTTGTTATCAACTTTAATACGTTGGTAGAGGGTCGTTTTCGTTAGATGCTAGCTTTAGGGTATCGATTGGATATTTCAAAATAAGCATTTCATAGTATAGTATGTCAAGTCATAAAATAAATCATGCATGAACAAATCATCCATCTTTCGTAAACATAGTTCCGTTTATATTGTAAATAAATTCTTAAATAATTCTTTATGTCATTTAATCGTATCATGGATCAAAACATTGTTCATAGATATTCGTGCCATGGTCATCATAACCCGTAATAGAGCTATCTTCTTAATTGACAATATATCATAGTTCGTATTTGTTACCAACTTTAACACATTGGTAGAGGGTCGTTTTTGTTAGATGCTAGCTCTAGGGCATTGATTGGCCCCCATTTTTAAGGGCGGTCATAGCAATCTGAGAGCCTTTAGAAAATTTATATCTTTTTCTTAAAATATACACATAAATAGATGAAAAATACTAAATGACATGATCAGATTCATATTTCATAACAAATTTATTTTCATCAAAACATTCACGAAACTATTTTTCATTATAAAACATGATTTTTATAACACATATGCGGTTCCATAAGTTTAAGAAAAGTATGATATTTCTACAAGCAAATTTTATGTGCAGAAAATATGATCGTTTGAAAAATAATGAATGTAAGATCTACTTCTTTTGTCTTAGACTGTTAAACTTCGCTAGGTGACTCCGTTAGACCTATTTGAAATATTAACAACAAAATTAATTTCTAATTAATAGTTTTAAATAAATAATTCGAGAAGACTTGACCGAGCGTATGGTGGTTTCGTGTGGATCTAGTCTAGATAATTCGCTTAATAAATCATACTCAATCAGGGCCAAGATCAATCAACATAGTTCATTAATGGGGGCTTCAGAGATATTCAATAGGGCCAAGGTGATCGGTCCAGTAGGTGGCTCGGGCACCAAAACAATTCAAGGCCTCTTTCCAAAGGTCAAATCGGGTCCGTAGATCAGATCGATAGGATCGGATTCACAAATCCATAGATCTTCTAGAGAGAGAAAGTAGAGAGCGGAGAGAGAAAGAGAGAAATCAGAGAAGAGGGAGGAATCCTTCTTTCCGTCTCTCTTCTTTCTTCCCTCTCGCTCGCAACAGGTGGCAGCTGCATGGCCCAGCTACCCACCCGACAGCAGCCTCGGTGGCTACAGCCTCGGTTAAACCCGACGGCCGACAGTGGCTAATCATGGTTGAAAGAGGAGATGAAGAACTCATACCTAAGTCCGGCGAGGCTTTCCAGTGATTCTTCCTGGCGACAAATTAAGGAGAAGATTCAGAGAAGGATCGTCAAGATCGGCGATGATTCTTGGACTCATTGTGGACGACTTTCAATGGAGGAGTTATATAGGTAAAATCCTAGAGTTCTAGTCGAACTCGGATTGTCTGGATAACTTTGATTTTCGGAGAAATCGGAGGAAGAAGGTTCCTATCGGAGTCTTCTTCACTGCATCGTGCCATAGGGCATGATGGCCTTGGGCATGGCCTCTTCGAGCTGGCCCACAAGCCCAAGGATTGGACTGGTCATTGTCGGGCTGGGCCTCAATGCAATAACCTTGATTTTTAGGGCTCGTGGGCCGGCCCAGAGTGGCCATGCCCAGCCCAGCCTAGCCCTTAGGCTTATGGGCCGACCCAAAGAGGTCAGGCCCAAGGCCATCGTGCTTTGTGGCACGATGCAGTAGAGAAGAAGACTCCGATAGGAGCCTTCTTTCTCCTTCTGATTCCGACGGAAATCAGAGTTATCGAGGCAATCCAAGTTCAACTAGGACTTTAGGATTTCACCTATTTAACTCCTCCATTATAAGCCATCCACAATGAGTCCAAGAATCGTTGCCATCTACTGGACCGATCACCCCAACCCTATTGAATATCCTTGAAACCTCCATTGATGAACCATGTTGATTGATCTTGGCCCTGATAGTTCGATTCATTAAGCGAATCATCTAGACCAAACCCACTCAAAACCACCGTACGTTCGGTCAAGTCTTCTTGAATTATTTTTTTAAAGTTATTAATTAGAAATTAATTTCATTGTTAATATTTCAAATAGGTCTAGAGGAGTCGCCTTGCGAAGTCTTACAGTCTAAGACAAAAGAAGTAGATCTTAGACTCATTATTTTTCAAATGATCATGCTTTTTGTGCATAAAATTTGCTTGTGGAAATATCATGCTTTTTTTAAAATTATGGTTCAACATATGTGTTATGAAAATCATGCTTTATTGTGAAAATTAGTTTCATGAATGTTTTGATGAAAATAGGTTGTTATGAAATATGAATCTGATCTTGCCATTTAGTATTTTTCATCTATTTATGTATATGTTTTAAGAAAAAGATATAAGTGTTCTAAAGGTTCTCAGATTGCTATGACCGCTCCTAGAAATAGGGGCCAATCGACACCCTGCAGGGGCTAGCATCCAATAAAACGATCCTCTACCAACAGGTTAAGTTGACTATGAATTTGTGGATAATAATTTTTTTTTGAATATTGAGAATTATTGGTTTAATATTTATGTTTGGATTTAGATGCTCTGAACCATTATTGATTGAATTTGATGGATAATGAATTTAGACTTTTATTTATTATATTTTGTTTGAGATCGATTTGAAGGCTAAATGTAATGTTGGCTTTGTGTTATCGTGGGTTGTACCTTTCAGTAGCATGGCCGTGTCATGCTCCGGATCTGGGGCGTGACAAATGTATTGCAAATAAAATCGTAAAACAGAGAGATTCCCGATCCGTCCTACTCCTGGTGGGAGTCGACTTTCGAGAGCCTAGAGAGGCTTCCTCCTCTATATAACCACCTACCTACCCCCCTTAGCCCTCTACTTCAAGCTCTATCCTTTCTTTTCCTCTCATTTTTTCCATTAAGGTCATGGTTTTCCGTCACTATGCTCGTCGGAAATCGGGGTCGCCAATGCCTCCGAAGCCGAGGTAACACTATGATCTTCTTCCATTTTTTTTGTTCTTTTTCCCACGTCTTGGAATCACGGCCGTCGGCCGATAAATTGGCCGATTGCTTGGGAAAAAGGATCTCTTATTTTGCTCTATTCTGCCTTCTCCTTTTTTCGACCACTACCTCCATTGGTGTTCGTCGCCGAGGCTTTCGACCATTATCCCTGACTAGATGCTGGAGCTCCAGTAGCCGACAAGCCGACTGGTGCTTGGTATTGATTGGATTACAAACCCCTACTTGGCCTTGTTTTTTTTGGCTCAATTCGACCGGCCGGCCGCAGCCATCGGCCGCCCTCTGCTGGTCGGCACCGCCGCCTGCTACTGCTGCTACCTCGCTGGACCACGGCATGACAACCATCAACCTGTAGCCCTTTCTCCTCTATTTTGCTAAGAAAGAAGATAAGAGGAAGAGAAGGCTCTCTTTCTCTCTCTTCTTTCTCTCTCATCTACCTATTTCTCTCTCTAAATGGAACCCATGGATCATAGGGGTCCCATCTACCATTCTACAGGTTCGAGTTAACCCTTGGAAAGAGGCCCTAAATTGCTATGGTGTCTGGGTCGCCTGCTAGACCGATCACCCCAACCTTGTTAAGTGTCTTTGGAACCCACTGATGAACCTGTCAAATGACATTGACCATGATCGAGTCCATACCCCATGATTCATTGATTGAGTTGCTTAGACCTGACCTGTCTGGAGCTGCTGAACACTGTCACTTGACCAATCGTCTCCTTTTCTTATTGTTTTAATTCGATTAAAATCATTGAACAGAAATTAATTTCACTTTTAATGGTTTTAAATAGGCTTAACGGATTTGTCTAGTGAAGTTTGACGGTCTAAGGCGAAAAAAGTAAGTAGATTTTGCATTCTTTATTGTTTTTCAAATTATCATATTTTTTTTTGCATAAGATTCGTTATGGAAATATCATGTTTTTTCTTAAAATTTTGGATCAACATATGTGTTATAAAAATCATGCTCTATTTTGAAAAATAATTCCATGAATGTTGTAATGACAATAGCTTTGTTTGTAAGATATGAATCTGATCATGCTCTTTAGTATTTTTATCTATTTATGTGTATGTTTTAAGAAAAAGATATAAGTTTTCTAAAGGCTCTCAGATTGCTGTCTGCTCCTAGAAATGGAGGCTAATCGATACTCTGGAGCTAGCATCCAACGAAAAAGACCCTCTACAAATGGGTTAAAATTGGTAATGAATACGAACTATGATATTTTATCGATTACGAAGATGGCTTTGTCACGGGTTATAGTAACCATTGCACGAATTCTGTGAGCAATATTTTGATCCATGATAGGATTAAATGATGTGAAGAATGAGTTACAAATCTATTTGCAATATAAACTTGAAACTATGTTTGTGAAAGATGGATGATTTGTTCATGCATGAGTTGCTTTATGACTTGTTTTAATATACCGTAATATAAAATGCTTATTTTGGAATATCCGTTATTTTTCTTAAATGATGCATTGACATGAAAACATTTATGGTTGATTCGGTAAGGTAGCGAAAGATTTACTTACTGAGTTGTGTTGTTCATATACCTCTATTTTTATTTTTCTCTCTCCAAATGAATAGGATCGATAGGAATGAAGGATGACCCAGGTTGGAGTTCGCGGTAGCAAGCTTGACGATTTTATAAAAAAAAATCAGTATTTAAAATTGACTATGAATTTGTAGTCAATGATTTTTTGAATATTGAGAATTATGGGTTTGGTATTTATGTTTGGATTTAGACGCTCTGAACCATTATTGATTGTATTTAATGGATAATGAAATTGGATTCCTATTTATTCTATTATATTTGAGATGGATTTGAAAGCTAAATGTAATGTTGGCTTCGTGTTATTGTTGGTTGTACCCCTCAGTAGTGCATCCATGTCATGCTCTGAATCTGAAGCGTGACAAATATGATATTAGAGCGGACCTGGCTCATGACCTATGCGGAATAGGAGACACTGCAATACGGATTCATGGAGGCTGACTACAAGCCAATCGTGGTGCTTGTGACTAGATTTGAATGAATTTGAACTCTTAGCCTGGCGATGTCGCCGGGGCTTAAACAGAGGGAATGTGTAAGTACCCGTGCGAGCGTATGTTTAGTTCCACATTAGTTATTCACTAGGTAGATCTTGGGTACTTGTATAGGATCAAAGAACCCAAATAATACCTTATGGCTAGTCATTTCGGATGAGATCCTGGATTGTTACAAATGATATTAGAGCAGACCCGCCCCATAACCTATGTGAACTATGAGACACTACAACATGGATCCATTGGGGCTGACACGGGCCGATCATGGTGCTTGTGATTACATTTGAATGGATTTGAACCCTTTGCTTGATGAGAACGTCCTGGCTTAAATGGAGAGAGCATATGAGGACTCGTGCTGGTGTGTGTTTAGTCCCATATCGGTTATTCACTGGATAGATCTTGGGTATTTATACAGGATCAAGAAATCCAAATAATACTGTCTGGCTAGTCTTTTTGGATGAGGTTCTGGGTTGTTACATACCTTGCTTTATATTTCATGCAGACAGGTATGCCATAGATACCTGATTCAGATATCTCATTCTTCTATATGTTTATTGTAATTACTGACATCTTGGGATATCGAGGGCAGTGAGATCAGAGACAAAGCGATTGAATGAGATGGTGAAGAGATGGTGAAGATGAGCATGTATCAACTCTGAGATAGCATAGAAGCAGAGGAAGCGTTCCTCCTTGTAGAAAGAATCCTCCACCCTTTCCCGGGTTATCATATTCTAAGGCATCCACAAATGTTTATGCAACCAACCGTACACTTAATATGCATGTATTTGCTTATCTGCTACCCTAGTTCTTTTTGACCATGCATGGGCATTATTCATTTGCATATATTTAAGTTGTCAAGCATGTAGTATGTATATTAGCCCTATTTTCCTATATTGGTGCCCACATAAAAATTTTATGGCACTCTTCTACAAAACAGATCTCACCGAACTTCACGTGTAGTTTCTTGCTAGTTTAATTGGACAGGTATGATACATGATTGGCACTCATTGACTTGGGAACAACAATTAAATTATTTTGTATATATTTGAATTTTAATTTATTTGAGTAAGCCAAAACCAATTTATGTGGTCAGGCCCCTGAGGAATTCTACATTTTAACAAATGATTTCTCCGAAATCTTACGTTAAATGTGTGATATTTTTGTCTTCCTTGCAGCTTCAGTTGAAGTATCATGTGGAAAATCTTCCATCTGAATCCAAGGAATGCAATGTTCAAGTATCCGTGGGAATTGCTTGGCTAAAAAGCACCAAGCATCAAAACAGAATCATAAAGAACATAATGTGGTAAGATACTGAACTCTTTTCTTTGAAAAATGCTTTTCCAGTTCTTCCATTCGCCTCAAGGAGATGTTCTCTCAAGTTGAAGAGGAGCTCTTGCATGGAAACCATAAAGATTCTAACTTTGAACCGAACCCTTCCAGTCAAGGGTGAAACGCAAGCATGGAGATTTATTGCCATTTTTGTTCGGTACAAGAAATTCAGAGGGCATGTGCATCTCGAGGGCATTGGTTTTGAGCTCTAGGTTTTCTGGCTTTGTCTGAGAAACAAAATGAAGGCTTTTGAGAGTTCTAAGCCAAGCAGAGATTGTCAATGAAGATAATGCAGATTACATCTTACCTCCAGCATGCACTGAGGTAATTGATATTAATTGATGAGCACAGATTCTCCAAGCTGGAAATGTCGCCTGTCTCCATCCCAATGCAAGAATCAGCTGTAGATCCTATTCATTCTCTATGGATTGCATTCTCTGCTCTCATGTTCTTTTTTGTTACAATCGCCTATATTGTAATCTGGAAGTGGACTTGTACTGGAGAATTGAAGATATCCACATTAAGAGTATGCAATGGAGGACTGCAAACCACTTTCCATAACCTGTTGATACATCATGGCGTAGATTTGTGTTCAGATCCCTGATGCATGTGAGCTCAGTGTATGAGTGATTACGATTAGTTGCAGCATATGCCCAACGTTGTAACAAAATAATCCCTCTGTAAACTAACTTCTGCCTGATGAAAATAAAGAGAAAGCAGGGTTCTGTTTGCCTTGACTGATTTGTAGCTGAACTCTGCTCACATGATGAAAATGAATAGAGGAATGTAGAATTATGGATTATGGCCTATTGTTTTTCCCCGTAAAGGGGTACAAGCTTCTTTAACATATTCTAATGGTACTGCCTTTATCCATGTGGTCAAAAGGAGGGCTTTAATAGCTGTCTTAGATCATGAACTCTGTTCTCCATTTAATTGCTTGCTGATCGAGATAGGTTGTAGCGCAAAAAATAAAAAAAAAACACACAAATCATTTAAGCCTTCAAATTCTTCCTTTTGTTTGGGAACTAAATGATTAGAATCAAAATGTGATCCAGCATTCTTTTTTATCTATATCATAGGGATTAGGATAATAATATGATGCTAACTTGCAATCAACATTCTTTTACTTAGCTTGAATATATATGCATATGTGTACATTTATATATTATTTTTACATGAAAGATATACTCCAATTGAGTTTTTAACTTGGGAGGAAAATTTAACCAATATCAAGGATTACTTTCACTTTTTTAATTGTTCATGGTGCTATATTTTAATAAGTTATAATCTGAATCTTCCTATGTTATTCTTCTCCAATAGGATCCCTTATCCAATTCAGCATATGCCATCAAAATCATTAACATTTTTATGTTCTTTATGCAAATCCGGTCTCACATCATCTTGCAAGCATCACCATCATAACAATTGGTAGTCTTTAATGCCAACATCTAGTAGCTCAACTGGTTGGCACTCATCTCTCCAAGTGATGCCTCACGTTCACATTTGAGCAGTGGCCAAAATATTATATTCTTCAAAAAAATCTAATAAATATTATACTCTTAAAAAAATCTTAAATTCCTCACAAATATTGTTGGCCATGCACTAAGTTCACTAGAGCCCTTGACCTATTTTAAGTCTAAGCCATGGTCATGGAATTGCAATTAGGATCTTGACTGCATAGACTAGAATCAACTATGGGTGCTGAAGTGGTGATACTTCATAGTTTATTTTTGTATTCTCAACCAAAAAATTGAAGGAAAAAAAACAATATTAGATAGTAAAATGTGACAAATTGGAGATGGTTTATGTAGGGTCTCTTACCATGCGACAAAAGGGGCCGATGAAACTAACAATTTATTGCGAAATGTAGCGGGTCAATTGATTATAGAGTTGCCGAGACAGCTCGACGGTGTGCGCATATGGAATATTTACATCTCATTAGAGATCACAGGTAAAAAATGTTTCTATTAACTAATTTGATAATTCTTCAAAAAAAATTTATTTTTTCTTAGAGGAGGCCATAACTAATCTGTTCCATAGCATATGAATCCTCCGCTAAACATCCCTACTCTTGACAAAGGTGGAATTTGTATCTGTCTCCAATATAATTATTTTACCTCCAATTGCAGTAAACTATTGATGAAGAAACTTCAATTTTAAAATAATCTTTTTTTTATATACATAACCCATTGTGAGTGGTAAAATTCATAAAATTTAAGCACACGTGAGATGCACGTGATCATTAAGCTCACTAGGGGTTATAGTATTAGAAGATTGCACTAATTATCATGATAGAAATAACCTTAAGACTCAATCCAAGACCCCAGTCGGTACCAACCACTCTAATGTAGGACCCGGTACTGAAAGAGAAGTCCTAAAATGGAGTCAGTGATGTAGGTCTTCGAACCCATTGCATAGATTATGACCATCCCTCGGCTCCGACCTCCGAGTACTTTCTCCACTCTCTTCCCTATCCATTTGTCTTCTTCGGCGCAATACCATAAAAAACCCTAATCGGAAATCTCTCTTCCACCTCCCAAGGTAACCTTTCCTGGCCAAATCTCGGATTCTCTTACTCCACCAATCACCGCTTTGCTATCCTAATCCTCATCTCTTCGTTTAAAAATTTGGTTCCTATCCGATGATTCGATGTGCTTTTTTATATGAATGCTTGCTTCTGATTTGATTCGATTTCTGTTCTTCATCGTAATTTGTTCTGGTTTCTGTAATCCTTTCAAATCATACGATGTGTAATTAGGGATCCGATTTCCTAAAGCTTTAGGGTTTTTATTGCTCAAAGGTGGCATTTTATTCCTTTCTATTGATTTGGGCGCTTTTTTTTTTTTATGTAAGTTCCAAATTTGGGTTTTCCTTCAGCTTCTCCGCTGCCGGAAATAATTTTCTTTTTGTGAGTTCACATGGGGTTTCATTGGTTTTTTGGGTGAATGGAACTGATTCTTTTCTTTCAGGCGGTGGAGCAGTTTTGAGAACCCTGGTATCAAATTAGGGTTTGGGAGCTTTTACCGGGTTTCTGTTTCAATGGGTAAGCTCCATACCTGTCGATTTGGCTGGATCTAACAGAGGTTTGATGTTCTCTAGATGGTTTGTACTTAAGCTTTTCTTTCTGAAGAAAAAAGACTGCATCTTGGGATGATTTTTTAGAAAGGAAGAAAGGAAAATGTATAGAGGGGGTCTCGATAGATTTAAGAAAGCCCAATCTTTGGAGCCATTCTCAGTTAGCCTCAATTCATCTTCCAAAACTACTTCAGCTCCTAAACCAGCCCACCCTCCAGTCCAGTCACTGCAGCCGCAAAATTCTCGCCTAACCCATACTCAGCATCAACAGCATGTCGCCTCGAAACCTACAGGACCTGAAGCGGTGGTTCCAGCTTTGCAGACCACTCAGGTTGGTGGAGGGCAATCCACCTGGCAGCCTCCGGATTGGGCTACTGAACCCCGTCCGGGGGTTTACTATCTTGAGGTGTTGAAGGATGGAGAGGTCATCGATCAGATCAATCTAGATAAGCGGCGGCATATATTTGGGAGGCAGTCCCCGACATGTGATTTTGTGCTAGATCACCAGTCTGTGTCACGCCAACATGCAGCAGTGGTTCCCCACAAGAATGGAAGGTTAGATATCTGAATTGATTCTAATTTTCTCCGGTTCCAGTTTCTGTGTACAGCTTGTGAAGTATATAAATTGAAGCCTTTTTTCGTACAACCTTGCATATTCCTTCATTTTTTTTTTTTTAATTATGATTGTTTATGAAAACAGTTTATGAGGATTGCTTTTTTAAATTGGAAGAAATTTATTATGTTGATTTAGTATTATTTTTTGGAGCTAGAATGTCTCCTCAGATGCCTGTACTTAATGTTTCTGCAGCATTTATGTGATTGATTTGGGGTCGGTTCATGGTACGTTTGTTGCAAATGAGAGACTGACTAAAGATAATCCAGTTGAGCTTGAAGTTGGGCAATCACTACGGTTTGCTGCTTCAACCAGAAGCTACATCTTAAGAAAGAATACAGCTGCTCTTTTTCCCACCCCAACACTTCTTGCAGAAATTAATCTACCTTCCCCTCCAGATCCTTCTGATGAAGATGCTGTGGTGGCATATAATACGATACTCAACCGCTATAGTGGTATTAGTCAATTGGATCTTTCATCCAAGTCTAAGCAATCTTCAGGCAATGTGTCAAGTGAAACTGATGATAACCATCTGTCAGGAAGGTCTGCCAAAAGAATCAGGAAAGCAAGAGTAGCATTTAAAGATCAGGTTGGGGGGAGTCTTGTTGAAATAGTTGGAATTTCGGATGGTGCAGATGTTGAGACTGAACCAGGTCCTATCGGTGTAAAAGAAGGAAGTCTTGTTGGGAAATATGAATCTCTTGTCCAGATTACTGTCATCCCAAAAGGAAAGGAGCAGGTGTCTCCAAGGGAAGACAGTACTTCTCCCAAGGGTGTTACTGATAAGCTACAACAGGTCTTGAACAAAGTTAAAAGCACTCAAAAAAGTGGGATTTATGATGATCTATATGGGGATTCCTTTTTTGGAAAGGTGGGCTCATCCTGGGCATACAAGCCAGATGGGCAGGCAGGTAACACCAAAAGCGTTGAAGAAAATCCCCTTAGTTCTGTGACTGAGAAAATCAATGGTAGTTCAGAGGATGACAGCGATGATCTTTTTGGTGACTAATGATGGCATATAACAGCTTGTTGTTCTCTTATCTGTTCATTGAAGGAGTCTCTATTGAGGTATGCCTCAAATACACATTTTTGGAAGCCATGGTGGTATATGAATGTTATGTAACTGAGAAATTTTGCTGTAGTTCCTCATGATTGTTTTTTATGGCATGACATACACCAGAAAGGTACGCTTGGCTAGCCAAAAATTATTCTACAGTGATATGTTTGGGCTGTTCTCTAGTGATGAACCTTTTACTTCTTTAAGTTACATTTTCTCTCATGAATTGGTATGGCTTGTGCCCCTGATATTTAGCATTACCTGATAGGTAGTTTCAGATTTTGATATGCCTCTGAGCGTTATTATGCCCTCAGGTTTGGCATTTTAGAATAGCACTTGCATAAAGCAGTTAGTACAACACTGTTTGTGTTTTCCATATTGATTGAGCTGGAGAAGTTCGGAACAAGGCATGCTCAATCTTTTTTTGAGTTTTATGCCAAGCTTCAGCTCATATTGTATCACAAACTTATTATTAGTTGATTCTGTCTACTATATGCTATACGTCGAGTTTGATTTTAAGAACATTGGAACCAAAGCACTATCTCTCAACTATTCTGAATTACAACTAAAGCAGCTAATTGAATCACTCTAAAGTCATGGTTATATGTAATGAGGCCGAATATTAGTTGGAATAGGTGGAAATGAGATTTGCATGATTTGTAAAATAAAAATTGTGAGTAATCAGGATGAACATGATAAAAACTAGAACGTTGAGATGGATCTGTGGAAAAACTACCATGGTGATGTAAGGATATACTACAAGAGGCATAGGAGCTAAATCAATTGAAGATCAATTGGTGAAGAATCAATCAAGAAGCTATGGGCATGTACAACCAAAATCTCAGGATCCAACGAGTGCTCAAGCTAGTCTCAAAGGGTCTAAAACAAGGAGAGGAAGGCCTAGGCTGGCATGCATAGAAGTTGTGGGAAATGATTTGGAGAAGCTTGAAATAACACCAAACCTGATCCTGAAAACAAATGGTTTGCAAAGAGCAGTCAGAATCCAATCCTAAATGTTCGGGACAAAATATGGTGGATGTGGTTTCATGGAAATTACATGTTTATTGGTATATTAGTGGGAAACCTTTTTTTTGGCCTCCTTGGTTGAAATGTTTTCACATACTTATCTCTGAGGCTAGGTTGGTAGATGGATTTAAGTGGAGGGCAATGAACGAGGTACCCGCAGGGAAATGTTCTTTGTTGTTTTGACTGCCTAGGTTAGGCACAATGGTAGGTTGTTCTGCAGTATTTTTTGTTAATTTTCAGAGAAATCATATGAACATCCATGCTACTCTGCTTTATCTGTCTTGCTTTGTCTCCAACTTTAATAAAAAAAATAGAAGCAAATTAGAGAAAATGATTTTACCAGTATACTTGATGATCAATTTTGATCAAGAGCATTCCTTGATTCTGTTTCAGTTTCTATTTTTGTCACTGCTTTAACAAAAGGTGCATATTATTATGAAATTTGATCATCCATCTATTTTATTTGCTCACTTGATATCCGGTAACTTTGGTTATTTCGTTTTCACATGACCTGGAATGCTCTTATCTTATGTGGTTTTAATCTATATGATTTGAAGTCCTCCAATGAGCATGACTTTTAACAAAAAGCATCATTTATAGCACCTGCTAGAGTTTTGGACAGAAGTTTATTTAGAAGCAGAGTGAAAGCCTGATATTTACGTCGTAGGTTTTGTTGCACTTCAGATTCTTAGGGTAAACTCTCTTCCTGATCAGATATTGTGATCCTTAACATCATGTGGGATGTTGTATAAGATCTTTTTCAATAAACTTTTAGAGGATGGATTGCACAGTATTCCAAGCAGCTCATAGGGAGGCAAACAGAGCAGCTAATTGGAATGCATCATTTGTTGCTCATCACTCTGGCGGCTTTCTTTGAAACAACTATGAGACCATTCCCCCACCCCTAATCAATCTCTTATTTTCTGACTTTATTGAATGTATTCATCCCAGATCCATCCGACCTATCAAAAGAAAGAAAGAAAGAAAGAAACTAAGTTTGGTGGCATTCCACTACCTCCCTTCTGCCTTCAATTCCTAATGAACATGTCTTCTTCTATCTGTACATTCTTCGAATGGTGATCAGTCCAAAATCTGTATTTGCCTATGCTGGATCCCTTGATCATTAAATTCCGCTCTAGTATCATTTATTTTGGAATAATATAGCACCCAATATAAAATTCCTTGCCACCAAGGTGGTAGCCTGGTGGTAAGGGGGCGATAATTCCGCGTTGATTAAATTAGGGGACCGGATGCTCCACGCCTAGATGGCTCGCTGACGGTTATGCTTTCCTTTCATCTGTACCAAGGTGGCGCTGGGGTGACATACCCACACGTGAGGCGGTGAGCCTAGTGGGGTGAGCCCGCGGGTCGGGGAAGGCATGCGAAAACCTGCGACCTGTATCGAACATTTCCTGATGGAAGGGAGGTCCAGTGGGGGCTGCTACGCGGGTGGGCTGGTCCCTCCCCCTCCCCTCCTAATCGAACCACCCAAAAAAAAATAATATAAAATTCCTTGCATTGTTTTGGCCGTTAACCAACTTGTGTAATCACACAGGTTTCTTTCCCTCTGACTTTTAGACTTTGGGTTTGACTTGGAGCGCCTATTATTTGGTCTCAATTGACATGAACAAAAGCTCCCAATGGGGTTTCTAGTCCTAACCTTGTTGCACTGATATTTCTCCCCCTTCCCAGTAGGGGGTTTCTTCAAGGCTACACTAGGTTGTTCCCTGGTTTGTTCATTTATTATGTTTGTTAAGTTGCATTGTTAGGTCATAGTGTTTTCTTCTCATAGTAAAGCACCAGCTAATATAATTAGTCAGCAGTTGAGTATAAAGCTTCATGATTTAAAAGCTAAGACCCTCAGCGGTCGAGACAAAAATACTTATAACTCATCTTTCAACATGATGTAGATTGTCTCCTGAACCTTAGCTGTAAAATATTAATTAAATGTAGGATAAATCTTCACAAAATTTGAGTGGGTTTACAAAATCCTACGGGTAAGAAATGATTTAGGGGGTCCTCAAACTTTTTTCTTTTTTGTGGCAATCAAGCTTAGCACGCAGCTCCTGCAGAACTTTCCATGGGGCATGTATTTACAAGAAGTCAACCCCAAGCGAATTAAAGATTATTGTGCAAACATTTGAAATCTCTACTGTTATATGAAGGAAAACTCCTGCGATGTGTCTGACTAGATGTTCTATCCAATGTTGATATTATCGCAAGTATGTTGCACTACTAAATGCACCCCACCTCAGTTTCTCTCTCTCTTTTACTCTTTATTTAAGACAGAAACTGGTAGGGCACAAATCATCTAACATAAAAATGAAAACATCAGTCTCGGCACCAAAAGGACTACATTGAAGAGCACCTGCTTATGTTTCTGCTGTCTGGCCAACTGCAATGATCCCTTTTGAGTCCAATAACTTTTGCATCTGATTCTAGTCAGGCTTTTTTACGAAATCTGCTAAGCTAAAATGAGGCTAGACGGCTAAAGATGGGGCTAGACGATTCTAGTCGGACTCATAAGCATTGTACATGGTTCATACAGAGGGGAAGGAGAATGTATGATATTATTACCTTGTGGAATTTAAGTTTTTTTTTTTTTTAAATGAGAACTTGATTCATAACATAAGAATCCTTCTTTTCCATTCAGAAATGATTGAAATAGCGATTTAAGTTCCAAGTTGTTTCTGTTTTTCCACGTTAACAGAGAAGAAAAAAAAGGATGTGAGACCATTTTTTTTTGCCTCATTTACTCGTTTATTTCTTTATACGTATTCGTAGCTTAATGCATTATGAGGGGAATAGTATATGTCAACTTCGTTCGTTGAAGATTGAATTTTGTTTTTGGATTTTATTATGGAACTCCCTATTTTTAGACCCACCAAAGAAATCCCTTTTATTTTATTATAGCGAAAAAAAGTTCATTCACTCTTTTTTTTCTCCCCTTGTTAATTTGAGTACAATGATGCGTTCCGTCCACCGATCTCATTTCCGTTTTCCCAATAGCGATAGTACTCATGAGAGAATAACCTCTTGTCCATCCTTCTCCAGATCCTAATGGCTGTCATCCGCCTTTCATTCTAGCAAATGCTCTCCAAAGACGGTATCTCATATTTACAGGAAAGGCAATCAGCCCACAAATTGGATTGCCTCCCAACAAGCATCGCACAATGATATCATACTCATCGAATCTGGGCTCTTTTCACCACAATTTCAGAGCATCTTAATAGCTCATGCTACGTTTTGTCTGTTGTTTTCTTGTAATTCAGCGTACTTTCCTTTGTACCAAAAAAAAAAAACCCTCCAAAGATGGCATACCCCATACCCATACTAGGAGACTAGATTTAAGTGTAGAGGACGCAAAGACTAAATTACTCACCGCCTAAGCACATGGAGTTTGATGGATGTACGGTTTGCGAAGAGATCGTTTTGACAAAAGAATATCGAAACAAAATAAGAACCTATTTTTTTTTCTCGCACAAAGCTGAAAGTGTCCCTAAAATCTCGGTGGCCGATTAATTCGTAGCGGACCTAAACCGCAACGCAGCGCGTGGGATCCGTGAGTCCACGCGGGTGGGCTGGTTTTGGAAATGCCCCAACGGCTAAATTTCCCTCCCTCCACTTCCAACATCTTCCTCCTTCCAAACAGGTGTGCAGCTCCCCTTCGCTATAGGACTCTCAACCCCCCATCCCCTCCTTCTCAACCCTTTCCTCCAATTGCCCATCTATCTCTCTCTCATGGATTATCACCAAAGGTCCCATCTCCCTCCGCCACCGTACATGGTGCTCGCGGAGCAAGGGGGTGACTCGCCCCTCCGACCTCCGCCCCACCGCCGAAACCTTCCTCGGTACCACTCCCACCGCTCCAGCAGTTCCTGTAGCTGCAGATGCTGCTGGTGCTGGTGTTGCTGCTTCCTCCTGCTCGTTCTCGTCATCGTCATTGCCATCACTGCCTACATCTCTTTGATCATCAAGCCTAGGGTGCCCACGTACGCCGTCGACGACCTCTCCATCGGAGACTTAAATCTCAATCCCGCCGCTCTCACCATCCGCACCAAGTTCATCGTGACAGTACGTGCCAAGAACCCCAACGGCATGATCGGGATCTGGTACAAGGATGGCTCCCATGTCGTGATCTCGTACCGCAACACATCGCTGTGCTCCGGCCGCCTGCCGAGCTTCTACCAGGGGCACCACAACACGACGGTGATGCGGGTGGTGTTGGAGGGGCAGAGCAAGCTTGGAGCTGGGGTCCATGGGGTGCTCGAGGAGAACCAGCAAACGGGGCGGATCCCACTTGACGTGTTCGTGAGGGTGCCCGTCGGCCTGCGGGTCTTTAACATGGACTGGCGGCAGGTCACGGTGAATGTCACCTGTGCGCTTGTTGTCGACGGCCTATCGCCCAACAAAAAAGTCGGCATCAAGTCTGCAGATTACAAGGTGGACGTGGATTTCTAAATCCTGATGATAAATCCGTCATGAGCGCTTGTGTTAAACTAGCCTTGCCGGCCACATCTAGAAGTTATATCCATGATATTTGATGTGCCTCCCGAAACAAGGAACAGCTTACCTTTATAACATCTGAATTCAGGCGGGGCCTCCTACAGTCCAATTGTAGGTAGCTAGGGATTGGCATGAGATATGAGTGAGCTTTTAGGGATGAGAGTTTAAATCCTTGTATGATGTAAGTCCAAGTGTTCCTTGACTAAGAAAGCAAGGATTTTGCTTTAATGGCTGATTACTTCTCAGTTTTTAAGAAGAAGGCTTAGCATAATATAAATGAAACTATTCAACTTGGAAAAAATAGAAGTTCTATGAGATTGTCATTAAATTGCCTTTTGTTTTGTTGAGCGGCATAGTTGAGTTACCCAAACATATTCCTTTACTAGATTCTTTGCGTATGTTAGAGAGAGAGAGAGAGAGAGAGAGAGAGAGAGAGAGAGAGAGATTTTTAAATGTTTTTAATGCCTAAGCACCATCACAGGGTATCTAGATAATGATAGTTTTTGTATTGGATTTTTGTCTTTTTAAGAGATTTGGTGGGATGCCACTGTCTAGGATCATCAACCGCCGGACCTCTCCTCCACGAGGGATGCTAACTAACTGGGCTAAGCATTGTTTGGTGCTAATATCCAACTATAAGATTTCAAAATCATCTTTATGAAGAAAAAAAAACTTTGCAAAACTCATATCTAATTTTATGCACATTTGACATTCTGCGACCGTAAGGACTATTGTCGAACAGGTTGAGGGTGGCAGATAATGGGCAATCAGGTTACCACCGGTAGTGAGGACCGGACATCCCCAAGGTGGACTAAGGAGTTTCCGTCGTGCTCGGGAGTGATCCAAGGCCACCACCGGCAAGTAATGTGGACTAATCATAGGATCTTCGACGATGAGTTGGAGAACCTCCAATGCTAATTCACCAAGGTTTTGGAGCTACTGACGAAGAGGGTGGAGACTTCGAGGCCTGGGAGTCTGTGGTGTTGATTGCTCGGAGTCTTGGTTGGAGGGTGCCACCCAATTGCGCTGCTCGAGATTTCAAGGTGAGGGGAAGCTCGACTATGATGTGGAGTCCTACCCCATGCCAGAGAAGGTCAGCATGTTCCATTTCAAGAAGGTGGACCGGAACGTTGCTATGGCCGGCAGCCCATGGTTAGTGGCAGGCCAATTGATGACCATGGAACCCTAGGTGCCCGATTTTGTCCCGAGTAAAAATGTCGTCAAGATGACCATTGTGTGGATGCGATTGTCATGCTTGCCCTTCGAGTATTGGGGGAAGGAGACGATATGGGACATCGTAGCTATAGTCGACCGCCCACTGGCGCTTGATAGCTTTGCAGACCAGTTGAAGAAACTGAGGTGTGCCAGGAAAAAGATCGAGATTGATGCCCTAAAATTATACAAGAACATTCCGGTGTTCTGCTATTGTTGCAGAAGGATCAACCACAAGGATGAGGTGCGCTACTTTTTCTTTCCCTCATCGGCAGTAGGAGGTGGTGATCGGAATGGAGCTTATCCGACCCCGATGGTTATGGAGACAGGCAAAGAGTGCTTCAACGGTGGAGGAGGAGCATCCTGTTGTGGGGAAGCGCCTGGTATTTGGACCATGGTTGGCCACAAAAAAAATTCGGCTGCCTAGAGTTCCTAAGGAAGGGGTGAGGCTGAGAGAGGAAGCTGAGTTGACCCCAAAGTCAACATTGGGGCTGGGTTCATCTTAGTCTGGGTCGAGTTCCTCCTAGAATCGACCGAGTTCATCGGAGTCTCCACCGGATTCAAATGGGTACTAGTAGGCATCCAAGATGGCGCGACGAAGATCTCTGGCGAAGGCCACCACGACAACGAGTCTTGTCTGTCAGATGGTGAGCAAAGTCAGCCCAATTCTGGATTGGAGCTAGGCTTCAAGTCGTGGGAGAAAGCGGGCTAGCTTGGTGGAGGTGGAGGTAGGCAACTAATGCAGCCTTTCATAATTTCCTCATTCGAGCTGAAGCTAGCTAATGCAGCCTTCCCATAGCTGCCCAAAGATCGTGGGTCTAGAGTACTAGGCTTACGAGGAAGTCAAGCTTTGGGCCCAAGACCACGGGTCTTTATTCTCATTATGACGGTCAATAACACCAAGAGTTTGTCGTAGTTTTAGACGTGTGACATGTATCATTTATTCAAGACGGATGAATTTAATGAAGCCATAATCCCATCGTTCATAATCCTAACTTTTCGAAGTTGTTTCGGTGTTTTGCATACATATATGTTTATATATAGTATATATATTAGTGTGTGTGTGTATATATATATTAATTCTAGTTTTAGTTTAAGTGGATGAAACTGTCTTTTCTTTAGCTTTTGCCTACGTTTCAAAAGCGAAACTTAGAACTATGCTTCTATAAATTTCATGACCAATGGAATTTCTATCCTTACAAACCAACCTTTGTGTGTGTGTATGTATATGTATATGTATGTATATATTAATTTAAATTTTTATATATATTAGTTTATTTTTTTAATTAAAATCACGCCGGGCAAGCTCAACCATGGATAGGGGGTAGCCCCGTGGGCCCCAATGAATAGAGTTGGGTGCTCATTGGATCATTTGATGGTCCAATGCAATGCCTAGTTTTCATCTTGTCGTGAGATCCATGAAAACATGATCGCATATAATGCACCTGAGCATAAGTGATCGCATTCCGTTTTTCATAAATCGGAACATGAGATTTGAGGATCAACGCCGCATCAGACCGTCAAACGTTCCCACGAGCGCCACTCAACTCGCCTCCCCTATGGAATGGGTCAAAAGGGGTGCAGGGAGAACTAAACGCATCATGAAATCTTGTCCCCAGGTGGACGGTTCAGATCGTTTTGATCGTATTATTCTATTCTGGAGCCGCGGTTACCGGAGAACGAAGTTGGCGCCCGGGCGGTTCTATGGCAATGAGAAAAGGCCGCGGGCCAACGACCGTTGAGGCCAGATCTATTGTTAATTCCATGTGTTCCCATGGAATATTTCAACTTAAACGAAACCGATAAATAAGGCAAGCAGGGGATCATATCTAGAAATATCTTTGCCAAATGAAGCACTGTCTTTATTGGGGGAATGTGTTAAGCTAATGAGTTTAGAAGAACAAGCGAACTGGTCCTTGCTCTATAACGGGCCACCGAAAATCTTCTCTTTTTCATGACTTAGATTTGGCTTTGCATTTGAATTGGACCCAAGGTCCCAAAGGGCTTGGCTATTTACCAGCTCTTTCTCCGAGAACCCCTGGTAAGTAATTCTTTCTAGTGCTCAGTTTATTTTATTCCAATTTTTCCTTTCATTTCATTATTTGTTTTTCTTATTCAATCATTCTATTCCCACATCGACAAACTCATTTTTCGAAATCCAAATCCAAAAGTACCCATTATATGACTTCACTAATGAATCACCTTAGAGCATTCCTCATTGTCATAATTGTCTAGCATTTAGAAATACCGAATTAGAAACTGGCGTCATGGAACTCTTTTTCTTGCCAAAGACATAACTGAGTTTCTCATCCATTGTTTCATTTCCCATGGACTCGCAATTGTAAAGCTTTTTATCCAACTCCACATTTCAATTTTTGGGCTAGAATTGGCCTTGGTGCTGTTAAAAATTTATTAACCTTTGCAGATAGACAAATGATCTAAATTCTAGCTATTATTCAAATTTAGCAAAAGAAAATGCTACTTACCATTAGAAAAACAATTAAAGGTACTATTCTAATTGAAGACCCAACATTTTTGATTTTTACCACAACAAATGCTGTGCTGTGGATGCATTGCTTCATGCAATAATAGTTTACTGTATTTGATAGAGGCGTTAATGACGACGGAAGAGTTGAAGCCCGCCAACATTGTTGTGCCGGAGAATTCTTTAGAGGATGATAAGAGCACTCCATTGATGATGATCGGCTCACCGCGAGCAGGAACCGGTCGACGACTTCTATCCAAGCAGTCGAGTCAGAGGGCGAGCTGCTTGTGCTCTCCGACCACCCACGCCGGATCTTTTCGTTGCAGGCTCCATAGAAGTTCTCTCCACCACAATAACAGCCGTTCCGTCGGCTCGGGGCTCTCAGAGTTGGCCAACAAATCGCCACCCAATGGGAGTTCCGTGGAGGCAGGATGATCTTAGTTCTTCATTGCTTCCCAACATCCACCCCATGAAATCAAACGAGAGGACATAGCTCTTACCAATCTATTTACTTTGTTCATATCCGTGGGGAAAGTTTGAGTTTCTCATTATCCATACATGTATATAAAGACAACATTAGGTATGTATTGTATGGTTTATTTAATGAAGCATGCATGAATTCTATCTCGTTTCTATCATCCTTTTCTAGCCAGCCAACTTCATGCTCCTATTTTTTGTCATCATTGTCATCGAACTTTGGTGCATTAGTTGATTCATTTATTTTTTTTAATCTAAATTTTGAATATTATTCCTAGCATTACCTTGTCTTCAATCCGACAGCACCTCAACCATCCATGCAACCAACAACTTCACCACCTTACGATTGTCATGGTGTGACCCCATGACGACCGTGCCGGCTTGACAGAATGCTCTGCACCACTTTTCTCATGCAACATGCCATCATTCTTTCAGCAAATCCATTTAGGGCCATAATTTCAGGTTGTTCGTGTGCTTAGGCTTGAGGTCACATTTGAGTTGGTAATGACATCTATGGACACTCAATTAAAGTATTTCTAAAATATCTGCTTTCTCGCACATGTACTTTCATCGATGATGCTCTTGCGCCCGCTTTAGATTCTGGCAACCAAGCAATAAACAACTGTTTGGCCTGTGGGAATGTCAAACCATCTAGGATCCTAATTAATGAATACTCATGGATTAACATCTATATGTGCTCGACCAATTTACCTAAGTTAAGGACCAAATAATGGGTTCTTGATCACCTAACAACACTTCGTTCGTTTTTGACATGGACAAGACCATCAGATACATATCTTTATGTGGCATTGTAAAAGATATGATGGAGATGGTTAAATTAGGTGTTCCTTCTACGTACCTTGTTTCATTTTGGGGACAAAAGCCTGAAGGCAATTGCATTCATATAATGAAAATTACAGCTAAAAGCGTTATCTCGTGTTATGAGTCAAAATTCCATACGCAGAAAATTGTCACTGAGGCAAGCATATATGGCCAGTCAAAGAGCTACACAAGTACCTTTTGTGAATGTATGGACAAGATCATATCCTGTTCACATCAAAGCATGCATGCATGGATCCTGCTCAACTATATATCCTATATGCTGAGATGGTTGCAGTTAAAATAATAATAAAAAAATTACATGAGGAGAGCTAAGATCACCCCCTCCGAACTTTTATAGCTAACGTATGCTAAGTTTCAGTTCCATTGCTTTCCCCGCATTCTCTTACTTCTGCTTGTGAGGTAACATGAGCAAAAAAGCATTACAAATTAGTTCGGATGGCATCCACACTTGAAGTTTTGATAGAATTCTTCGTTAGTAGATTTTGCTGAATTATATCTCCCAATGAAATTACTTGGCCTACTTGTTCGCTGTATGTCCACATCAGAAACAATACAACGATAAGTGTTGGATTCGATGTGAAGAAGACTAAAGGTTGACCTTTTATTAAAGTAGGCACGTGAAAGCCAGGAATCTTCTCAAGAGAGATGAGCTCCATTTAGACCTTTTCGGGATTAGACAAAGAGGATGGCAAAGTCGTTGATTATATGATAGCATTTGAATGCTAAATCCAAATGATCAATCTATACTCAGATATGGTTGTCATGCTTTTAGACCCTATGATGGGATTGAGGAAGCATAAATATCCCCGTGAAAATATCGTAATTCTCACCAACTGGTTTGAATTTACTATCAAATTAAAATGCTATCAAATTTATCACCAAATAGGCTTGACACCACCTTATATACATATATAATTGGAGAGATAGCAGCATCTCATTCTTAGGATTTCAGTCGTAATATCAACATGACAACATCACACAAAGGAGAAAAAAAAGGGGAGAAAATCGGAACTGAGGTATTAACAATCCATTACAAATTATACTAAACACTGCTTGCTACCTCAATATCAGTTGTTTCTCATCTAAAGAGGAAGAAATGAAAAAAAAAACCCTCTCAAATCAATCAAACGATTCTTAGCTCTTTGAGTTGTAAGATTTTTTATGTCCCACATGCATGACCAAAAATGTTGAATGACTTTTAGTTTATTTGACTGTTATGTTATTTGGCTCTTTCAATTCCTCATAAAGTGTGTTAATGCTCATAAAGTATATTAATGGCCATAAAATGTGTTAAGGGTCAAATTTGTGAGAAGTTAATTTTCTCGAGAGTTTTATGGTATTAAAAGGTTGGAAATATGGTCCTCTCTCTACCCTATAAATGAACACTATCTCCATCATTTTGGCGTATCTGAATTGAGGGCTAAGTGAGAGAAATCATTTTTCTAAAAAGTGTCTACTCTAAAAATTTCAACAACAAGAAGAAGACTTACTCTTATGGATTGCGGTATGTCTTCTAAATTACTTGAGCCTTATGTTTATATTTGTGAAAATCATAATAGTTGAAGGTCATGGGATTTATGTTTATTAGATCTCTTATGTATTTAGATCCATCTTATTTGTTAACATGAATGGCAATAGGATGTTCCATTCAACTTACATTCACAACCAATGAATCATTACTTAATCTGTTACATTGGCTTTTCATTGTATAGTAGCTAGAAAAGCTCATGAACCTGCAACTTCGAAGAATTACAAAGCCTGCGATGATAAAAAACCATGAGATTGCCATACACACCTAGCAATTTTACCATGAAGGAGGTAGTTCGCATAGGCAGCGCAAGCCACATATTTGGACTAATGCCCGCAAGTGGACATAAATGCGACGGGAAGTAAGAGGAAGACAGCAAGGTAGGCGCCAGCGGGTCGTCCTACTCGGAGACACGGTGAGATCGGCCCGTACGGGCTTCCAGACAACCTCGACCAAAAGAATCGACGCTATCATCCCTGTCGAGTGGACTTGAGATCCGTTTGGCCTGCCACCGTGATGCCAATGCGCGACGAGCGAGAGGTGCAGAAGGAGTCACACGCCCGACAGCGATATCCGGATCCTGAGGGGGATGGGACACAGAATATACCTAGTTAGTGGGGTGGGAGGGGACGATGATGGGTGTCCACAGTGGACCTTTCTCCTCCTTCCCACGCTTTATGGAGTAGCTCCCACTTTGAGGCTTCAATCATAGAGCACCAACAGAAGGCCCCTTTGGCCTTTCAATGAGCTCATGATACCCAGATGAACAATAGAATGGTATAGTGTTGGTGTGTTATATGAGCACAACAAAAATCTGCCCAAGTAGTCTCGTAGCCATCGTTTCTTGCCACTCCTTTTTTCCCCATTTCTTTTTCTTTTCTTCTTTCTTTTAATCAACTTATGGTGTTCCTTTGACAATGGCAACAAGAGTCCTACCTACTAGGTTTTGTAATCATCTTAATAGACCACCCATTTAACTGGTAGAGCACAACTCTCTCTCTCTCTCTCTCTCTCTCTCTCTCTCTCTCTCTCTCTCTCTCTCAAATGAAGGGAATCTGTATGAGACTATCTTGGGATCGATTGAAGGAAATCTCTCCTTTGGCAGCAATCCTTGACCTACTTTCTACCTATACTTCAGGTGGGCTATGCATGTAGGACTGGACAAGTTCCCTACCTTTCCTCTCCCTCCCTCCCTCCCTCTCTTCATCCCACACTCCCCCCCTCTCCCACCTCCCTTCCTCCACGCAAATATCTAATGATATATTTACAGCTCATCTCAATTGAAGGAACTGATATGAGGAAAGGTTGGGACTGGGGATCTCGATGAGCGTCTCTCCTTGACAACCATCTTATCTTCTGCACTTCAGGTAAGCTTCTGTTCAAGTCTAAAAGATCTCTCTCTCTCATGCACGCTGGCTCGCTCGCTCCCACACAAAGCAACTTTTCTTTCCTTCAAAACTCTCACAGCTACTTCATGTTTCAGTTACTTTGCCAGTTCTCAACAGTACTTCTTTTCTCTTTTTATCTGTGTATATTTAAGTTATATTATGCCTCATGTTTTTGTTTAATTTTGTTGCCATCGCTGGTGGCGGTGGTGCTGATGGCCGCATGGCAGTGGCAGTGGTGGGGGTATTGGAAGGCTATGAAATTATAGGCTGTTATATATTTACCATATGACAAATTTTCTGGCAGTCCAACAGCAGCCCTGCCATCCATGCGATCGATGTGGTTGTCGTACCATCCATAACAACCACTTAATCTTTCCTTCCTTCGCTTATTCGGCAAAATTCTCAGCCTACTCACATATTGGTGTTTCCAAACTCAGATGAACCAACTTTATTTTGCTGATCATCTGCCTGTTGGAAACCCTAACAAGTTTTTTCTTATGTCTCATGTCTCTGAGAGAGACATCAGATATGAAGTCTCTGCAAGCAAATAGCATGGTATAAATAGCTACTGATATAGATTTTGTATCCATCAGCGGACATACCATCTTTCAGTGAACCAGTTGATCAGGTTGTCTCAACTGGTTTCCTCTGAACTTAAATGGACCAGTGCATCCCAGGTATATATGTTCCTCAGTGTAGATCATGGAGATCTGAGATGGTCAGTATGATAACAATCTGCACATCTCTTCTACATATGGACTCATTATTAGGTGGGTGATCTGGATAGAGGAAAGTGGAATCTTCTTTCTATTTCTGGAGTCTTCAATTTTTGATTTCCAATTATCCAGTCTTAATTTTGAACTTATATTCATTCCTCACGAACATATAGACAGGACAAGGTTGAGAATACTCTAAATTTGGTGTTTATTAGCCGTATTTTTGACAGATCATGAAGATTTTTTCGTTCTTTTTCTCCCCCCATTTTTAAACTCAAAATTGTAATGTCTATATTTGATTAGCAATACCAACTTCCATGAGCAAGCATGCTCTGGAGCTTTTTTATCCCAAATCTTTGAACTTGAAAGTAACTTACAGATCTTTTTTCCTTTTTTTAAAAAAAGAAAAGGCGATAGGTTTTCTAGGGTACCCTTTTTATAATTTTTTATGTTAGAAGATATCTAAACTATTCAATAGATTATGATATTTAGAATATTTTATTCTTAACAGATTAGCAGCATGTTAGCTATATGTCACCAACCTCTCCACTTTTTCACCTTCTTTTGAAAACAGTATTTTATTTATTTTCTATTCTGACTTGACCGAACCAAGTCAGAGGAAAGTTGGCCCATCCTCGCTTTCGTTATCATCTTTTCAAAAGAAATAATTTAATATTTTTTTTCTGAAACCCGATTCTTCCTCGGAGGCTGTGCGCGGCGGCGGCGGCGGCGGCGGCGGCAGCCAAGAGGGAGGAGAGGAGGGAGTGGAGGTGGTGGAGGAGAAGGCAGGCGAGATGATGAAGGTAGCTCGCCTTACAGCTGGAAACACCGATTTGGTGGAGCAGGGGTGAGGTGAGGGAAAGGATGGCGTTGGAGACGGCGCCATACTCACCACCGTCGAGGGGGAGAGGCGATCCCTTGACCGGAGGGGAGGATGCCGCGGAAGATAGGCATGACGAAGCTGGGAATAGGAGAACCAGCGGAGGGGGCTTCATATAGGCTCAGGAGCGATGGAGCTGGCGACACCATGGTCCATGGGAGAGGCAGCAGTGATGGGGAGGAAGTTGAGCGCGGCCGTCGTGGCCACCACGGTGACTAGGATATGAGGTGGTGCAGGAGAAGAGCTCCAGCGGCAGCCAGGATGGCATGACTCCAGAGAGCTCCTAGGTCTCTTTCCATCGCACCTCCGCTCCCTCTCCCTCCCAGAGAAGACCCTCCTCCTTGCTTGCCTCCTCCACTCCCTCCTCCCTCCCGTTCCGGTGCCGCTGTCGCCGCCCACCACCGTCTACACCTCTGGGACCAGGGTAGGGTATCAGGGCTAGGGGTCCAAGGGGCTTCCAAAATGCCCCTGACGTTCAAAGAATTTAGCGCACCGCCTGCCATTTTTAAATTCCAAAAAGCCCTTGAAGTTCAAAAATACCCGCAGAGCAAAAAAAAAATACATAATGTGACATAGAGATGAACGTAGTGTTAGGCCATATCTACGTCCTATTCGCCTCTCATATACATGAGCAATCTTTTGAAGTACTGTTGAAAAACCCAAAAGCAACCGGCAAGTCGAGCAGCTCAAATTGCCTCTTCCGTGAACCAATTGTTGGTTCCAGCTCATGTCAGCATGGTCTCATTTGCGGAAAGGCCATTTGATACTAGGAGGGGCACTATTTTGCAGGAGGTGAATGGGGACCCAAGAGGTGAGAAGATGATGATGGGATCCTCGTGGGATGAGAGCTGGGTTATGTACTATTCCATCCCAAAGTAACACAATACCAAGTGGCATGGGGTCTGCTCTCTCTAAACCCCACCACTGGCATCTAAATCTAGCTTTGAAGAAAACTTTTCCGTCCTTATTCTTTTATCTCTGGCTGAATCATTTAACACGAGCTCATATGATGATGGGCTCCTTTTCTTTTCATATGTTCATCTTTTTTAGTTGGGGTTGGGTAAATGATGGGCTTTCTCAAGACAGCAATGCTTCAAGGTCCCATCTGGTTTTTTATATTGCCTTTGGCCTTTTCCTCCTAGCAGTAAAATGACATGTAGAGAGCTAACCACGACATACCTATATATAGGGGACCCCAAAACTCCTCAAAATCCTTATCTTTAGATTTTGTCTGCAAAAAAGTGTCTCACATAATAAGGTTCAAACAAGGCAGGCTCTGTCACTGATGTAGCCAGCGTGATGTTAATTCTTATATGGGTGATGGTTAGGTTGTCTGGGCCACAATTCCAGTCACACCTCACTAAAGGTTGGGTGGTGGGTCTAATTATCCCCCCCCCCCCCTTTTTTTTTTGATAAAGGGTCCAACTATCTTTGAAGAGGTGACCTGATATCACCCAAGGTTGGGTGGTGGATCCAATTCCAAATCCCTGATATCTCGAATTTTGTCGTAAGGAACAGGTAATTGTTGGAGTATAAGTTTGTGGCTTTTATGTTGAAACGGATTTTCTTGTTAACAAAAATAGGAACAGATGAGCTGATTAGATTTCTAGTTGTAACAACCCAGTACCTCATTCAAAATAGCTAGTCAGAAGATATTTTTTTGAAGTTTCATGATCCCCAAGATCTATCCAGTGAATAACTGATGTAGGACTAAACACACGTCCGTACAGATCCTCACCTCACATATTTTTTTCCATTTAAGCCCAGACATCCTCATCAAGATAAAGGTTAAAATAAATTTTAATCTAATCACAAACATCACAAGCACCATGATCGGTCTATGATCAGTCCCATTGAATTCGTACTGCAGTATCCTCTAGTCTACGTAGGTTATGGGTTGATACCATTTGTAACGACCCATCAAACATAGAGAGCAGCTAGAGAGAATAATATTTCGGGGATGGTGTAAGCACTTCTCTTTTTTTTATATCATTAATACAGCTTTACCAGTTTGCTGCCAATAAAAAAATGGAATTTGGTGGCTTTTAGATAAAAAGTTTTGGAGTTTTATGTTAGAATTGGGATTTTATGCAGAAATAAAGAAAGAGCAATGCTATGAGGACAAAGTCATCCCTCCCTCTCCCTTAGCACAAAAAAAAAAAAAAAAAGTCATCCCTCTCCCTTTTTTTTTTGGAGAAAATATCTAGTTCTTCTGATTTAAGAGAGGAAAAAAAAATCACCCAGAAACTATTGAAGAGATGAAGCTGCCTTTATCATCATCCAAACTCTTGAGAAACCTAGCAACTCTTTTTGATGGTAGAGCAATGACTAATCATTAAAAAGACTACCCTTGTATGCAGTACTTGCAGCAGTGGACTTCTTGTTAATGAAAATCTTGGAGTTGTGCTTCTTCTAGTATACCCATGAGATCACTGCGACTGGTATGAAGATAGCTGATTGCAAATCCTTTGTGATGTATTCCATTCTCCAAGTAGAACAGGGTGGTCCAAAGCCTTGTCAGTAGGTTGTTGAACTCCCAGTTTGCTGACACAGCATATTCCATATCTCATGGCAAATAGGCATTTGACAATAGGTACTTCCCTCGATTTGTGTTTAGATTATCTCTGGAAGTCAGTTTGGAGGTATCCTTCTAGAGGCATCAAGAGCAATCCAGGTATCAATTTGGCCACCTGACAGTGAGCGAATAATATCTGGTGCCAAGCCAGCTTGGATTCCTGGAGCCCAGTTTGGAGGTATCCCTCTAGAGGCATCAAGAGCAATCCAGGTATCAATTTGGCCACCTGACAGTGAACGAATAATATCTGGTGCCAATCAGGCTTGGATTCCTGGAGGAAGTATCCCTCTAGAGGCATCAAGAGCAATCCAGGCATCAATTTGGCCACCTGACAGTGAACGAATAATATCTGGTGTCAATCAAGCTTGGATTCCTGGAGCCCAGCTGCACAACACCGAAGGCCTCTTTCATTCCAACAAAGCAGTGACATAGGAAAAATTAAAGAAGGCTCTGGCTTCAATGTTCATTGGAAGATAAGCATAAGCTCTAGTAGGTCTCCCCCTAACCACCATTGTTTATTTATGTACAGGCTGGGATGAAGCTCAAGTAGTGTCCTGCCCCTCTACAATAGAAACAAACAAGCCCTTTCCTACGAGTGTTCTGATGATGACCTACTTCCCCTGTTTTCAAAGGAGTGTCTTTGCCACCAAGTAACAGGACGAGAGAAGCCCGGCCAAAGGGTAGACGAGGGGTAGGAACAATGGGTAAATGCGCTACTACGGTTTACAGGTCGCCTTTGATATCCAGGTTTGGAGATTCTGTTAGGGTGAATGAAGGCAGGATGGGTGTTGGCTTGGTAGAGGAAGAAAATGGAAAAGAGAGGTTTGGGGGCATACAATTCACTGTACCAGCTTGAACTAGATGGACGGACGGACCGTACTATATCGGTTCGGTATCGGTATTCAGTATAGATGGCGTACTGAATATCGGCAATACCGAAAAGACTCCATACTGTACCGTATCGATTTAGTTATTACTGTGGCATTGGTATGAATTCGGTACCAAGATAGCAAATCTTGATCTGGGGTGTTCCTGACACCGGCGCAGGACAAAGGTGGCTAGGAGGTGTTAAGAGTCAAGAGTGGTTAGAGCCAGCTACAAGGCAGCAACTCGAGCTCCTGCACTTCCTTTGTTGCCGATGGTAACAGCATTAGCTACTGTCAGAATAGTTATACTTCATATTTCCATACATCCCATATTTGTCGGTCCCTACAGACCTCTCCAACCTCTTCCTATTCCCCTCTCCATTGCCCCGAGAGCGAACTCGTCAAACATCTAAGTTTTGACAAACTGAATGGGCGAACAAACGGTCCAATGCACCTTTTTATGCCAGTACAGGAGATTGTGTTTGCAGTCAAGTGCATATTTTTTTCAGAAATAGTATGACAACCAGTACTTTTTTTTTCCCCATATCTCTGCATCCATACTGCAACAACAGATGATGGAGAACTAACATGTTAACCAATCATGCCTTGATGTCAGGTTTAACGACAACAAAGGAAGATAAGGTCAGTTATTGACAGTAAGAAAGCTTATGTCATTCTTAGGAGGAAAGATAAGCCGTAAAAATGAAGTACATGAAACTTGGAACAAAGCCAGACACTTTCTACACAGAAGAAGCCGTAAGGTATAGATGCTTCTTTACCAAATGAGATTAATTTGTAACCGCAGGAATGGATTGGTTTATTTTTTTTATTCAACGAGTAATAAATCAAAGAAATTGGTTAAAAGAATATAACTTCTATTTAAAAATCTTTAATTACAAGCTGATTAGGAATATTCATTTACTGTACAGAGAATTACATTTATATACAATTGTTTAAAAAAAATCTATACTTGTATTGCAGATCAGTGCTGTCGGATGTACCAACTGACATTATCATACACATTAACAGCACGAAATACCGATTGCATAAGGTACCTCTCTCTCTCTCTCCCTCTCTCTCTCTCTCTCTCTCAGACACAAACACACATTCGCAGTATCATTGTTTCAGGATCAAGACCATATTGACAAGGGTATTTGAACTTCAATATTTTGAGACATTTGAACTTCGAGACAAGAAAAGTATAGAGAGAGAAAAATAAGAATAGTCGCATTATTAATATTTTTTGTAAAAGATCGTTCCAATTGGTTGTCAGGTGTCTCCACATTTCAAGCTTAATAATGAGCATGATCGTACGATCATCATCAACATCTAAGTATCTACTTTAAGCCCTTAAGAGTGGATAATGAATCTCTAGGACTGCAGAGGTTAACGTTTAACATAAAACTAACGGTGTTGACGTTTGTTTTCTTTTATTCTGCCTAATCTAGCATATAACTCGAGTACAAGACCCCATCGATGCGCGCATTATAACTAGATCAGCAATGTTGTTATGTTTCAATTACTTCAAAGCTTTTGATTTCAGGGTCTTTTGAACTGTAGTTTCCGCTTCTCCTGAAGTGTGGCCTCCTACAACGCCTTTGCTCCGACGCTGAGGACGATTCCGACCAACCCATTCCCATAGCTCTTCACGATGTGCCAGGGGGGGAAGAAGCATTTGAGCTCTGCGCGAAGTTCTGTTACGGAATCACCATCAATCTCAGCGCCCACAACTTCGCGCAGGCAGTCTCTGCAGCCAGGTTCCTACGGATGACCGAGTCAGTGGCCAAGGGAAATGTCATTGCGAAGCTCGAGTCGTTCTTCCAATCGTGCGTCCTCCGGGGCTGGAAGGACCCAATTGCAACGCTCCAGTCTGTAGGGAAGCTGTCAGGTTGGTTGGATAATCCTAGGATTGTGCAACCATGCATGGATGTCATCATTGAAAAAATCCTTGCAGACCCATCAAAGGTTTGGTTACTTTCACAGTCCAGGTTCTTTCCTTCTTCATCCATATATGGTTCGCTATTAGTAACTTAGATTTGCAGGGGCATTACATGCTATCTAGAGCTACAAGTCTTCTATGTGACGCCACAGGACTTAACCAGCAGCCTAGTTGATACCTTCTAAAGATCCCAGTTAATGTACCACTGCATGTAACTAGTTGGTCATATATTTTCTTGTCCAGGTTACGTGGTCCTACACATACACCAGGCCAGGCTACACCAAGAAGGATCGCCGTTCTGTCCCCAAGGACTGGTGGACTGAGGATGTTTCCGAGCTTGAGCTCGACCTCTTCCGATCGATAATATCCACTGTCAGGGTAACAAAGAAGCTCCCTCCGGCACTCATCGGGGAAGCTCTCCATGTCTATGCATGCAAGCACCTCCCAGACCCAATGGAGGGCCAAGGCGTAGCTCAAAGCTCCACTGCTCAAACCGGAGAAACCCTAGCCAAGGGCAAGCGGGTGCTGGAGTCCATCGTCAGCATGATTCCCAGTGAACCAGGTTCGGTCTCTGTCGGGTTCTTGTTAAGGCTGCTGAAAGTTGCCAACTACGTCGGGGCTTCGCCGTCCACCAAAGCTGAGCTACTTAGGCGATCAGGCCGGCAATTGGATGAAGCAACGGCGAGCGATCTGCTCATTCCACTGCCTTCAAACCCACAGGAGTATGATGTTGGTGCAGTGGAAGCGGTAATAGAGAATTTCCTGGTTCAACTTCGCCGACCCATGCCTCCAGAAGAGAGTAGGAGGATGCTCGGGTCAATGGCGAGGGTCGCAAACATCTTCGACTCCTTCTTGCAAGTCATTGCGCAAGATACCGACTTCCCAGTGTCAAAATTCTGTGATCTTGCAGGGTCCCTGCCAGAAATGGCACGACAAGAGCACGACGGGCTCTATCGAGCCATTGATACTTACCTCGAGGTAATAATACTTTCAACACTAGTTAATTTGATCACATATGAAAAGAGATTTTCTTATGAATTCCAGAAGGCGAATCTAAAATCAAGGTATTTGGCATGAGGAAAGCAAAACATTAAGAAGCCAATATAAGTATACAAAAAACACGACGACACTACTGCCCCCAACTTTCTAGAGATGACACTGGTGGGTTTTTAATTTCTACATCAACAACAAAAAAAAAAAAGACACTGGTGGTTGTTCCAACCAGTCAATTTCTGAAAGTAGGAGTTGAATATGAAAACTTGGCAACTTGAATTGCTTCATTTACTTACATTCTGAGTGTTTGGAACTTGGATGTAGTTTCTAGTATGCCTTAACTCTAAATTGATCTCCTTAGGAGCACCCAGACTTGAGCAAGGCAGAGAGGAAGCGGCTCTGCCGGATGATCAACTGCCAAAAGCTGTCCCCTGCTGCACGCTCGCATGCAATAGGAAACGACCGCCTGCCCTTGCGCACGATCGTGCACCTCCTGTTTGTAGAACAGGAGAGGGTGGGCGGCACCGGCAGGAACCAAGGGGCTCCTCCCGTTCGATCATCGAATGAGGTCTCGGCCGCAAGGGTCGCTCAGGATGACGGTAGAACGCCGAGACAGGGATCAGATGAAGGGCTTCAACACAGAGGAGAGCCAGTACAAGGTGGTGGAAGGATCAAGAGTGTCGAGATGCTGAGGATGGGGAGATCGACATCAGAGTCTAGAATGACCAGGAAGGACAAGGAGAGAGCAGTAGAGAAAGGGGAAGGATCCGGGAGCAAGATCAGACTCAACCAATAAAGCTATAGAAGGGATAAAAAATATGATGATGATATTAGTATCGCATCCCCTCTCCAACCCAGCAATAAAAAAGGGTGAAAAAGAGAGACAGGGGGAGGGGGGATCGAGTTTGTAATACCTAGTCTGTTAACACTTGCAAAGATATTCATGATTTTTTTTTTCTTTTCCAATTCTTTTTGGATCTAGAGACCATGAAGAATTTGTTTGGGAGGTAAATTTTGTAATTATTTAAGTGAGCAAGGGATGATCAGTCATTTAACCTTGAAATGTCTTGCACAAGTCAGGAGGGATATTTGAACTTCTGCTTTGTCCAAGTACTCCTCCAGGATTATCATAGATGATCCCCAAGAAAAGCTGCCATAGAAGATATAAAACAGAAAGAATCCAAGTGCAACAGATCAAGTTACTTGCAGGCATCGGAGCTGTAAATAGATCGGACTAAGGTGGGATCCATGGTATATCTTTATCCAAAGTCAACAAGACAAATTGAGTTTTGATTCAAATTTGAGATCACCAAAAATGAGTAAGCTCCAAACTCAAACCAATCCAGATTAATAGTCAGATGCAAGCTCAGATTTCAGTTTTTGTGGAGTTCGATTCAGCACTTAATTTTATTTTATGTTTCTTCATGCTATTACTCTTCTATTTTTATTCTCCTTCTATTATCTAATAAGAGGATTGTTCTGGTGCACTTTAGGGAAGTCGCATGGCACTACGCTTTTAAAATACAGAAAAGGATTCCATGCCACCTGGCCTCCTAATTTTGTTCCAGATGAACATTTATTCTTACCAGCAACAACAATTAATTTTTATGTCAGCAATAGAAGCCCAAGTTCATGGCATTGATGATCTTGTAGAGGTTGAAAATATCAAATTCATCTAGTTAAAAGTATAACAGAAAATACGTAATTAAGTTGGTGGGGGTGTTATTTTAAGAAAAAATCTAAAAAGTTTATAGTATACAAAGAGAAGGAAATGATGGCCCGTAAAGGTTACATAATGGGAAGATGGAAACCTTGAGTCACAACAATCAGGAAACATGGTAACAAAAACATAACCATATAGAAGCTACAAGGGAACTGACAAAACCATCAAGAACCAAGTTTTCACTGGTTTCTCACATACTCCCCTTCTATTTACTCCATGAACTAGCCAAATAAGTTTGTCCTGCTAGATAGCAAAAGTAGAGAGTGCGACAGCAAAGCGCATGAGAAAAAAGCAAGTTCTATTACTCGAGCTAAAAAAAATGGGTATAAACTTTACATGATGCTTTGATTTGGTGTAAAATTAGAAAATGGACCATAATGTGAAAAACATCCACCGAGTTGGTTTGAAGAACAACTGTGTAACCACATATATATAACCGAAGGGCTACCTATGGGTAGTGTTTAACCCAGATGATCAGTAAAAGGTAATGCATGTAGAATAAAATTTAGGAATTCACGTGGTTAAGTAAAACCCCACAACCCCTGGGAGTTGAATCATATAGTGAAATAAATGTTCGAAAATAGTATCTTATCCCTGATACTGTGCCTAATTATATTGCATTCTTGGCTACAACAATCTTGGCTGTGATGGTCTGCTAAACACCCAAGAACCCTAGACTGCAAATGAATGAACAGATTTGGGCTTAGTAAAGGTACAAGGAAAATTTTAAATTAGCCTGATTCTGTCAAATCCTATAGCAGTACATAAATTACCCCCCCCCCCCAAAAAAAAACTGCAGAGGCTCAAGCATTTAGCCATATAGCTAAAATAGTTACGAAGCCTATGAAGCCAAATACAGATATGATAACACAAAATTACCCATGAAAGGGAATTATTCTAATATGTCATTTTTAATCAGCAGCTTTCTGGTCATCAATTTCCAAGCGATGTGGCACAAGATCTCTGAAGTGATAATACAGTGCAACCTAATAGTATAAGAAAAAAATCTGTCATCAAATCTGTCTAAAACGTGCATAAGAATATGCTTAGGCTTCAAAATCAAGGAAATCATAGACAAAAAGATAAGTCTTTCTTTTTAATAAAAAGAATATAGAAATCCAGAATCAAAAAAATTCTATTATTGGAATTCAGTGGAGTAAATCTCATTGAATTAGCCAGTCATTTTAACATGGATCTGGAGACCGATGAACTTTCAAAGTTTTTTGAGGAATAATGAACTTACAGAGGTTATGGAAGGACTCGGTTGTATGATTTCCATGTGATTCAGTACCAAATGGTATTCCAACTGATGAATTGTTTTTTTTGTAGAAAAAAACAACATTACACCTCTGCTGCATGTCAACTATGAAGCTGCTGCAGTAGCTTCATCTGGCTTCATTAAGTAGAAGAGATCCAAGACATCAGCATGGTTACGAACACATCCCGGAGATTTAGAAAGTATACCATGTGCCACCTGATGCCTCCCTGCCTTGAGCAATTCTTCAAACATATGCAGGTACACTGTTTTTGAAGGGAATTCCTTCACAGTCATTGCCTTCAAAAAGCTCAAGGCATCATCCACAGTTCCGGACTTGGATATATAGCCAATGAATGGGTCAATAAAAGGAGGATATCCATGGGTTTTCATCAACCTCAGAAGACTGCAAGCTTCTTTGATATATCCTTGACTTATCAGACTTTCAATCAGAAAGTTGTATGTGGTGTGCCAAGGCTCTACATTCTTTTTAGTGACCAAATCCTTAAGTATCTTGTATGCATCTTTTGCTCTGTCTTTCTGGCAAAACCCATTCACCAAAACTTCAATGGCACAACCAACATTCTCACCATCCTTTCTTTCTATCATCTTATAGAAACACTGCAATGCCTTATCTAACTCGCCAGCCAGAGAATGTTTTTGAACTAAAGATGCCCATGTCTTTGGATCCAAACTATACCCGGATTTTTCCCCATTATCTAAATACTCGAGCGCATCATCCAATCTCCCACTATTGACAAGTCCAACCACAACCCGATCATGCACAGAACTGTCTGCTACAAAGCCTCCTTCTTCCATGGCCTTCAAGATCTTATCACACTCTCCTAGTTTACCAACGCTACTCAGTGATTTAAGTACTGTACCAAAAACCGATCCTTCCATAGAATTTCCGGCATTTATAAAAGTGCGAACAACCCTAGTAATCAAATTCAATTCTGGGTCTTTACTTACCACTATTTTTCTCAACAATAATATGAAATCCCGAGGTGAAGGCTTCTCTGAACTGTCCAGCACAAACGCATAAAGGTTCACGGCCTCTGCACTCATTTTCCTCTCTAGAAACCTTTCCGACACCTTGATATATGTTTCTGGCTCCAATTGATATCTGCCATTTCTGATCTTATGAAGAACATCCCAAAACTCCTCGACACAATCTTCTCGACCCAGAACCCTGGCCATCGCATTGTAAACTCTACCGTCGATTTTCAAAGATCCATCTTCCTCAACCCATCGGAAAAACCTTAAAGCCTTCTTAGGATATGAGCTAATCCTTTCCAAGACTGCAACGACCAAATCAGATGACAAACTTACAGCCAAGTCTTCTAGTTTCTTTTGAATGATTTCACTTGATTCATCCTCTTGTCTCAAAATCTTGCAAATTTGAGAACACATTCTCCCAACTACATTCTCGTGGGAATTCAAGAAACATATTTCCTTCAACAAATTGAAATCCTTCTCCATTTCCTTCTCTTTGAAACTCTCTGAGACTTTCAAGTAGGCGTCTTTTGATAAACCGAACCCTTTTTTCTTCATGATTTCAACAAAAGCCCAAAATTCCTCTGACCGGCCCTTCGTGCCCACGATCTCAAGCATTAAATTATATGACCTCGAGTTCAACCTGACAGTACCTCTCTCCGAAACCCAATCAAAGAACCTCCGAGCGATCTGAGGGCTCCCTTCGAGATCCCAGAGCACCAGGTTCACAGTCTCTTGGTCCAGCGAGAGATTGAGGGACTCTAATTCAGCCTTGATCTCATCAGAACCGATAGGCTTCGAAAAGATCTCCGTCACGAGGGCGTGATTATGGTCCTTGCGATCGATAGCCGGCTTCGACGAGAAATAGCGGTCTCTAGGGTTTCCAAGAGTATGCCGGCCAAGAAACGGAGCAAGAAAGGTAGCATTTTGGGGGTCCGGAGCTCTCACCTGGAGATTTAGGAATCCAATTCTCAAGCTTTGAGCAGAGATCCGAGAAAAGCTCCGGAGACACCGTGCCCTCCACCCGTTCCTCATCTTGCTGTGTTTCAGGCGTTCTATCCGTTGCAGACGTTGGGATTTAAGATTAGGGTTTCAGAAAATCTGAGATGAGTTAGGTTTAGGGTTTGGAAAGGGTTTAAGCGCCATGACAGCTCGGCGGCCGATCTTTTATATATATATAGTATCTTTCGCGCAATTGAAGTTCACCTTCTATCCACCCAGTAACATCTGTTCACAAAAGAAACGAAAGCATTTGAAGTTTTTTGAGATATGTGATGCAATCCAATAATCAACTCATAAATTAAGATTAATTATACTTTTGCATGGAAGATACAATCCGAGTGACCGAGTCCAACTAATTTAGTGCATATAAGAAGAGCTAGGTTGAAATCTTCGAATCAGACCACCACATGTAAAACACTTTGGATATGTTTTTCTGTGATATTGATCGTCTTAGCTACAAATTAAGATATGGCATGAAAATATCACAATTAATGAGTAATCTTAATAAGTGGATCAAAATATAGAAGATTTTCATGAAACTTGGAAAAGAACGATAGATAGGTGACTATATTTTCTGAAATACTATGAAAAATTAAATATTGATTGAGTTAAATACGACTAGCTTAAGGATGTTAATATAGGTGTTCTAGGGCATTTTTTTGTATTTGGCGGCCTATAATGGTACTATATGTATAGTTTCCTTATATCCTAGCGTGATTTAACAAATCAAAAAAATCTTAATCAGAAAGTGTCATGAGAATAACATTGTATGGTGCAATGCCAAATCAAAACTTTGATGTATGATTTGTAGCTCATGATAGGAGGTCATTAAAGCATCAATCAAACAAAAAGGAGAGTTTATTTGATAAAATAAATATGCAGCCTGCATCTTTATCGATCTCAAGACAAGGATGTAAGTTCCACACATGGTGTATAATTTTTGGTGAAATTTTGGAAGGGCGGTTGCAAGGTACATCACAATTATCTGAAATTAATTACAAGTTACTATTTGCACCATATATTTGCAAGCTTATATAGGCTAATCAGCCGATTAGATTAGACTAATCATACGATGAGTCCATCCAATAAATAGATTGGATAGAGTCAAGACAAATTTTAAAATATAATCGGTTAGAAACAGTAAAATGGGTGGGTGGAAAATAATTGACCACTGCTTGTAGCCACATGAAAAGACGAAAAAGGTATAAAAAAAAAATTTGTAATGAGAGCAAGAGATCCTTCTCAAAATAATGGAATCATTTTTATATTATTTTTTTCTTTATTTTACTCTAGTTTTTACGGTAAATCTATAATAAATTTAAGTAGCATTTCGTGACCTCAAAAGTTCTTGAAAATTCAAAATAGTTGAATCCAATCCTATCTTCTTCAATTTCCGGCCGGTGGCATGCTGCGCAAATTTCCTCATGCCACCATTTGCTTAGTATCCTGATTTCAATCCAAAAATCTGGGAAACAGTCATTCCTACGAGATAAATATCAGTTAATTAAAAAGGATAAAAAGCACCACACAGTGGTAAATGTGACACATCACATGCATTTACCATTTATTTTCGAGGTCAATTGCTTCAACTATCGTTGCATTACATGTTATAATTGGAAACAGCAACCTCATCCCACATTCATGGAATGCAAACATCAACAATAGTAAAATATTGAAAGCCTTCAAGCCAAGATCCCAATCCTATTAAAATTGATGAAGACTTTCAAGGTCATCCGGGCTAGCCCAATATATATACTGGGCCTTGGCAGCATGACCCACTACGAGAACCGGTTTCTATCTTGATCGCCAGGCGCCAGGCGCCAGGCGCCAGGCCGGTTAACAAAGTCGGTTTACTAATAGACCTTGCGGCCCGGCCTACTTCTAAAGCCATTTTAATCCAGTTTCTCTCTTCGAAAACATTCTCTTCCCCTCGCGCCGGGCTATCAGGATCCTTCGCCCACTTTGGAGGCATCGGACCGCAAGGAAGGTTATCGAGTTTTCTCCACCTCTCTCTCTCTCCGATTCTTGCTTGGATTATTCCTTCCTGTTTCTCTGATAGATCTTTTCATTCTCTCCGCTTATCTTGCCCTCAATTAGAAAGAAAATATTATCCTTTTCCGTCTCTCGTCTTTTTCGTTGAGATCAAAGAGTGTTTTCATTAGATTGCTGTTATGGGGACGTAGTGTCGAATGTGAAAGAATTTCCAGAAATCGTCCGGTTGATGGTTAACGTTCGTTTCATGATCGATTCTTGAAATTTTTATTTCCAGACAGGTTCTTTTTTTAGTTTTTTTTTTTCCTTTTCATGACGTGGGTGTAAAAAGATCGGATCTTTTTCGAGTTTCTTGGAATTAATTATCTAGGATTGGTGATTTATGGGGCTGGGTTTTGGGGGCAGTGATTTTTCTTTTTTTTTAAAAGAATTTTTATTTCTGAGGACATGCTTTGCTAAATTTCCAAGATTTGCGGTTTTTATCTATTTCGAGCTCACACCCATGGTTATTATATGCTTTCTTTCATAACTGCTCATTGCTGTTGTAACACGATGTATTTTTATTTGACTGACATGTGCATTGTTCTTTTTTCATTATATTGTTGTTGTTCTGTTTTTCCTGACATTTTTCCTCAAGGTTTTTCTAATCTTGAAAATGAAAAATTGGTTCTCCTTGTAATATTGTTGCTTTTGACTTTAGGTTTAATTTGGTCCAGTTTTTCTCCAGATTGTTTTTACTTGTGAAACAGATAATTCCCTCTTTTGTGATATCCTCACAAATTACAAGTATCTGTGACTGTAAGTCATGCGTTTTAAAAAATGTGCACAATTTGTTCCCATGGGTTTTGATCAGAAGTGAATGGATGATAAATTTGGCTTGAACCAACAGAATAACTTCCTCATGTTTTCGCTTAACAATTTAGTGCCTATATTAAATTTTGTCTTGGAAATTGTTTCATTCTTTCTCTTCATATGTAATGGAAGTCCTAATGGAAAATTATAATCTGTAGGTTTTCCCTTTCAATTCTTGGCATGATGTCTCTAACAGCTGGAACAGTACCTACACTCACAATTTCATCTAACAGACTGCCAGGTACTTAATTTTACAATGTCTAAGATGACTAATTATTGATTGGATATAGAATAATTCTGAACTCGACATGGATCTATGTAGGTTTTCTTGTTCAATTTGTTATTTGTGCCCCTTAGGAGATCCGTAACATATTTAAATGAAGATCTTATGCATGCAAGATGCAAAGGTGATTCACATACTTAAACAAGCGATTCATACCACTTTGTGAGGTGAAAAAAGATCTCTAGGATGATTTGAACGTCAATTGGGTGTTTGAACATTGTAAGCATTTTTTGGATGTGATGTGCCTAAGAATTCCTTGGTTAGTTTGTGGTGATTATTCTCCGATGAATACATACAACTTCTGTTCCTTGTTAGTTTATGGTATTAGTTTGTCATAAACATTGAAATTGCCATTAACTAAAATACAATAAATGTATACTCTATGATGACATGAAACATGATCTTTGACTATTTATTTTTAAAAATTGTGACTTATTGGATGTTTCAGTGTGAAGCCTTTAAATGATAAATTAGGAGGCCCTTAATAGTACCGCACTTCCAAAATGATCTTGTTCATTTTTTTGGCTTGTCATGTGCGTGAGAGATTCCCTTTTCTCTTTTGGGCCTTTTACCCCAATTACCTTTGGGACAAAATTGTCAAAACCATTGTGTGAAGCTACTGAAACTGAAACTAATGCTTGGTTGAAATCAAGTGTTTGAACTAACCAAATGAGGCTCCACTTTCAGTGAAAGATAATTAAGCAAGGAATAAGTAAAAATATAATTGGTGATGTTACAACTCTCTTTGGCCAGGAATTAAGCATTTCTCTAGGTGATGGAGTGAGGCCTTGAAATCTAGTTTTCAAACCCACCAAAGAAAAGCTAATCTAATACATGATAATTAAATTAGAGAAGGAACAAATGTTCTTTTTGAAGTTAAATAAAAAGAAAAGCAAAAGCAGAAGATAGGTGGATATGGCTGCTCTTTGGAAATAAAACAAAGCATCACACTAGGTTCTTAAATAAGGTCTTGATGAGCAATGCTACCATGATGGTTGAAGTGGACAGACAGGTCTATTGAATTGCACTATTAAAATAGGAGGAAAGTTTTTGGATAGAAGAATCTTCATTTAATAATTTAAGCCAACCTTTACAGTGTATGGCTTTGAATTTATTGGTATATTGGAGGTTTTAATTGTTAAAGAAATTTAAATAACCATAACCATTACTACAATCATTGAGCCTTGTTCCATCTTTTAGAGGTCAGTTCTGACTTCTGAGAGAAGAATATGAATATGGTACTGAGAGAAGTAATTTGATCTGCAATAGAGAAAAGGATATATGCATAATCAGCATGCTATAATTGCTGGCATGTATGCTGAGACGATAAGAAATATCAGTAGTAGTTGTTGTGAGGCATGTGTAGTTTCAAGCATGTTGGGTTTACAGTAAGCTTCAGTGCTGAACCTACGTCTCTAGATACCAGTTACAAGGGAACATACTGCTAATGTTTATGAAGATTAGCTGTGGTGAATGATATTTGCAGATTACGACAGGGTTTACTGATCAGAAGAGAACAAGATTAATTGCTACTTGCTAGAGTTATGCTAGATAACTTTATAAGGTAAAGACCTAAAAGTTAGTACAGAAAAACAAAATATGGGGAATGCAATTTTGGATGGGAACATAAATGAAGCTGAGGCTTCAGACAAAATTATTGGCCAAGAGATACCCCAGTATGGTCAGTTTCATTATTTTTGATTTATTTATTCTAAAGAATGGAGAGATGGAGAAATCAAATAAAACTAGAGTTGGTTGGATGAAGTTCTGAGAGGCTTCCTGGGGCAATATCTAGTTGACACACTTCTTAGTGACATGACAAAAAGTCTTAAAACCAAAACTCAAGTCTTCAAATGTTTTATGGTTCATAAGCATCTGCAGCAAAGAGGGTTTGAGTAAGCAAGATAATTATGATAAAAGTGTTTTCATTGAGATGGATATATGATGAAACGAGGATAGAATAAGCAATGTGTGCACAAGAGGAAATGTAGGAGTTGCACCGAAAAGAAATGTATAAATAATGGAGAACTGATTGAGCAAATAGTATGCATGTGCAACCATGGTCTTAGGAGCTTCTAGTAAGAAGAGTGCTTGAATACTTGTCCAAGGATATCTACAAAGAAGAGGAGACGACCTTGTCTTGCATGGATGACAGTTGTGAGAAGGATTATAGCTCATAAACATTGGAGGTGGCCTCGTAGGAACAACTGGAAAATGATGACTCGTAAAGCTAAAAATGAATATTTGGGAAGAGATTTGATTGTAATTGTCATTTTTTTCTTTAAGATGATCAGTTACATGGATTGTCAATTTATATGGCACTCCATGCAGTTACTGCCTAACTTGATTCATAGAATAGTCCTATACTTCTTATATTTTGAAGCCCAAAATGGATGAATATGGCTGGAATCTCACAGGCTTATTCTACAACAAAATGATTTCTTAGTGGCTTGTATAAATATTAGCAAAACAAGAATTTATCTGTAAATGTTAGAAGTTTTTTTACAATTAAATGCCAAGAAACACTATTCTTTGCTGCCGATCTGGAATAAAAAGAAAAAAATTAGAGGAGAGAAGGACAAGTTTTTCTTACATTATTGAGTAGGCATCTAATGATAAAGGAAGGAAGCTTTTGTGAAATTGTATTCATTTATTAAAGTTATCTTGACCGATGATTAAAGTGCTCTGATGTATTACTTCGTGTATGCAAGATGTATCATACGATGGGTTTTTGATATGATATGGGAAAGTACCTATTTGCTATCTATGATGTCTTATGTCATACCAATTTATAGCACATTTGTAGTACAAGCTTGTATGCATTTCAGTTTTAAAATCTGTGCTAACAGCTTTGTTTCTGTTCAAAATATTTTTGAACTCTTCCCATTGAACTTGTTTTCAAAAACAAATCAAGGTTCTAAACTATCAACCCAACATGGCAATAACAAACTTGTTAGTCTACATTGGACCAATGGTTCGAAATTGAGACAACTTATAATTTATAAGTTTCCAACAGTGCTTTGTGTACGTGATCTTCCCATGATACTTCTAATGCGTGAAATGCTTCAATGTGTTTGTTAATCTGCCAACACAATCATGCAACATTATTTAGTGTATGGTACCATATCGTACCGAACTGGACGGTAAAGAGCGTATTGTACCATACTGGTTTAGTATCGATACATGGTATGCGAGGTAAACTGACACTCGATACATTGAACCAGCCTCCATACCAGACATACCGATATAGTGGCGGGGTGACACCGGTACGAGGCCTGGTACCAAGATGACGTACCTTGATTTAGTGTGATAAATTACTTGGCACCGTGGAACACATGTTAAACATTATTTAGTGTGATAAATTACTTTTGAATAATTTATGATCTTATTTTCCTAAAAATGAGCAAAAACTTATTTTTGTTTGCATTTTATTTTTTTTAAAAAAATAATATATCTTAGCTTCCCAGTCTTGAATCTTTTTATAGACTAGTGCTTCTTTTCATGCCAATGCATTCCAGTTATCAGCTCTGTGCTACATGGTGTGTGTACTGTGTTAAAGGCATAATTCACTCCACTTTGGTCATTAATCTTACCGATTAAAGCGCATAAATACTTTGACCGCACACACCAAAGTTTTCTTATCAGATCATTGATAGGTGAGTTTTGTAAGAAAACTTGGTAAGAATGTTATTGGTACCATCTGACCATTGAAGAGGAACTTACGCCTCCTCAAGTAGAGTGACATATTGGGAAACTTGTTTTTTCTCAGCATTTGTGCGCTTTCAATAGGTATTCTCAGTCAGCATTTGGTTTACCTCCTAGTTTCAAACAGTACAGCACTTGGTTTCTCGTTACTTGATGAATGCTTATTTTACAAAACCTAGCTGTTGCTGTACCATGGAATAACTCTGCTCGGTGGTGTTGGACTTCTTAATGGGTATTCTCATTCTTCACATTTCTAATGCCCTAAATGCACACCAAAATCAACTATTAACAGACGTGGAACTCCAAGCTTTCCCCAGCCTGTGTGGTCTCCTTGGCATTCCTTGTGCCTGTCACCATTATGTGAAAAACAACAGTTTTCTTATCATAAACTCCCTGACATAACCATTTTTTCTTAATAAAATCTTTTATGGAAAGTCTTTTTTCCCTTCTTAATTTTTGCATTTCTCTTCCCAACTAATAGAGTGGAACTCTTTTTGGTTATTTTTCTATTTTAATGTTTGTAGTGTTTCCGCAAAACCTTGTTATGCTTAAAATTTATCAATTTTGATTATGCTCAATCTTGCGTTAACTTGAGTTTTGCTCTTTTTGGTTATTTTTCTATTTTAATGTTTGTAGTGTTTCCGCAAAACCTTGTTATGCTTAAAATTTATCAATTTTGATTATGCTCAATCTTGCGTTAACTTGAGTTTTGCCTATAAAAATACAAAATGCAATTATTCTGTTTGGTTTGCAAAGAACAAATTATTTAAAGATCTAAGTGATGGTCTGAAGAGAGTCATGAAGATCGATTTTTTTTTTTACTCAATATTATTTTTCATTTTTCTCATCTGTGCCTTTATGGGCGCATGCTTTAGCTTGTATGCATAACAGATGTCATAGATGTGATGCTACAAGCTGCAAAAGAAGTCATAAAAGGACAAATAGGAGTGCAATTTTTAAGTTATTTATCCATCTTTGGTGCTCATTAAGGGAGGAGGAAGAAAGACAAGAAGGTTTTATAGTATTTGGAATCCAAGAATAACTGAAAAAAGAAACTAGAGGACACTAGTTTGCTACAATGGGAGCACCCAATGCATTCTAAACACAAGCATGCACTGTTGCAGGGGAAGAGCACTTTAAAAAGAAAGTGTATTTGTTTGTGTCAGAACTTTTTTTGTTGTGTTATAAAGAATGTATCAGAAAGTGTATGTGTTTGTGTCAGAACTTTTTTTGTTGTGTTATAAAGAATGTATCTGTGTCTTTAACAAAGTTGTAATATTGATCATTTAGGTGCATCTTGTATAATCTGATGGAGGAACTATTTGGTTTATTTCCAAATCTTGGAGTTCCCAAGGTACAATGAGAACTATTAGAAAACATAATGATAACTTTGGGAATCTAAATGTAATTCAGCATCATAAATAGTTTCTGAAAGTTGCAGTCATTTTTTCCCATAATTTTAATGGCTGGTCTATATCCACTTTGATGGAGGGAAAGGAAGTTAAATCTGTGTATTGTGGAGTAATCTTGGGACGCCTTTTGCATCTGGTTGGGACCTTTACAAATTAAGAAATTGGTTTTGCACAACGTGTTTATTGAGATCAAGAAACCATTAGTTAGAACTTTGCCAACTTCAAATATGAGAGCATTGAGCTTATGGATTTCAAATAAGTAGTTTGATGCTGGTTGAAAACCTATATGCTTTAGGTGTTCCCTTAGAACATGGTATTTCTAAACCAATTTATTATTCCATTCAACTTCCGAGCATTTGCAACGAGCTGGAAGTTGGGTAATGCACTTGGGTGGATAAATTAGTATTTAATGCCATCTTGAAACTGAACATACAATCATATACCTTGATTTGCTAAGAAGGCATAGCGTATCTTTGAAGCTGATTATTTCATATCTCAGTTTCATAATTTTTGTCTTGTTTTCTGCTTCTTTGTGGAATAGCTGTTATATTCAGATTCTTTATTTCCCCCTTAATCCTTTGTTGATTAACATTATACTATATGACCATGTGATGCAGAAAAAACAAAGATCTTGCAGGCCCAGAGGCTCCAACTTACCAAGTCTGGTATTGCAGTAACTTACACCAAATTTCGGCCATTTCAAAACAGACAACCCATTTTGCATGTTCAAAGGCTGCACTCTACTGCAGTGATCTGTGCTGCTGCCTTGGTATGTGATTCTATAACTTTTTCAAGTCAAAAGGAAGTGATAAATTGGGCATGATAAAGTCCATGATTTTTATCCATAAACATGAAGGATGTTATCTTTTGCCAATTAGCAGAACGACTCAAAAGTCTGGTATTAAATTCTCTTGATTGATTATAAAAATCTCCTTAATTCTCTCTAAGGTCTAATTGTTGATGCATCTATCTTGTCAAGCATCTGGTTTTATGGAAAGATTAAAGGCGTATTTTCAAAATTTAAACTTTTAGATGGCTTATCTAACTTTTAATATTGTTAATTGTGCTTCAAAATAAGAATGACCAAACATATATTTATCTGTCTATGGAATAGAGCATGTAGATGCATGCATGGAAAGCACATGGAAAATGCCCTCAGGGCATGTGGAGAAGTTCCTTCAACCCTCAGGACTTCCTCCAGGTCTGTTTGGGGGGTAAGCTTTGTTCCGTTTGCTTTTCCAAACATTGTAAGCAAGACTATGAAAAAATATGGCTTTCAGTTAAGAAAAAGCAATAGAACTTTATTACAAGCTAGAGGATGGTAACAATTAGATCTAGAAGTGCTTATTTGCAATGCTATGGAATAATGAGTAGGTTTGGGTTTAGCTAGGTACTGTTCGTAGGTGGAATCATTCTTTTAATTCATAGGAGGCATTTTTTCTTGATTCACCTCAGGGAAAGAAAAGAAATTAATAGTTTTTCAAAGGCCAAGGTATCAAGGGGAAAGATGCGGCATCAAAGAAAATATAGGAAATATACAGGTTTTGCAACTTCTCGTAATGGAAGAATGGCAGAAAACAAAGAATGCAGTTCTCCTTATTTCTTATTCTGTTTGTATTTTCATTTTCTTGAGTAGGTTCTTGTCTTTGTTATTTTAGATTTTATTTTATTTTATTTTATTCTTTGGGGTGGAAGCGAGCCTGGCTGCTTCTCATTTATTTCTATGTGAAAGAAAAGAGATGGGAAATGTTATTTTCTGAAGTTTTGATTTTTAACACACATACAACAAAGCGGAGAAGACCTGATATGCATGCATGCATGCACACACACATGTGCATGCACCATGCATGTGCGCTTGGAAGAAAGCATGGATGGGAAAATGTTGTTTTGCCAAGTTTTGGTTTTTTAAACACACGCACATACTCTCTTTCAAGAAAGCGGAGAGAGACCTGACACATGCATGTGCCTGCATGTATGCATATAAACACATGGGTGTGCACATAGGCACAGTGCAAGCACCATGCCTGCATGCTTGGAAGAAAGCAGAGAGACGTGATACGCACACTCACACTTGGAAGAAAGCAGAGAGAGAAAGCAGAGAGAGAGAGAGAGAGAGCTTTGCTTTGAATGACCATGAATTGAATTGTTTCCTTAACCCTAGCAGTTAATGTGGTGTCTGCAGACCATGGTAGAAGTTCACACATTATATAGGTTGGTGCCTTTATAGTTGTTTTAAAGTGCATGCAGACATAAAGAATTTTGAATTTGACCCATTGAATCCAAATTTTAATAGCCTGTTTCATAGTCTGATCTTAAAATAATGCACAATCTGGTTTTGAAAACTTACCTAAAGGCAGGATTAAGGAATATGACATTATTCTTCAAATTTTAGCATTATTATGGCAAACATGTGAGTCTTAGGGTGTTCAAGTATGCTAAATCTAGTTAGTTGAGAGGGGTTTGGATCGGACACTGGAGGTAGAGGATGGTTATTGGCTTTAGGTCATGGATATGGGCCTCATGTAAGGTTTTAGGGGGTTGGCTCTGCGGGACCGAGCCTTTACAAATGTTATGTCCTACACTTCATAGGATGGTACCCATTCTTGGTGTCTGAGCATGTGGATTTGAGTACTGAAGGGCTATTAAGTTCAAAGAAACAAGGATGTTGAGTGCGAAGCAATGGGGAACTTCTAGAGTTCTTGCTAGTTTTTGGTTTATGCGGGATTAGGGTGGATAATGGTGTAAATTTAGTCTGGGGACAGACCCTTTGCAGTCAACTGCTGTTTATGGTTCTTTGGTCCTCTCCACGTCAAGTGATTCTTTTTCAGCCATCCAAACTATTCTTCTAGTGTAGAAGATATTGGGTGTTCAGAATACAACTGGCTATCCTTACGAACAGAAACAGTTCGAGGATCTCTCTATGCTTTATGAATCCTTTTGACAGATGTGAAGTGTTTAATGATGTCATTAGAGTGTCTTGAGTGTCTCCATGCTTGACATTGCTTCAGTTGAAGTTGAACCATTCCAGTTCTTATGGTAAATTATTTGTCAATGCTATTCTGTGGCAACTGGACTTTTAAAGGACATGGTCAATTAAATCTTTCAGGGAATATAAACCAGGATCATATTTAATCTAGATTCCCAAGACTACATATTTGAAGAGATTCTGATACTGGACTGATGGTCTGTTGGTTTTCTTGTTGCTGATGGGCTTTCTTGCTAGCATCGATTTTTTTTGGACTGTTGCATGGCTATGGGTACCATTGCTGCTGCTATTATATTTCTGAATAAATGCTCTTGAGGACTTGCTGATGTAGCAAAACTTGGATGATATTCTCTGCTAGCTGGATCACTTTGTTATGTTTCTACTGTCGGTCGCTGGTAGTGCTCTTATTTTGTCTACTGTTGTCATATGCTTTTCCTGCTGCCATTTTAGTCAGTTCCCTACTTTGTCCGGCATTCTCTTGTTTTGCATCTTTCGGAATACATGATGCAACTTTGAAATCAGCAATTTGGTGGACAAAAAGTGGAAATCATATGACTTCCACAGTTTTTTCTGCGAAGCTTTTGTAGCTAATTTAGTTTCTTTCAATTTCTGTTGGCTCGCGGTTGATTTCATCTTCTTATGTATCTGACCTACTGATCTTGATCCCATTTTTTTTCTGCTTACCTGTCCACTGTATCTCTGGTTTCTTTTTCTTTTTTTTTTGGCCCCACGGCAGCTCAATCTCTGGTTATTTTTGAATGCAAGATTCTTCTTGTCGGTGCTTGTATGTCTGTGTGCAAAACTTGACATTCATTCAAGTTATTTTTGTTCTTAATGAGCCTATTATTGGTAAATTTCTTATTACTATTGCTGCAGAACGCAAGATGTGCAGCAGAGCAAACACAGACTGTCACACGCCAGTCATCAACAATCACTCTTGCTCCCATCCAAGGTAATAATAAACCAGTATTTTCTAAAATTACTGATAAAAGGGGGAAAATGTATTTTTCCTACACCTAAGACTGAAAGTTGTAAAATGGCAACTTGCTGGCATGTTATTTTGCTTTCACCAATTTTTGGATCAGACAAGAAAAACTGTATACTTGTGGATTTCAGGAAAAGAGAAATCACCAGAGCTTGATGATGGGGGTACTGGACTCCCACCTCATGATGATGGCGGTGGTGGTGGTGGCGGCGGTGGAGGTGGAGGTCATCCTTGGTCAGGTGGTTTCTTCTTTTTTGGTCTGCTTGCATTCCTTGGCTTCCTGAAGGATCAAGAGAGCGAGGGACCCTACAGGGAGGGTAGGAGGAGATGATTGATCCAACCAAGATAATCTGCCGTTGCAACATGTACGCATTTCTTCTGCCAAAGAAGACAATAGAAAAGAAGAAAAAGAGAGGGCGATCAAATTATTTAATTTCCTACATTTTTAGGATCAGTTAATGCAGAAAAGTGCATTGAAGACCCACTGAATATGCTATCAGTAAAAAAAAGACCCATTGAATAGAGCTGCAATATAAATGGTGATGTTTTGGTTTGGGGGCTAAGGTCCAGCTTGAACTGAAAATCCTTACATGCATTTATTCTCTAATGGGCCGTCTTCTTTGCGTTCTTTTCGTAACAATGGGCTGTCTTGTTACTGTACATGGTGCAACATCAAATCTTGCCCTCCAAATTATATATGTATTATTTGTTTGATATTTTATTTGGATGTGATATTGGATGCCTAAATGGCCATGATGAGTTGTTGCTGCTTTAGTCCTCAAATACTGATACTATTTGTCCTAGAATTCAGGGATCTGGAGGTGCAAGAGCCTGCACGGCAGAACAAAAGAATGAGAAATTGGAAGGTCAATGAGCAGCATGATAGGAGCCGTTGTTCAAGAAGGGGTTCCACTACAATCTACAATTAGCTGTCCATGCTTTTGTAGTTTTTTTATTATTATTATTTTATTTATTTTATTTTATTTTGATTGGTCTTTCATACAATGCGTGTACGAATATATCCAGTAAAATCAAAAAACACAAGCTCGCGAAGTACCAGTGACAGCTTCTCTCCTGACCACAGGTGTATCCTAAGTGGTGGTCTGTGCTCTCGCCCCTCGGTCCTTTCGGAATCCACTGATAACCGTGGCCGAATCGCCTTCCAGGATGATCGAACTAACCTGCAGCACCTGTTGCGCATGTAGAAGACCTGCTCAGGTAGCTCGCAACTTCTCTTCCGGATCCGACGTGTTGAATAATTGGCAGCCACCCACTGCCACCATCGTAGAGTGCGGGTTTCGTATAACAAAGCCCGCACCGCTCCACGTACCTCCATCCAGCACCGACTTGTCGAAGTTGACTTTGAAGAAGCTCGAGGGTGGAGGCTTCCAGATGAAAAACACCGTCCGAGGAGCTGTTTGAGTAGAGAGGGAATCCTAGGTATTCCAAGCTGTCAAAGGTCTATCTGAAGAGAGGGTAGGCTTGATCTCCATCGCCTGCACTCAAGCGGACTCTGCAACAAACCTCGGTAACGTCTTGTGCTCGCCGAAAGTACGAGCGTTCTTTGCCAGCCAGATCTGATGCGTTGTGCAAGTCGCTTTGATGGCCTCCTGACATGTCCGCGAGCTGGCCAAAGCTGTAGCCTCTTATGCGAGGCCTCCTGCAAGATCCCTATCCACTGCCATGTCAACCTTGCCTATGTACACTGGAATGGCACATGGTCCACCGACTCCTCTGCACCGCATGTCTCGCACTCTGCGGAGATCCCCAAGCCACGTCTGCTCGGCACTGCTTTCATTGGAAGGCAGTCCCATGTCACCCTCTATACGAAGAGTGCTGCCCTCAGATGAAGCCCGAACCTCCAGATCCAAGTACAGTCCGGCCCTGGCTCGTGCTCCCGCTGGATAACATGGGAGAGGTCTCCCAATCTAACACTAGCCCTGCACGAGGTACCTCAAACCATGACATCTGGCCCTGCACATCCTGGTACCAAAAGGGACCGGATCCTCTCAACAAGGTGTACCTCGAACAACTGTCATAGTCTGGCCTCGTCCCACTCTGCCCCTCCTGGTGCTACATAGTCGCACACTCGCAGCCCCTTCGTTGCCTCAGTATCAACCATGGTCGGCCAACACCTCAGGGGAAGAGTATCCACCCACGGATCACTAATCACATCGATGCTTCGTCCATCGCCTATCAGCCACATGGTGTTTGCCGATGCAGTTGGCAAGTATCTCCTGATCTCGCACCACATGAAGGAGACTTTACGACCACTCCGTGCCACCTCTGAGCCTCCTCGACCATATCTGGCTGCCATCACCTGACTCCAGAGCCTGTGTGGCTCTAACATGAACCGAACTACGTGCCGAGCAATGAAAGCCTCGTGCTCTCCAAGAGGGATTGCACCCCTAGACCACCCTCACTGGTGGGAAGGCAGACCTGCTCCCCGGCCACCAGATGCACCACATGACCTCCACCATCTGACCCCCACAAGAAGCTTCGAAGAAATCGCTTGATCCTCAACAGAGTCGTTTTCGGTACCATAGTATTGGCCATGAGATATATCGGCATGGACTCCAACACCAATCTGACCTCTATCAATCTCCCCATCATGGATAGAGATGACGCCCTCCATCTCTTCAACCTGCTCTAGACCTGCTGCGCCAGACCCGAGCACTCTGCCACCTATAGTTAAATTTTTGAGTGAAAGATAAGAGAGGTAATTTTGAGATAAAGTATGGCCAGAATTTGCACCACGCATCCCATTTTCAAAGATGCCCCGTTAAAGTGATGAAGACAAATGGTAGACTAAATTAGGAGCAACTTGCAAATTGCTACAGGTGAAGCTAAAGTTCGTAGCCCGATTCAGAATAATATGGGAGTTTGGGTTGATAATTGTTGGGGGAATATAAGTCGCCCCAAAGCACGTGAGCATATCACCAGTACGTGATCAGAAGCGCTCGACCTCAAAGGCGCCCGACCTTGGAGGCGCTCGACCTCGAGGTGCCCGACCTCAAAACTTCCAATTAGGCGTCCGACCTCAGAGCTCCCGACTTGGCACCCGGCCAAGCGCCCGACCTCAGGGCTCTTGACTTGGTGACCGACCTCGACGATTCTCGACCTCGGAAGCCCGACTTCACCATCCACCCGCTGCGGTCACATCCTTCTGCAGCCCAGCCAGAGACCATGCCCTGCCACCGCCGCTAGCAATTAATGCGCGTGGCCTATGCAGACCTGCGGCTTACTCAACAATTAATGCACATGGCTCCTGCAGACCTCCGGCTTACTCAACAATTAATGCACATGGCTCCTGCAGACCTCTGCTATCTACGGATCTCAAGACCTCCACGGCAACTCTGCTCGGCTGCGTCTGATCAGCCACGACAACTCGCTGGCTCCGGTCTAATCTCCTACGAAAAGGCATTAATTCACACGATCGTGCATTAATTCATACGACATGCTCAATCATACAGTAACTTCACCCCGTCATATCATAGGTAATCCAGTACCCCTCTATAAGAAGGGAACCCTCCCATCTTAGAGGGGGTTGGACGCTGAAACTCTAAACATATATTTTCTCTTATACATTTGGCCCCTCTGACTTAGGCATCGGAGGGCCGGCGCCGGAAACCCCGGCCACCGGCTTTTTGCAGACCCCACGGAGGACGCCGCCCGCCGACGGAACACCACCCGCCAACTCTCGCCGGAGATCCTTCTTCTCAGCCATTGGTCACCCCCGGATCCACTTTTCAGCAATAGTTGACGCTAGAGGAAGGATCTGAGTCGTGGCCATAAAATTAAGAAGCAAAGGAGCCTCTAACGCCTCCCGGCATCTCCCACCAAGTCCTGGACACTCTGTCCAGAATTTGCCATCTCCGACTAATCCAATTCTCCAAGTTCAGCTGGAACAGTTCGACATCCTGGTGCAGCAGGTTCAAGCCTTGGCCGCAGCCGTCCAAGGTCTATAACATAAGGGAGCCCCACCTGCGCCGCTTTCGCAGGCCCAAGTCCAGCCGGTGCCTCCTCCGAACGGACCGTCGTCCGAGGGCCAAAACCCCCACGGCTCCTCGAGGGCCAATAATGAGGAGCGATGCTGCTGCCAGGGTTCATCCCGAGCGTCCCCCTGGAGAGAACCCCTAGGGAGGGGCCTAGGCAACGGGCCGCAGCTATCAGAAACTGAGTCGGTCCCAGGGCAACTTGCGCCAGAGCAGACCACTGTGGCGATCCTCCAGAGCGGAGAACTCGACAGGAAGGTCGAGCAGCTTGAACGCCAGATTGAGGCGCTCCACAGCAAGAAGGTGAGATGCGAGAGTGACTTTGAGTTTACCAATAAGTCCCCCTTCTTCCGCCAGATCGAGGATGAGACGGTCCCACCAAGGTTCAAAATGCCCCAGATGGAGCTTTATAATGGTACGACCGACCCCCTCGACCATTTGGAGAGTTACCGAACCCTCATAGCGTTGCAAGGGTCCTCGGAGGCTATGCTCTGCAAAGCCTTCCCAGCAATACTTTGAGGAGCGGCTCGGCTCTGGTTCTCTGGGCTGAAGCCCAGCACAATGTTTTCCTTCGAGCAACTCGGCAGGCAGTTCGCCACCAACTTCGCTACCAGCCGACGTCAGCGGCGGACCTCGAATTTCCTCCTCGACATCAAACAAAGGAAGGGAGAGTCTCTCAAAGACTATCTCGACCGTTTCACCGCTGCAACTTGGGAGGTTCGCGAGCTCGATCATTCGATAGTTATGTCGGCGCTTAAGACCGGAGCTCGATCCTACATATTTCTCTTCTCTATTGAGAAAAGCTTTCCCGCCGACTTCACCGAGATGCTGGTCCGAGCTCGGAAGTACGCGAAGGCCGAAGAGGCCATTGCTTCCAGGTGGAGTGCGACCGAGCAGACCTCCAAGAAGCAGAAGAGATGCCGCGAGGAGCGTGGTCGTCTTAAAAGCTCATCTCCCCACCGAAACAAGAACCTGCCTCGGCTAAGGAGTCCACCTCAACCGCGGGGACAGCTCCGACCAAGGTTCTCGCCCCGACAGAGATCTCCGGCGCGGCCATGAGTACCCTCGAGGAGGTATGAGAATTACACTCCTCTCAATGCTCCCCGAACAGAGATCCTAATGGAGATTGAGGGCCGGGATTATTTTCGGCCTCCACCCCTGATGCGGGACCACGGAGCTTGGCGCAACCCTAGAAAGTACTGTCGCTTCCACCGAGACCATGACCATAATACGGAGGATTGCTTCCAGCTTCGGAACGAGATCGAGGCGCTCATCCGCCGTGGAGTACTCAATCGGTTTGTGCAGAACCGACGTGAGGGAAGAAGGCCAGCAGAAAACACCGCGCAGCCCGAAGATCCAAATGCCAATAGGCTAATCATCAGTACTATCAACACTATTGGTGGGGGAAGCTCGGTTGGAGAACCAGCCGAGGAAAGGGTTTCTCCGAAGCGCCCGCGCACCTCTGAAACCATCTCGTTCTCGGACAAGGACTTGGAAGAAGTTGAGACTCCTCATGATGACGCTGTGGTCATCTCCATGATTGTAAATAAGTTTGATATAAATTGCGTCTTAGTAGATAATGAAAACTTGGCAAATGTTTTGTACTATGACGCCTATCAAAAAATGGAGATGACGGAAAACCAGCTTCGGAAAATGAATGCTCCACTGGTCGGGTTTACCGGGGATTCGGTCCCAGTTGAGGGCGAGGTCAGCCTTCTAGTCACGGTCGGGCTCGCCCCAAGAGAAAATACCGTAAGGATGGATTTTCTCGTGGTCCGTCTGCCCTCGGCCTACAACGCCATCCTTGGACGACCAGGGTTCAACGCCCTTCGAGCTGTGGTCTCGACTTGTCACCTGCTTATGCGGTTCCCCACCAACTAAGGAGTAGGCGAAGTCCGTGCGGACCAGTTAGTAGCCAAGCGGTGTTATATGGCGACCCACAAAGCAAAGCAACCAGCCAAAGCACTAGGCCAAAGGGAGTGACCGACTGAGGCGTCAACTCTAACACCTGATCAGACACTCTCCATCGAAACTTTGGAAGCACGGGACGGCCCCCGAAAGGAACGGGTAGAGCCTGGTGAGCTTCTTACCCAAATTTTCTTACAAGAAGACTGCCTTGAGCTAACCGTGCAAGTTGACTCCGGCCTGGATGCCCGCGAAAGAGGCCACCTAATCGAGTTCCTGCGAGCCAACATGGACGTCTTCGCCTGGTCGCCCGCCGACATGCCGGGAATAGATCCCGAGGTCATGGTTCAACAACTTCAGATGAAACCGACCTGCAAGCCCGTGCGGCAGAAGAAACGGGGTTCCGTCTTAGAGCGACAGCGGACGGCGGCCGAGGAAGTGGACAAACTTCTCGAGGTTGGCTTCATCCGAGAGGTCTCCTATTCAGATTGGCTCGCCAACGTTGTCCTCGTCAAGAAAGCCAACGAAAAGTGGCGCATGTGTGTGGACTACACCGACTTGAAAAGGGCCTGCCCAAAGGATAGCTTTCCACTCTCCAGCATCGATTAGCTCGTGGACTCCACCTCGGGACACCAGTTGCTGACATTTATGGACGCCTTCTCGGGATACAATCAAATCCGAATGGCGCCATAAGACGAGGAGAAGACGGTCTTCATCACCGACAGAGGCACCAACTACTATAAAGTGATGCCTTTCGGGTTGAAGAATGCCGGAGCAACATACCAAAGACTGGTCAGCCGGATCTTTAAGAACCAGATAGGCCGAAACATGGAAGTCTATGTGGATGATATACTGGTGAAGAGCCGAACAGCGGAGGACCATGTGGCCAACCTCAATGAGACTTTCTCCACCTTCAGGAAATATCGGATGAAGCTCAACCCTGCTAAATGTGCATTCGGAGTCACCTTGGATTTTTTTTTTGCTTCGTAGTCACCCAGCATGGAATTGAGGCAAACCGCAAGAAGATCCGAGCACTGCAAGAGATGGTGCCACCAAAGATGGTCAAAGAGGTACAGCGGCTCACTGGCTGGATCGCAGCCCTGTGAATGTTCGTTTCCAGGTCTGCCGAGCGATGCCTCCCCTTCTTCACAGTCCTCAAGCGGCCGAAGAATTTCTTGTGGTCGGAGGAATGTCAGCAAGCTTTCGAAGAGCTTAGGTGCCTTCTCGCTTCCCCTCCGCTACTTACAAAACCCCAGCAGGGTGAGCTCCTCTGTTTGTACCTAGCTGTCTCCCCAGTTGCAGTAAGCTCGGTCCTGGTTCGAGAAGAGAACAAACTTCAGAAACCAGTGTATTACACCAGCCGGATCCTGAGGGATGCTGAGATCTGATATTCTAAATTGGAGAAAACCATCTTCACCCTGATCATCTCGGCTCAGAGGCTCCGGTCCTATTTCCAAGCCCACACAGTGGCCATATTGATCGACCAACCTATGAAGCAAATTCTTCAATGGTCAGATCGTGCCGGGAGGATCACAAAGTGGGCAGTCGAGCTCGAAAAGTTCGATCTCGAATACTGTCTGAGACCAGCAATCAAAGCCCAGGCACTCACTGACTTTATTGTGGAGTGCACTATGTCAGACGATCCTGAGCCCGCACCCACGCCGGCGAAGGAGATCCCGAGGCAACCATGGATCCTACATGTTGACAGTTCCTCGACCTCATGAGGTAGCGAAGCAGGCCTCATTCTCACCAGCCCAGACGGGATGGTCGCAGAGCAAGCTCTGCGCTTCGAATTTCCCGCCTCCAATAATATGGCGGAATATGAGGCACTCATTGCCGGACTCAAACTGGCAAAGGAGCAGAAGGTGAAGCACCTAAAGTCTTTAGTGACTTCCAACTAGTCGTGAGCCAGATCTTGGGAGACTTTGAAGCCAGAGAGCCGTCGATGCAGAAATATCTTCAGAAGATGCGAGACCTCACCTCTACTCTGAGCTCCTTCAACATTCAGCATATTCCCAGGATAAAGAACCTGATAGCAGACCAACTGTTGAAGCTGACGACTTCTCGCATGAGCGAGCTCCCGAAGACGACGGTGCTTGAATACCTTCAAACGCCCAGCATCGAGGAGCCCGAACCGGCCCTCTGTCTTGAGGCAGAGCCAAGCTGGATGGACAAGCTCGTCAGCTATTTGCAAAGTGAAGCCCTACCCAATGATGAGCTTGAGGCTCGCCGAATCAAGCGTTTAGCCACCCGATACATATTATACGAAGGCAAGCTCTACCAAAAATCCTTCACCTCTCCTCTCCTCAGGTGCCTGCGCCCGTCAGAGGCGGACTATGCCATACGAGAGATTCATGAAGGGATCTGCGGAAATCATTTGGGAGGCCGAGCGTTGGCTCACAAAATCTTGTGCCAAAAATACTACTGGCCCACACTTCAAAAGGATGCAACGGACTTCGTCCGAAGGTGCGATCGATGCCAGAGGAATGCCAACATCCAGTGCCGACCCTCGGCCCGCTAACCTCGATCGGCGCCCCCTGGCCATTCGCCCAGTGGGGAATCAACATCCTGAGGCCATTTTTCCTTGCAACCGGGTAGAGAAAATTTCTAGTCGTCTCCATCGACTACTTCACTAAGTGGGTCGAAGCCGAACCAGTGGCCCAGATCATCGAGCAGAAGATGCGAAACTTTGTTTGGAAGTCAATAATCTGCAGATTCGGACTCCCCTACATCCTTATATATGACAACGGCCGGCAGTTCGATAACGTCTGTTTCAAAAAATTTTGCTCCGAACTCGGCATCGATCACCACTTCACCTCAGTCGCCTATCTACAGACAAATAGGAAAACCGAGGTGACGAATCGCACCATCTTGCAGGGGCTCAAAGCTAGGCTAGACCAATCCAAGGGGCAATGGGTCGAAGACCTATACAATGTCCTTTGAGCCTACCGGACTACATTTCGACTATCCACGGGTGAGACCCCCTTCAACCTAGCATATGGGACGGAGGCTATTATCCCCTTGGAGATTGGACTCCCCTCCCTAAGGGTGGAGCATTACGACGCCGACTCCAATCCTTCTCAGCTCAGAAACAACTTGGACCTCGTTGAAGAGACAAGGGAAGCCGTCCGAATCCGTATGGCAAGATACCAATAGAAGACGGTCCAGTACTACAACTCCAAAGTCAAGGCCAAGCTTTTCAAAGTGGGAGATCTCGTCCTCAGAAAAATTGAAGCTTCCCAGCAAACCGAGCAGGGAAAGCTAGCCCCGAATTGGGAAGGATCCTACCGGATCACGCGAGTCCAGCGGCCCGGAGCGTACAAGCTAGAGTCTCTTGAAGGGACCCTCATCCCACGAAGCTGGAACTCCGAAAACCTTCGGATGTACTACTAGTAGAACCCTAAGGGGTCCTCGGCAATTGGGAACATGATTCTCGCCCTCTCTTCATGTTAATTCATTTACAATTCTTTCTTAACTATTTCGTGCTCCTCTTGACATTGGGACCTTTGTGATCCTCAGAAAACCTGACCAAATTTGGATGCCCGACCAAGTTCGGATGCCCCAGCCAAGCCTGAAACACTCGCTACAATGACATCGAGCTCGGTCTCGATCTCCCTCAAAAACCCCGATCAAGTCCGGGATGCTCCGAGATTCGACAGCGAGCCCAAGCTCTCTCAACCTCGAGAAGACGGGTAGTACCTTCGTGGCCCTCCGTGGCGCTCGACATCAACAACGGTGTAGTACCTTCGCGGCCCCCCGTAGCGCCTCCTTGATAAAGGTCGAGATGCCCCGATAAGTCGACAGCGAGCCCAAGCTCTCTTGACCTCGGAAAGATGGGATAATACCTTCGCGGCCCTTCATAGCGCTCGACATCGATAACGGGGTAGTACCTTTGCACCCCCCGTAGCGCCTCCTCGACTAAGGTCGAAATGCTCCGATAAGTCGACAGCGAGCCCAAGCTCCCTCAACCTCGAAAAGATGGGATAGTACCTTCGTGGCCCCCCGTGGCCCTCAATGACGACAACGGAACGACACCTACACAAATCCTCGACGACAGCAACATCTCCCAATGTGACAGTATCCCTGAAGCGGATCCCAGGCCAAAGAACGCTCCCGAAAGCTGGCTGAGGAGCGAAGTTGCTTGCTTCGGCATAGGGCGCCTGACCCCAATGGTGCAAGAGGTACATCCCGCTTAGCACCTGGTCCATTACATTTATTTACTTATATTGCTGACCAAATTCCGATCAAGCTCGGGACTTCCCCCGACCAAGGTCGGGATGCTTTTCTGAGTCAACCACAAGCCAAGGTCTCCCCGACCCCGGGCATACTTTTCTCATCACTAATCTCCGATTCAATCATCACTCATCCCAAGCCCCTCTGAATGAGGGCTCGGCCGAGCCCAGACATCGATTTAAGCTGACAACGGCTTGTAGCGGCAACCCCGAGTTTTGCCCAACGATACTCTGGCCGAGCTCGAAAACGCCAGGACGCTTACTATAAATTCCAACTCCACTTGTTAATACTCCGATCAAGTTCGAAACCAACAGCCACGAAGGCCCCAACGGCAACTCGATTTTGGTCTGCGATCTCCTTGGAGACCGACCCCAAAATTTTTTGTAAAGCCTATATCCGGAAAGCCGAGCTCGAAGACTTAGCCAAATCTTCCGGAAGATAAATCTAAAGGCCTGACAAAACCCCTTCGGGGTCCGGGGCCCGAGCTCGGCGCTTCAGCAATTCGGGGAGCTGAGCTCAAGGGCTTGGCGAGATTCAAATCTAAGCTCGAAGACTTAGTGAATTTTCCTAAAGTCTGAGCTTGGAGCCTTCCTTAGTAAATGTGGTCGGAACCTAAGTCTACGGAGCCTAAGTCTATGAACTTAGCCGAGCTCAAAAACTTAGTGAATTTTCCTAAGATCTGAGCACGAGAGCATAAACACTATCCCTATCGGAGCTAAACTTAATACCTTAGCAAATGAGATCGGAACTTAAGTCTACGAACTTAGCCGAGCTTGAAGACTTAGAGGGATTTGATAAGAGAATTTAGCTTAAGCAATTAAAGCAAAATTTATCTACTATGCAAGGGAGGCAAACACAAATTCACAAAAAAGTAGATCTTCCATTAATAAGAGCTCGAAGGCTAAAGTACAAAATTGAGGATCGGCCATACAACAAGTTTGAAGGCCGACCTCGCTTACAACAAGAGAAAAATAGAAAGAAAAGATAAAAAGAAAAACAAGTCTTAAGAGGTTGTGGCTTCATCGGCACTAGGATCGTCCACGATGATCACCTGGGGGTCCTCGGCAGGAACTGACTCGGGACCTTCTGCGGCAGGCTCAGGTATAGCTTCGCCGGCGATCTCAGAAACTCCCCCGGCGACCTCCCCTGAGGGAGTTGCTTAAGCCGATCGCTCGGCCTCGACAACCTCGATCTCGGCGACCTCTCCCTCGACTTCGATCTCAGCGGCCTCTTCCTCGTCCTCAAGTATCGAGGGCAGGTCAAACTCGCTCTCCTTGCCGACCTCCGACCTTGTCCAGATCCCCGAAAGGTCGAGCTGGGGGCAGAATCGTGCCATCTGCCTCCGAAAATTTTCGAAGCCCCGAAGAAACCCATCTACGGTCTCCTCCTCCAGCATGTCGCGGAACTCTTCCGACTCCTTGAAGAGCTCCATGGCATTTTGGGCTTGCTCGAGTCCCTCTTCTCTCGGGCCTCAAGCTGCTCGACTTTCAGGCGGAGAACTCCGCCCTCGTACTTATAGCCGGCAGCTTCAGCACGGGCCTCAGCGAGTCGCGCCTCGGAGGCGCGCAGCTCCGACCTCGCCAAAGCGTGCGCAGCCCTCTCATCTTCGAGCTTGCTGACAACCGCTAGCCGTCCGGCCTCGGTGGCCTCCCTCCGCACGATGGCTTCCGCCAGCGCGGCCTCCGATTCCGCAAGCCTTTTTTCGGCCAACTCCAGTTGTCTTTGGAATCGTCGAGACTCGTTCTGGCATCCCGAGGCAATGAATACCAGAGTGTCGATTTCATGGATATCCTGCAGGAAAAACAACGATAAGTAAAAGTGGAGAAAATACCGATGACTAAATACAAAATGAGAAGGCAGCTTACCCGAACAGTGTTGCGGTACGTCTGATCGACAACCTCCTCGAGCCCGAGGGCTTTGAACTCAGCCCAGTCGATCGGGAGCATCGCATGGCGGAATACTGTGCACGCGACATTGCTGTCCCGAAGGGCCGAGCTGCCCTCACGGATCGGGGACTCCGGATCGGCTGACTCCCTCCTAGAGCGTCCTCCGGCCCCCGAAGAACTTGGCCCGCCCGAGCTCGTGACGACGGGGCAGGACGCGCATGGGACCCCAGGGCCCCTGCTCGGCTCGGGCCCCGAGCGCCGTAGACGGACAACTGGCCGACCTGCCCGTTGAGAGATGGGGGTGGGGCACGTCGGAAGCGTCGAGTCCGACGCTCCTCTGGAACTCGAGCTTGCACGCTCGATGGCTGGGGCCCTCTCTCGGACAGTTGCCGACGTTCCGGCCCCAGTGCCCCTCGCCTCAGCAGGGGCAGAAGTAGCAGCCGACCTTGCCCTCTTTCGAGGCTCGGGAAGAGCCCCGCCGGCCTCGGCTGCCCTTCTCTTCAGCCGGGAGAAGAGAGATGCGTTGCTTGTCGGCATGTGGGGAATATCTGAAACAAAGAAAAGAAGGAAAATTCTAAGTAAAAGAAGAAAGAAAGAAACAGATAAGGCAAAAGACAGAACAATGCGACCACTCTTACCTTCAGGACGCGCCGAGCTTAAGCCGACGTTTACCAAGACCTCCTCGCTTAGGAGGTCGGTCAGACTGATGTCCTTCCCGAGATCCTGCAGAGCGTCGAGAACCCTCTGCTCGTCCGCCGTGAGCTCGAAGAGCCTATTGAGGGCCTTCAGTCGGGGATGCCCCCACCTCGGGTCGAATTCCCATGATACCTCGGATGCAAGAAAGAAACTTTTTTCCTTCCACTCATGGATAGAGAAAGGGGCACCTCGAAAAAGTGACATACCGCCCCAAAAGGCGAAGAATAGCCACTCTCCGTCCGCCGGGTTCGTCTTTAACAAGAAACACCGGCGGAAGACGCTCACCAAAGTCGGGATCCCATGCGCAAGGCAAAGGGACAAGAATCCGACAATGGTCCTCCATGAGTTTGGAGCGAGCTGTGCCGGGACGAATTGATACTCTACCAGCAAGTTGTTCACGAACTCATGGAGGGGGAACCGCAGGCCGGCCCAGAGTATCTCAACATGCACTCCGATCCGGCCTGGAGGTGGTCGCGTTATCCGGTCCTCCGGCCCCGCAGGTTCGAGGTGAAACCCAGTCCGAAAAAAGAACTGAAAATGGACCAGCCCTAGTTCTTCCTCCGACAGGCTGGACCCGACTTCATTCGGACCAGCACCCATCTTAGAAAGCAAAACAAAAAGGAAACAAGGGACGAAGAAAAGCAAAAAAGAAGAAAAGGAATCCCCTAGCTAATGTGTGGAGGTGACCTACGGGGGAAGGATCGCCGGAAATCGCCCTGGGGCACCGCCAGGAAGACTCGGTTACAGTGAGAAAGAAGAATAGAGGCGGAGAAAGAAAGGGAAGCAGCTAAGCGAGACCTTTCTAGGGCCAGATTGAGAGGTTTATATAGACCCTCCCGATGGTCTAGATCGGCAGGGCTGGATCCCGCGTTCCGTCCTGATTGTGCCATGTGTCGGCCCCGAAAACCGAAACAGCACATTTATTCTGGGTTGGTACTTCGAATACGGAATCGAGGCAGTGTCCCGTCGGATCTCGAAGCCCCGTTATGAGCCTGCCTCACGAAGCGGTCTCAGAGGGCGAAAAGGCATTGCCCCATTTCCTCTCATTAAAAGACCTCGAAGTGCGCGGAGCGTCGGAATAATTTAAGTCTCCCTGGCTCCTACCACTGCAATAAAAACAACTACTTCCCGAGTTCGAGCTCGCAAGCGGCTCGAACCCGGAAGTTGGAGGGTAGTGTTGGGGGAATATAAGTCGCCCCAAAGCACGTCAGCATATCATCGGCACGTGATCAGAAGCGCTTGACCTTAGAGGCACCCGACCTCGGAGGCGCTCGACCTCGAGGCGCCCGACCAAGCACCCGACCTCAAAACTTCCAACTAGGTGTCCGACCTCAGAGCTCCCGACCTGGCACCCGGCCAAGCGCCCGACCTCAGGGCTCTTGACTTGGTGACCGACCTCGACGATTCTCGACCTC